>OX421979.1:56048051-56424510 GCA_949128135.1 Parasteatoda lunata | reverse complement strand
GCTTATTGCCTTAAGCAATCTTAAACAAACTTTTTTCTCATGGGCATTTCTAAAAATCAAAGACTCTTTAATGCATCACGTGCAGTCATAAATGAATGAAAGACTTAATTTCATGCCATGCTCACGCCGAATATCTAACATATTTTATGCGCATAATTCGGTTAATAACGAAGAACTAAGCCAGCAGTGTCATAAAAAGATAAAGATAAAAGCCCGATCATTAAAAAGACAGCGTGACCCCACAGGAGAACGTCATTCATCAAAGTAAAGAAAATAAATGACCTTTCAATAAAAAGATGCTTGTTCACCATAAAATGATGTCACAGTTTGTTACTTAAAGTCAATCCTGGAGCTATATACCCAGTAATTGCTAAGATGAAGAAGTCAGAGCAAAAGATCGCCAACTCCAGTTGGCTAGCAAATTGGTGATAAAATCTATATGATGTCAAAAGTTGATCATGAGTTGGCTCGTAGTCCTTTCGTTTCTTTTGGGCGGGTGCTTTTGCTATCTCGAACATGTGTTTTTATTCAAAATCATCATTTCTCATGTGTAAAGACATTCGATTCGTTTTTGTTCTAAGATAGATTATTTTTCTATTACATCTTTGGTGGCCGTTGTAGAATCATAACTTGCCATCTGTAGTTCTTGAAATAGTGACATATTCCCGTGTAATTGCTATTAATTCTAAATTTTTTTTTAAAAAAACCTGAGTGGAAAGAAATGACTTTGCAGTCAAAACAAAACGTGGTCGAAGCTGTACACGGAGGAAGTATCACGTGGGTGAAATATCATGAATCGAATTCTTACGCAAGCTATAGCTTGCAGCCAACCTCAATTTATCAATTTGATTTTTCAAGTAATACAAAAAAGCAATCGCAACTTTAGTTACCTAATAAATGGATAAAATCTATAAGATCTTAAAAATTGATCAGGAGTTGGTCTGTAATCATTTCGTAATCTTGGGTGGATGCTGTTGCTATCTTGAACACTTATTGTTTCTCAAAAATAGTCATTTTTCAAGTGCAAGGACACTTAATTTATTTGTGGCATATTTATTAAGAACCATTAATTTTTCTGATTCGACTTTGGTGGTCGTGATGAAGTAATTACATGTCATCTGCAGTTCTTAGTATAATGATATTTAGCCGTGTAAATCTCATTAACTGTGAATTATAAGCTTGGTTTGAAGCAAAAGTGTCCCCAGGCAAAAAATAAAGCGTATGTTTGAATTATTAGTCGAGGAAAATATCGTGTACACTTAAATTTCATTTACATAAAATATCAGGACTTCAATAAATCGAATTCTGAAAAAGTTGTTTCTTGCAACCAAACTTGGAACTATATACCTTATGATATTGTGGCGTAACTACCACTACGAAAATTAAACATCGATTCACTGGTATATAAGCCATGCTAACTTGCATCAAGCCAGAGGTACCTTTTGACAGATTACGGTTGGCATGGTCGATAACTCCGCCCCCACAATATAAAGAATTTAAGCCTGACAGCCTCCAGCTTCAATAACATAACACATTGGTAATAAAATATCAGGAATGTCAAAAGCTTATTAAGAGTTAGTCTGCATTTTTTTTAATAAGATGCTGTAGAGATCTCTACAATAATCTTTTTAATGTAATAACGCACTGACTTAATTTATGATATTTTTTGTTTCTAAAAGAAAATTAATTTATTTTCTTAGGTCATTGGAGACCTTGATGGAATCATACTGATCTTCAATGATTTCTTAATTATGATATTGTATCGTAGAAATACGGATAAATACAATGTATGAACTTGGGTTTTGGAAAAAGTGTCGCCAAACAAAACATACACATGTCATAGTGAAAATACCGTGTGCTTGTTTGGATGAAATGAATGGTTAAATGCTCGCGTGGATTATGATTGAGTTTCTTTTTTACGTAAACGAGAGGAAATGTAAGCTTTCGAAATTCATGTTGGCTTTTTAATATTAAAAATTAGAGAGCTTCAACAATATTGTAAAAAATATGTGACATTCTGTTTGAAATTTTGTTCTTGAAACATTTTGTGTGTCGAAATTTTAGCCACAATAAACCTAAAACCTAACCACGATAAAAACCTAATTTTAAGCAAAAATTTCATTTTCATATTTTAGATTAGTGGACATAATAATTAAACTTAATTAACAAATGGTGGTATTTTTTGAGCCATGGACAATAAACGGTATGATTAAATCATTGATTTGTTCGATAATTTACAGCTGATATTTTTCTTTAATCACTGATATTTTACAATTCATTTGACTTTCTTTCTCCAAAACTTTACATTTAAGTATGTGATATGTAATACTTATTTAGTTCCGTATTTTCTTTTTTTTTTAAGATACGGCATTATTGGAAAGCAATCCATATATTACAGGCAACATATACAAGAACGAGAATAAGAGTAATATGAACACGTGAACAATAAAAATAGACAACAGTTTATTTTTATTGCTCATTAAGTTCCGTAATTAGTGAACACGTTTTGTTGGTTTTACTTGAGTCAAAACTTGGAAGGTGTCCCAAGTATGGAGATAGTTTGATTGTACTCAAATATTTACTGAAAAAAAATTATCGAAAAACTTACATTCTTTGTTTTGTATTTGTTAACTTACTTTACTGTGACTTATTTGAAAAGCTTTGATCACCGCTTACTCTCTCATTAAAATTTGTCCAACGATGAACCATAATATCAGTAACTTAAACCATAATACGGTGCAAATTCACTTCAACCTTAATAAGGTTGTAAAATTGAAACAATACCATTCAAGTTAAACAATATTATAACCGTTTAACAGCCGAGCTATCAATGTTCAACTCAATTCAGAAAATCAAGTTTATAAATAATTCTTTACAGTAGGTAAAATTTTGAAAAATCCCTAGCTGATTCCCACCAAAAAAAATGGTCCTACAATTCAAATTAATTAAGGATAATACGCAAAATAAATTTATTTTTATTATTATTATAAATCAATAATATTTATAATTATAAATCAATCTCATTCCCAAACATGTTTTATCATGACATTAAAAGGTAAAAATGGCCATATCGAGGGTCTATTAGAAAAAAATAAAATTGAAAAATAAAAATAAAAAGCATAAGAAAAAACACTAGAAACATAAAACTATATCATGGTTTAAACTATTTTGAAGTTATTTGATGTGATGAGTTAATAGAATAACTCCTCATTTGTAAAGAAATCATCAGAAGGCAGACGGCGGGGTAGATATTCGAATACGAAATCTAAGTTGAATATTTTTTATTAAAATATTTTCAGCAACTCATAATGATCTATCGATCAAATTATATATTTTCCTATTCAAAATCCCTATTTCTCATACGTTAAACAAGCATGAATCAATTTTCTTCGCCGTTGGTGGTCCTATTTGGTTGTCAACTTGAAAATGTCGATCAACCTATACCTTAAAGATTTAATGAGTTAGGAAAACTTTTTCAATATGAATGCTAATTACTTACAGTAAAGTATTCTAGATTTTCATTTGCATATATTAACCAAATGAAACAATTGCTTCTTTATTTTGTTGCACCTGCGATAGCAAGTGAAACAGCTTAATTACGTAGTCTTTTTCGAACTGAAAGAACTTAATTGAGGTAGTAAGCATAATTGAAATATAGCTACTAATAGCTGTTTTTACGATTCCACTTTTTAAATGATTTTCATTAAAATTGTTTCCATGGTGTGTAGATTTCTGCATATAAAACATACCCACTGAAATAATTACTTTATTTCTTAAGCAAATATTCTTAAAAACAACACCAATGTTTTATGAAACATTGCGATATTTTTTTTTTTTTTTTTTGGTGTACTTATCGAAATAATATTTAAATGTAATATTATTTAAATAGTGAAATATAAATATTTTCACTGCTGTTTATAAATTAGTTATTTACAACAATATACGAGTATAAGAATGCAAATATTTATATAATTAGTATATATAATATTACTTAATGCTAGAATTCATATTAAATGACATTTAAGTAATTTTGTAAAAATCAGCATTGTAAAAAAAAATTTAGAATAAATTACGGTAAAAAGCACCTCAGGCTGCTGGTACTTTTTACTGTAAAATCGTTGTTTACCCGATTATGTTAAGGAACAAAACATCTGATATACAATAATTTTTACATTACCTCAAATTTACTGAATCACTCTAATTAAATAAATACTGTAAAAACTGCGGTAAAATATTTTACGGTAGAAACCAATTTTACGAATAATGCACCCAAAGTTCCGGTACTTTATACTGCAATTTGATCCAGAATTTTTTACAGAGTGTAGAAGAATCCAGAAATAATTTATAGAGCATCTTTTTCCACTTAATAAAATTTCATTAAATTATCAATTAACAAGTCCGAATAAATTTTCCTGAAACCTTTCCACCAATTATAACATGTGTTTATGTCTGAAGAACTGAATATTTTCATATTGGCACTTAATATGTTCTTCCATTAATCTCCCCAATTGTTTCAAAGTAAAAATTTATGACAAAAATATTTTGTTATGAGTACGATTATTTGGATGAATGTAATTTAAAATATCTAAGACACACATATTACAGTGTGCCTAGAATAACTGATGCTGGGCTTTAATCAAATATGTTAGCACAAAACACATCGTAAAGTCATTTTTATAAAGTGCTTCTCGGGTTTAAAAAAAGTAATTTGAAAAATAAAAACGAGCCTAACATCAGGATTCTGTACCAGCAAAAAGAGTTAAAGAAATTAAATGGCGAAAGGCAAGTTTTCCTCATTTCCTTACGGCACAAGTTATACACCAGACTTGAATCCGATTGATTTATCTGTTTGATTCACCACAAATACAAGACTTTGCACTAAAAAAATCCTTATGAGGGGAAAAGTACAAAACTTCAATACATGAGGTACATCGCAAAAAAGTATTGTGGAGCGTTTACAGTTACTTTGAAACCAAAATGGTCACTTTTAACGTTTGTCGATACGTTAGGTGCAGAAATTTTTTCCTCTCTTTTTTTTCTGAATGTATGGATGCGAGAATTAAAATTATAGAGTATAAGTGCTCAAGTTATGATAAAAAAAATAAGTGGTGTTAGAAAATTCCTTTAAAAACACACCCCAAGGGGAAAAAAATATTTATGTCGTATTATTATAAAACCTTATAACTGTTCAAATTAAATAATTCGAAGAACTTAACTTCTTATTTACAAACATAATATCATCTCTACTCTACAAGCGTATCTAAAAACTCATCTAACCGGATTTTTTTCAGCACCTAATGTAACTGATATTAGTGATGACAATCCAATCACATAATTGCATGACGAATTGTTTCAATCTCTTAATCCTTGAGGATAAAAAAAAAAGGGACACTGACTATCTTTTTTTTTTTAATAAAATGAAACATGCAATAATGATATTAACTTTGTTTAACGGCGAACTGTTCCACCATCTCTCTTTCTGTAATAAGTATCTATACATCTTACCTTAGTCATCGCCTAACTTTCTGCAGAGATAAATAGCTCTATATATAGTATTAAGTTTATTGTATTTAAATGTTACTTATTAACAATGGAAAATTTTGCATTAAAATTGCGTTAGTGTTTAGATAAAAATGTGTACAAGAAAATAAGTGACTGCGACCGAAACTATAATTATATTAGTTTAATTAAATTTATTGCTTCTATCGTTCTTTGTTTTATTGTTATAAGTATGTGTTATTAATCAGTTTATAACTTCATAAACAAGTGAATTACGCCAAGTACTTTAGAAAAATACAAAAACAAATAATTCAAAAATGAAAATGTAGACTTTTTTATGTTTTACCTTATCTTGAGTACATTTAACATGCTTAAGTACAGTATTCTTAAAATTTAAGTTTTCTTCTTCTTCTTAGGCACTACAGCCGGTTATCGGCCAAAGTCGCCTCAGTCACTTTCGATCTATTCCATGCTATATTTCTCCATCTATTAACTCCCAAGTCCTTTAACCACTTCTCTGCTCTATCTAACCATCTTGTTCTAGATCTTCCTCTTTTCTATTTAATTTTTAAATTGTTTTAAAATCAAGTGTTTATAATTTCTCAAGGTTAAATTTCTATTTGAAAATATTTTTTAATTTAAAATAGTTATATATTTTTTTTCATTTTAAACTATTCTTTTCATTCAAAATAAAAATTAAAATTATATACATATCAAAAATAAAAATATAATTTTTTTAATGCTTTTCCTTATTTTTTACACATTTAACACGTTGAAATGCAGTGTTCTTGAATTTTATTTATATTTTAAACTGTTTTTAAAATCAAGTGTTTATAATCTCTCAATATTATTAGATTTATTAAATTTCTATTCGGAACTACTTTTTAATATAAAATAATTTTAAATTTTTGATTTTAAAACATTCTTTCCTTTCATTTACAGTGATATTTCTGTTTTATATCGATACATTCATCAACAATAAATAAAATATATTAATCATCATTCATACATAAACATTATCATGTATAAATTTGCATTTCCAAACTACCGATAGTAAAAAAATGATAAACAGGCGCAACTTTTGAAATCTCCTCATTTTCTTACTATTTGAAAGAATATTCTATGTAAATCATTTCTTTCCCTTTATTGCTGATCGATGATTACACATTCAGTTTCTCTTGGTTTAGGGTAACTTTTACATGAACATCCTCAATTTTTTATGCATTTGAATTAAAAAACTTTCTTATTAAATATACCGTATATTCCGGCGCATAACGCGCCCCGGCGTATAACGCGCACCCGTAATTTCTAATCTTTTTTTTTAAATTTTAAGATATACTCTTCGTATAACGCTCACGAAAATTAGGATTGTACATGTGCAATATTTCGTCTTTCAAGATCGTAAATAAAAAGTTATTTTTCCTATCTTTTGCAAAATTAAAAGAACTGAATTTGACATGTATGTGAGGGTAGAGTTGAAAGAGTAATAATGTGATTCTGAGAAAAGAGATGTAGTCGTATTCAGCAGTGCAGGTGTGTGGAAGAATGTTGTTCCCCACATTCTAGAAGTAAGGGGGGGAGGGTTATCTGGAATGCTGTCTATTGTGTATGTCTCAAAAGCATACCATGAATCAGGAGACAAAACGTAATTCCTCTTCGGCCAATCGCACCATTTGATGTCCTGCCTTTGAAAAGTAAACATTGTAAACTTCAAGAATTCAGCATAGTTTTTAGATTGGATAGTAAATTGTTAAGTTTTCAAAAATATATTATAGAACTGCGAAAAAAAAGGAATATTTACTTTCGCAAATAGGAAATATGGATGAGACCCCAGTCATGTTTGACATGATCGGTAATAAAACAATTGATTTAAAGGGAGTAAAATCTGTCAACGTAACAACGGGACATGAGAAATCTCATTTCACCGTAGCCCTTTCTTGCTTAGCGGATGGAACGAAACTAAAACCAATGGTTATTTTTAAGAGAAAAACTTTTCCCAAATGTAATTTTCCAAACGGTATTTTTGTTCATGTCCACGAAAAAGGCTGGATGGACGAAAATGGTGTTAAATTGTGGGTAAAAAATGTCTGGCAAATCCGTCCTGGTTGCGTAAGAAAAACAGAAAGCCTTTTAGTGTGGGACATGTTTAGGTCTCACCTTACAGATAATACAAAAAAATTGTTGAAAGAATGTAACACCGATATGGCAGTTATTCCGGGTGGATTGACACCATTAGTTCAGCCCTTGGCGAACAAATCCAAGGATCCAAGGATCTCACAGTATCCTTTGGCCAAGGTTCAGCCATTAGACGTCTGCTTAAACAAACCATTTAAAGCCAATTTAAAAAAACAATGGAACACTTGGATGTTGGAGGGCGAGAAAACTTTTACGAAAGGAGGACATATGCGTCATGCAAGTTTGGAAACAGTGTGCGAATGGATATTAAAAGCATGGGATGAAATTAAGCCTGAGATTGTTAGAAAATCATTCAAAAAATGCAGCATTTCAAATAATCTGGACGGATCAGAAGATGACTGTTTATTTATGGATGAGGGTAACACAGATGATGAAGACGAAACAGATTGTGATGACGTGCCTGAAGAAATAACGGAAGACGAATATAATGAACTATTTATGTAATAACGAAAATGAATAAAGTATATAGGTAAAGGTATGTTATTTCTTTAAAATAAAGTTTTTTTCTATATTAAATTTTTTTTAATCAATAATTTTTTATATTCGGTGTATACCGCGCACCCGTAAATTCCAATATTATTTTTTGTATTAAAAGTGCGCGTTATACGCCGGAATATACGGTACATACATTTTAATGTTCTTATTATTTATTATATAGATAAGCGATGTGTTCTCTTTAACTGTAATATTTTAGATATTTTCATTAAAATTACTGTGTGCGTCTGCTAAAAGAATTATCGGAAGTTAAGAAAAACTAATATAGATTTTTAATATTGATATCAAAAACCAAACTCCTTAAATCAATACGAAAACCAAACAATATTAAGTTCCTTACAATTCTAGAAAGTGATATCGTTATCTCCTTAAACTAAAATAATCAATGTAAATAATGGAAATTTTAGAAGGATTTTTTATGCAGATATCAAAGATCAAACTTCTTAAATTAATACGAAAATCGAACAAAAACCAAACAATATTAAGTTCCTTACAATTCTAGAAAGTGATATCGTTATCTCCTTAAACTAAAATAATCAATGGAAATAATGGAAATTTTAGAAGGATTTTTTATGCAGATATCAAAAATCAAACTTCTTAAATTAATACGAAAATCGAACAAAAACCAAACAATATTAAGTTTCTTACAATTCTAGAAAGTGATATCGTTATCTCCTTAAACTAAAATAATCAATGGAAATAATGGAAATTTTAGAAGGATTTTTTATGCAGATATCAAAAATCAAACTTCTTAAATTAATACGAAAATCGAACAAAAACCAAACAATATTAAGTTCCTTACAATTCTAGAAAGTGATATCGTTATCTCCTTAAACTAAAATAATCAATGTAAATAATGGAAATTTTAGAAGGATTTTTTATGCAGATATCAAAAATCAAACTTCTTAAATTAATACGAAAATCGAACAAAAACCAAACAATATTAAGTTCCTTACAATTCTAGAAAGTGATATCGTTATCTCCTTAAACTAAAATAATCAATGTAAATAATGGAAATTTTAGAAGGATTTTTTATGCAGATATCAAAAATCAAACTTCTTAAATTAATACGAAAATCGAACAAAAACCAAACAATATTAAGTTTCTTACAATTCTAGAAAGTGATATCGTTATCTCCTTAAACTAAAATAATCAATGGAAATAATGGAAATTTTAGAAGGATTTTTTATGCAGATATCAAAAATCAAACTTCTTAAATTAATACGAAAATCGAACAAAAACCAAACAATATTAAGTTCCTTACAATTCTAGAAAGTGATATCGTTATCTCCTTAAACTAAAATAATCAATGTAAATAATGGAAATTTTAGAAGGATTTTTTATGCAGATATCAAAAATCAAACTTCTTAAATTAATACGAAAATCGAACAAAAACCAAACAATATTAAGTTCCTTACAATTCTAGAAAGTGATATCGTTATCTCCTTAAACTAAAATAATCAATGTAAATAATGGAAATTTTAGAAGGATTTTTTATGCAGATATCAAAAATCAAACTTCTTAAATTAATACGAAAATCGAACAAAAACCAAACAATATTAAGTTTCTTACAATTCTAGAAAGTGATATCGTTATCTCCTTAAACTAAAATAATCAATGGAAATAATGGAAATTTTAGAAGGATTTTTTATGCAGATATCAAAAATCAAACTTCTTAAATTAATACGAAAATCGAACAAAAACCAAACAATATTAAGTTCCTTACAATTCTAGAAAGTGATATCGTTATCTCCTTAAACTAAAATAATCAATGTAAATAATGGAAATTTTAGAAGGATTTTTTATGCAGATATCAAAAATCAAACTTCTTAAATTAATACGAAAATCGAACAAAAACCAAACAATATTAAGTTCCTTACAATTCTAGAAAGTGATATCGTTGTCTCCTTAAACTAAAATAATCAATGGAAATAATGGAAATTTTAGAAGGATTTTTTATGCAGATATCAAAAATCAAACTTCTTAAATTAATACGAAAATCGAACAAAAACCAAACAATATTAAGTTCCTTACAATTCTAGAAAGTGATATCGTTATCTCCTTAAACTAAAATAATCAATGTAAATAATGGAAATTTTAGAAGGATTTTTTATGCAGATATCAAAAATCAAACTTCTTAAATTAATACGAAAATCGAACAAAAACCAAACAATATTAAGTTCCTTACAATTCTAGAAAGTGATATCGTTATCTCCTTAAACTAAAATAATCAATGTAAATAATGGAAATTTTAGAAGGATTTTTTATGCAGATATCAAAAATCAAACTTCTTAAATTAATACGAAAATCGAACAAAAACCAAACAATATTAAGTTCCTTACAATTCTAGAAAGTGATATCGTTATCTCCTTAAACTAAAATAATCAATGGAAATAATGGAAATTTTAGAAGGATTTTTTATGCAGATATCAAAAATCAAACTTCTTAAATTAATACGAAAATCGAACAAAAACCAAACAATATTAAGTTCCTTACAATTCTAGAAAGTGATATCGTTATCTCCTTAAACTAAAATAATCAATGGAAATAATGGAAATTTTAGAAGGATTTTTTATGCAGATATCAAAAATCAAACTTCTTAAATTAATACGAAAATCGAACAAAAACCAAACAATATTAAGTTCCTTACAATTCTAGAAAGTGATATCGTTATCTCCTTAAACTAAAATAATCAATGGAAATAATGGAAATTTTAGAAGGATTTTTTATGCAGATATCAAAGATCAAACTTCTTAAATTAATACGAAAATCGAACAAAAACCAAACAATATTAAGTTCCTTACAATTCTAGAAAGTGATATCGTTATCTCCTTAAACTAAAATAATCAATGGAAATAATGGAAATTTTAGAAGGATTTTTTATGCAGATATCAAAAATCAAACTTCTTAAATTAATACGAAAATCGAACAAAAACCAAACAATATTAAGTTTCTTACAATTCTAGAAAGTGATATCGTTATCTCCTTAAACTAAAATAATCAATGGAAATAATGGAAATTTTAGAAGGATTTTTTATGCAGATATCAAAAATCAAACTTCTTAAATTAATACGAAAATCGAACAAAAACCAAACAATATTAAGTTCCTTACAATTCTAGAAAGTGATATCGTTATCTCCTTAAACTAAAATAATCAATGTAAATAATGGAAATTTTAGAAGGATTTTTTATGCAGATATCAAAAATCAAACTTCTTAAATTAATACGAAAATCGAACAAAAACCAAACAATATTAAGTTCCTTACAATTCTAGAAAGTGATATCGTTATCTCCTTAAACTAAAATAATCAATGTAAATAATGGAAATTTTAGAAGGATTTTTTATGCAGATATCAAAAATCAAACTTCTTAAATTAATACGAAAATCGAACAAAAACCAAACAATATTAAGTTTCTTACAATTCTAGAAAGTGATATCGTTATCTCCTTAAACTAAAATAATCAATGGAAATAATGGAAATTTTAGAAGGATTTTTTATGCAGATATCAAAAATCAAACTTCTTAAATTAATACGAAAATCGAACAAAAACCAAACAATATTAAGTTCCTTACAATTCTAGAAAGTGATATCGTTATCTCCTTAAACTAAAATAATCAATGTAAATAATGGAAATTTTAGAAGGATTTTTTATGCAGATATCAAAAATCAAACTTCTTAAATTAATACGAAAATCGAACAAAAACCAAACAATATTAAGTTCCTTACAATTCTAGAAAGTGATATCGTTGTCTCCTTAAACTAAAATAATCAATGGAAATAATGGAAATTTTAGAAGGATTTTTTATGCAGATATCAAAAATCAAACTTCTTAAATTAATACGAAAATCGAACAAAAACCAAACAATATTAAGTTCCTTACAATTCTAGAAAGTGATATCGTTATCTCCTTAAACTAAAATAATCAATGTAAATAATGGAAATTTTAGAAGGATTTTTTATGCAGATATCAAAAATCAAACTTCTTAAATTAATACGAAAATCGAACAAAAACCAAACAATATTAAGTTCCTTACAATTCTAGAAAGTGATATCGTTATCTCCTTAAACTAAAATAATCAATGTAAATAATGGAAATTTTAGAAGGATTTTTTATGCAGATATCAAAAATCAAACTTCTTAAATTAATACGAAAATCGAACAAAAACCAAACAATATTAAGTTCCTTACAATTCTAGAAAGTGATATCGTTATCTCCTTAAACTAAAATAATCAATGGAAATAATGGAAATTTTAGAAGGATTTTTTATGCAGATATCAAAAATCAAACTTCTTAAATTAATACGAAAATCGAACAAAAACCAAACAATATTAAGTTCCTTACAATTCTAGAAAGTGATATCGTTATCTCCTTAAACTAAAATAATCAATGGAAATAATGGAAATTTTAGAAGGATTTTTTATGCAGATATCAAAAATCAAACTTCTTAAATTAATACGAAAATCGAACAAAAACCAAACAATATTAAGTTCCTTACAATTCTAGAAAGTGATATCGTTATCTCCTTAAACTAAAATAATCAATGGAAATAATGGAAATTTTAGAAGGATTTTTTATGCAGATATCAAAAATCAAACTTCTTAAATTAATACGAAAATCGAACAAAAACCAAACAATATTAAGTTCCTTACAATTCTAGAAAGTGATATCGTTATCTCCTTAAACTAAAATAATCAATGTAAATAATGGAAATTTTAGAAGGATTTTTTATGCAGATATCAAAAATCAAACTTCTTAAATTAATACGAAAATCGAACAAAAACCAAACAATGTTAAGTTCCTTACAATTCTAGAAAGTGATATCGTTATCTCCTTAAACTAAAATAATCAATGTAAATAATGGAAATTTTAGAAGGATTTTTTATGCAGATATCAAAAATCAAACTTCTTAAATTAATACGAAAATCGAACAAAAACCAAACAATATTAAGTTCCTTACAATTCTAGAAAGTGATATCGTTATCTCCTTAAACTAAAATAATCAATGTAAATAATGGAAATTTTAGAAGGATTTTTTATGCAGATATCAAAAATCAAACTTCTTAAATTAATACGAAAATCGAACAAAAACCAAACAATATTAAGTTCCTTACAATTCTAGAAAGTGATATCGTTATCTCCTTAAACTAAAATAATCAATGTAAATAATGGAAATTTTAGAAGGATTTTTTATGCAGATATCAAAAATTAAACTTCTTAAATTAATACGAAAATCGAACAAAAACCAAACAATATTAAGTTTCTTACAATTCTAGAAAGTGATATCGTTATCTCCTTAAACTAAAATAATCAATGGAAATAATGGAAATTTTAGAAGGATTTTTTATGCAGATATCAAAAATCAAACTTCTTAAATTAATACGAAAATCGAACAAAAACCAAACAATATTAAGTTCCTTACAATTCTAGAAAGTGATATCGTTATCTCCTTAAACTAAAATAATCAATGGAAATAATGGAAATTTTAGAAGGATTTTTTATGCAGATATCAAAAATCAAACTTCTTAAATTAATACGAAAATCGAACAAAAACCAAACAATATTAAGTTCCTTACAATTCTAGAAAGTGATATCGTTGTCTCCTTAAACTAAAATAATCAATGGAAATAATGGAAATTTTAGAAGGATTTTTTATGCAGATATCAAAAATCAAACTTCTTAAATTAATACGAAAATCGAACAAAAACCAAACAATATTAAGTTCCTTACAATTCTAGAAAGTGATATCGTTATCTCCTTAAACTAAAATAATCAATGTAAATAATGGAAATTTTAGAAGGATTTTTTATGCAGATATCAAAAATCAAACTTCTTAAATTAATACGAAAATCGAACAAAAACCAAACAATATTAAGTTCCTTACAATTCTAGAAAGTGATATCGTTATCTCCTTAAACTAAAATAATCAATGTAAATAATGGAAATTTTAGAAGGATTTTTTATGCAGATATCAAAAATCAAACTTCTTAAATTAATACGAAAATCGAACAAAAACCAAACAATATTAAGTTCCTTACAATTCTAGAAAGTGATATCGTTATCTCCTTAAACTAAAATAATCAATGGAAATAATGGAAATTTTAGAAGGATTTTTTATGCAGATATCAAAAATCAAACTTCTTAAATTAATACGAAAATCGAACAAAAACCAAACAATATTAAGTTCCTTACAATTCTAGAAAGTGATATCGTTATCTCCTTAAACTAAAATAATCAATGGAAATAATGGAAATTTTAGAAGGATTTTTTATGCAGATATCAAAAATCAAACTTCTTAAATTAATACGAAAATCGAACAAAAACCAAACAATATTAAGTTCCTTACAATTCTAGAAAGTGATATCGTTATCTCCTTAAACTAAAATAATCAATGGAAATAATGGAAATTTTAGAAGGATTTTTTATGCAGATATCAAAAATCAAACTTCTTAAATTAATACGAAAATCGAACAAAAACCAAACAATATTAAGTTCCTTACAATTCTAGAAAGTGATATCGTTATCTCCTTAAACTAAAATAATCAATGGAAATAATGGAAATTTTAGAAGGATTTTTTATGCAGATATCAAAAATCAAACTTCTTAAATTAATACGAAAATCGAACAAAAACCAAACAATATTAAGTTCCTTACAGTTCTAGAAAGTGATATCGTTATCTCCTTTCACTAAAAGAATCGATGTAAATAATGATTAAGTTTTGGTCGATTTTTTATGATGGTATCAAAAATCAAACTCCTTAAATCAAACGAAAATCAAACAAAAACCAAACAATATTAAGTGCCTTACAACGCTTGAAAGGTGTATGAATATCTCCTTACACTAAAAAAATCAATGTAAATAATGATGAAGTTTTGGTGGATTTTTTTATGCAAACACCAAAAACCAAACTCTTAAAATTAATATTGTTTTCAAAAGCATACAAAAAATAGGTTTAGAGTGCTACAAATAAAAAAAATTAAACCAGTTCCTTAAAGTGACTCTTTTTATGTATAATATATATCCTTATTTCGAACCCCTCAAGTAAAGGTCACTGTAATCACCATTTAATTAAATATATTTTTATCTTTATGTTACTACATTTTTCACCAAGTAACGTTTTATTAAACAACATTATTGCTCATTGTAACAATTATTTGATTTGGAAAAATCGAAATACAAATCAGAAAAGAAAAAAAAGAATATAATTATTTGTTCCATCAGTAACTGTGACTGCCTCTTCCATCATGTATAAGTATAGGACCAGCCATGTCCCAAAATTACACATATGCTTTCATCTAATATAAAACCCTAACTAGAAATCGATATATAAATAATAATTCAACGCGTTCAAGGCTCTATGTTTAACAAGTGGTTATCATTTAGATAATGATTCTTGAGAGTTGGTGTGTTTTTGGAAGCATTCCCATCAATTAACTTTCCCCATCAATAAGAAAAAGCTAACAAATATTTCATTATAATGCACTTAGCGGCAACTTCGACCGGCTTAGCTAAGAAATAATCTTGAATTAAATTAATTTTTGTTCTTTGCAGACTAGCTATTATTTACGATTTTTTTTTTACTTCAAAAAACCCTTTAAAAAATTCACATATGTGTTTAGTTATGTGGATAAATTATAATAATTTTATTGACTTATTTAAATATTTATTTTCCATCGTTTAAAGTTTTTTTTTCTTCCTATTGTTAAATTATGAAATATGCTTAACAATTTTCTATTAAGAATGCCGAATTTAACGAACAAACATGTTTAGCATTATTTTGAAAACAGATTTCTTTTGAGAACATGCTGCAATCATCTGTCTTTATTTTTAGAATATATTATAGTTAGCCATATTTGCTTAAAGAACATGCCGATTAGCTATTATTTATGATTTTTTTTTCACTTCCAAAAACCCTTTAAAAAATTCACATATGTATTTGGTTATGTGTATAAATAATGATAATTTTATTGACTGATTTAAATATTTATTTTCCATCGTTTAAAGTTTTTCTTTTTCCTATTGTTAAATTATGAAATATGCTTAACAATTTTCTATTAAGAATGCCGAATTTAACGAACAAACATGTTTAGCATTATTTTGAAAACAGATTTCTTTTGAGAACATGCTGCAATCATCTGTCTTTATTTTTAGAATATATTATAGTTAGCCATATTTGCTTAAAGAACATGCCGATTAGCTATTATTTATGATTTTTTTTTTCACTTCCAAAAACCCTTTAAAAAATTTAAACGTGTGAGTTTAGTTATTTGGATAAATAATGATAATTTTATTGACTTATTTAAATATTTATTTTCCATCGTTCAAAGTTTTTTTTCTTCCTATTGTTAAATTATGAAATATGCTTTCACAATTTTCTATTAAGAATGCCGAACTTAACGAACAAACATGTTTAGCATTATTTTGAAAACAGATTTCTTTTGAGAACATGCTGCAATCATCTGTCTTTATTTTTAGAATATATTATAGTTAGCCATATTTGCTTAAAGAACATACCGATTTGCTATTATTTATGATTTTTTTTCATCTCCAAAAACCCTTTAAAAAATTTAAACATGTGAGTTTAGTTATTTGGATAAATAATGATAATTTTATTGACTTATTTAAATATTTCTTCTCCGTCGTTTAAATTTTTTTTTTCTATTCTTGAATCGTGAGAAAAGATCTGTAGCCATTTTTAATTAAGAAATGTTGAACGTAATGAGCGAACATTTTAAGCATTATTTTAGAAACTCTCAAAATTCTTTTAAGAACATTTTCCTAATATTTCTATACCAGCTTTTACTTAAATCCTCTTAAATAAGAATTAACATGTTTCCATCCCTTTTTAAAGAATGCAGAACTTAACGGACGAACATGTTAAGCATTATTTAGAAAACGGTCAGACTTCTTTTAATAACATGTTATTGTCAGACGAACATGTTATAGTAAGCCATATTTGTTTTAAGAACATGTTACACTCAATTTCAATGAAAAGAAATGTAGGGTTAACAAATTTTATTTTTAATGTTTCTGTCCCTCTAAAGCTAATATACTCAAATCTTCTAAAATGACTATTAACATGTTTTTCCTCTAAATTCTTCAAATCTGCTTATAAAAAACATTAACACAATGAACTGATGAACTTTACGCATTCTATATATCCATATAAATAAATACATATTTTTATTTTCAAAACAATAATACTATTTATTATTTATTCTATGTATGATTTTTTTTTTATGATCAAATAATTATTATGGTTTTAAGATAAAACTGAGTATTATTATGTATATGTTATTAACCGGCCTAAATGAATAACTCTTATTTTTATTTAATAATCCAATTTCCCATAAATTTTTTATTACTTTTTACTTGAGTACTTAACTATCATTTACAAATTAAAAATACTCTTGTAATTTTATCTAATCATTTAGTTATTAAACATAATAAACAATATCAACGTTCATCTCGATTTATCATAATTGGAATTAAAAAAAAAAACACTTTTATGGAGGAAAACTGAGAAAAAATATATTTCACATTCCTAACTTATTCTTCAAAACCATAACATTTTTTATGTAAGTAACAATATTTTATTGCTTTTGCATTAAAAAAAAGAACCCATTGTTTGAACAAAAATAATTTCTTACCACAATAAAACGATTTCAAATAAATTAATTTTTTTCGTACATCATTTTTAGCGAAACTTACGAAGTGAAACCATAATGCAATCATGTGTTAATTGCTCATAAAATATTATGCATTGTTCGAAACGTGAGTTAACGCGACACGCAATTGTAATTCCTTCCCTTTCTCCTTCAGTTTCCGAAGCATTTCATTTTCAGTCGGATTCCATTTCTTTGAGAAAGTCAACAACTCCGTATCACTTCTTTAAAAAAAAGAAATTACGTGATATGACAATTAAATGTGCATCTTCAAAGCCGTACTTTTCCATCTGTCGTAAATTGTTCTCTTTCACAAAAGAAATGTGCATAATTTCAAGACCTTTGAATCTTAGGAATAAGTGAATTAAAAATAATCCTTTTTTTAGATCTAGTCAAAGAGGAGGAATTTAATAAAGTGATATATGGAGTATAAGTGACGATGACCTCAATTTTTTTCTTAGATAATTGAAACATTTTGTCTGAATATGAGAAACATATTTAAAACAGTTTATTGTGTTTTCTTCTTTTATTATTGTGATTTAATATTCAAGTTCAGTAACTTTCGACTAGTTATAAGCCTTTTTTTTTCTTGTTATTCTTTCTACATTTAGTCATTTAGTTTAAACTCCTTTTAGTTATGTTTTTTAAGAGTCTCAATTGCAATTTAATTTGTTGTCATACAACGCATGAAATATTTTTAAAGTTTAAATTAAACACACTGAACTGTTGAAAAGTACAAAAAAGTATATGAGAATGATGTTAATAATGTTAATGGAAAATAATTAACAGATAACTGATTTTATCGCTAATATCACGTCTATCAAAACTCACACAATAACACTTGTATAAGTTGGCAACTTGTGGGGTAAAACTTCATGATTCACTTAGACAAGTGGTCAACTTAACAAGAAAGAATTTAATTATTTTTGCAATTTCGGTACTTGACCATTTGATCAACATACATACAATTAACAACACACCATTGCAATTTAGTTTATTGTCTTTCTATTCAATACTATGTATGAAATCTTTTTAAATTTTAAATTAAACGCACTGAACATTTGAAAAGTAAAAAAAACGTTTCTAAACGTTTAATCTTAATTTACTTTAATCTAAATACATTCTTGATGGTTTAGGTAACAATTTACTTGTCCGCTAAGGGACTTACAGTCCCTGGTCATTAGATGCACTATAAGATTCTATGTAAAATCCTAACTATCAGGTAATACTATACAGCTTTATTGTTTTTACACAACTGAAGCCGGTTTGTACTTGTTTACGTTCGTTTATCAGTTAGTTAAATTGGACGATATATAATATAAATTCGACAGTTGGATAAATTAGACGATATATTACATAAATATAAAATGTTTGTTACATCAGTAAAGGTATTAGTATATTAGTATATTATAATAATAAGACCAAATTATTAGACGCACTGTAGGGTTTTAATAATTACATATTTGTACATCAGTAAAGGTATTAGTATATTAGTATATTATAATAATAAGACCAAATTATTAGACGCACTGTAGGGTTTTAATAATTACATATTTTGCACAAGTCTAAATGCAATACTTTTATAAACATACATGTAATGGGTTTTTATTCAGAAGATTTTTTATATACTTCCTATTTGTACTTATTTTTAACGAATTGCATTACAATGTTAACCAATTGATACACGAACATAAACAAGTTTGAACCTGTTTCAACCGCGTACAAACAATAATGCTGTATAGTATCACCTAATAACTAAGACTTTACATAGAATCTTATAATTTGTCTAATAATTTGGCCAGGGACTGTATTTTGTAAAGTTAATTCAAAGTGCAACCTGATATTTATATTTTTACTACTTTTGGTCTTGTCTTTAAAAATCTAAATTATAAATTAGGAAAATATTTAAACCATGGATTATTTTCTAAAAAGCGAGTTAATTAATTAATTAAAATTATTATTTTACACAACACTGTTATAATAACTGAATGTTTTATCTTTCGCAGGTAGCCGTGACCTGTTGTTAGGTCCTGCCATGGTACTATGCAGGGAGCACGGGTGATGAAGGTGGTCCTTCTTTGGGTTTTTTGTTGCTACGGGATACTTTCAGGTAAATACATGCTTCAAATTTAACTTATGAATAATATGAAGTAATTACATGTATAAGTATCTTTATTTAAAATTTGGGTTTTTTGTCGCTAAGGGATAACTTCAGGTAAATACATGCTTCAAATTTAACTTATGAATAATATGAAGTAATTACATGTATAAGCATCTTATTTAAAATTTGGGTTTTTTGTTGCTACGGGATACTTTCAGGTAAATGCATGCTTCAAATTTAACTTACGAATAATCGGAAGTAATTACATGTATCTTTATTTGAAATTTACTAAAAGAAATCTTATGGGTTAGATAAACCTTTACCTATGATGCAATACTTAATTACTTATGGACTAATAAATTTTTTTACTTCATTAAATAATGATATATTTCTATTTCAGTAAAAGCTAATTCCCCGCCAAAGTTTGCCCTTGACGGGGCAAGCGAAATTGTGGTTAAGGTTCGAGAAGGACCAGATAGTATTGGTAAGCTTAAATTCTTTTAATCCTAACTGAAATATTTTAGAACATGATTCATTGATTTTGAGTGTCGTGTGATTTCGTAAAATATTTTAAACCTTGAAAACTTTTTTATCGCCAAAAGTTATTTTTATTTTTTTAATTTTTAGATTCTAATCTAATATTAACTTTTTACAATGTAACTCTCTTTTGTTGAATATTTGTATAAGAAAATAGTTTCTGATCTTGGAGATAAATAATTATAATGCAACATTACAATTACTATATTTTAACACAATTGCCTTATTTTAACACAGATGCATTTTAGAAGTGTTCGATATAAGTTTATGATTTTTATCGTCATACATCGTTTGCTACGTTTCAACATATTTTATATACTTTCAACAAAGCTCTTTATTTTTGCAATGCATTCTAATTAATATTTTAACATATTTTATATACAATGTACATACTTCAATACATACAATGCACACGTACATGTTTTATGTACTATGTTTTATCATTATTTCCCTTAAGCTCTTCCTTTTTGCAATGCGTTCTAAGCAATATTTTAGCAAATTTTATGCACTTTCCCCTAAGCTCTTTGCATTCATTTTTGCAATGCATTCTAAGCAACATTTTCACACATTTTATATAACTTCCCAATAAGCTTTTTTTTTACAATGCATTCTAATCAATCTTTCGATATATTTTACATGCTCTCTCGCTAAGCATTTCCTTTTTATACAACGCATTCATAATCAATATTTTTATATATTTTATATGCTCTTCCACTACACTCATTTTTTTTTTAACAATGCATTCCCAGGGCTGCCATTGGCGACTAAAAAGGAGACTAAAGCGACTATTTTAAAGCAATAGCAACTATGGCGACTATTTTTTTAGAAATATGAGTAAAAACGACTAATTTTAAATCAGTTGCGTAAAATCGTGGACTTTTTTAAGCCAATTGGCGACTAAAACGAAAAATAGCTTCATGAGTCTCCCCCATCCCCCACTTTTTTGCGCGCTTTCGTTTTTCCCATACTTCATTCTTCCTCACTGTTTGATGTCATAAGCAAGGCAGAAATGTTTAACCAATCAGACAATTGTAATCGAAATTCGCACTATGTGAATGCTCCTCTTACTGCAGAAAAAAAAATGTCATATCTCTTAGAATCTCATCACATCAACCAGTGTTCTCATCGTATACTTCAGCATTTTTAAAGTTTATAAGCATAAACTCTATTTTATTCATTTTATATTTAATGTTTACTTTATTTTAGTTCAATGTATAATTTAAACGGTATAGTTTAGAATTAAGTATATTTTCTAAGTATGATTTTTATTTCCACGTGTGTCGAACACGTTTTTTCTTTTTTTCATTTCAAACAAAGTAGCAAAATTTTAAAAAAATTGTCTTTTTTAGTTTTTTTAATTTTAATTACAACTATTGTTTCTTAGATGATATCTGAAGCTTTATGCCTCAAAGAATAAAATTTAAAATAAATATTTTTAAAATGTTTGGAAGTTTTTTATAGCAGTTCCTTCAGCAGTGCTCTGTTTATATACACAAATAAATGTACATTTTTTATAAAATGTGAAAATTTAACTGCATATTATCTGGATTTTATACTATTACAGCACAAATAATTAAAATTATGTTAGAGAATTATACAATTTTGGCAACTACTATATATATCTTGCAGACTATTTAGGAGACTATTTTTCATATATAATGCAACTAAAGCAACTATTTTTCTTGTTTTTATCCAATGGCAGCCCTGCATTCCATCCTAGTAAATGCTTTATCATAGTTTATTTGCTCTTCCACTACACTCCCCATTATTAACAATGCATTCAGTGTGAATGCTTCAATACTTTAAATCGTTTTCTAAATAATATTTAAATTCTTAATTGAACTTTAACAAAAGATTACAAGCGACTATCCATTTACTTTCCTTCTTTCCTCATCAAACGACTGAACAGAAGCGTTGAGGTTAAATCACAATGACCACGTGTAATGACTTTATCTTGCTCTAATTCATATGCATGTATTCATTTGTTGCAGGCAAATTATTGTACAGACTACGTGGTGAAGATGCAGATGGCGATCGACTCACTTTCGGTGTCGTCGGTCCGGTGGGACAGGAAATCCTTCGATTCGAACGTCTGGGAGCCTCTGAAGCCAACGTCTATCTCAACAAAGAACTCGACAGAGAGGTCAGTAGTTCGAACTTTTACATAATAATGTCACTTCCTCCACAGATCAGAGATACTTTTCACAACATTCCGCGAAGAACACTGGACTTTGGTGTAATTACAGACTCTTAAGAACTATTTGATGGAATCGCTTTTGGGGGTGGATATTTTGCGCACAGATACAATGACATTCTTTTGACATACAATGCTGTTTGGACTGAAATTCAATGAGGCGTCGTACTAAATGGAACTTGGTAAAATGAAGATTTGTAATGATCTATTGAAGTGGAAAAGGTTTAGATTTCCTGATCGCAACATCAGTTTTTTGAACTCAATATGCTTTTTGGCAGATGTCAGATAAGAATGACTAAATTTTCCTATCTGATTTCATTCCAATTTAATAATCAAATTGTTTTGCGTTAAAATTCAGCAAACGTACCGATAAATTAAGGGTAAAAATTATTTCGTGTCTAAGATTTAGGCCAAGACACATATATCACCAACACTAAGAAATATTAAACGTCAAGACGCATATATCTAGAAATTCTAAACGTTGTGGAACCATAATATCGTTCAATTTTGCTGCAATCTCAATATGATTCTAAGTGAAAAACCACGTTATCATGCTTCATTAAACTTGATTGCACTTTACTATGGTTCAACTTGAACGGAAACATGGTTAATTTAAACATCTTATTAAAGTTGCTAACATTTTTCACCGTATATAAAGAGAACTAAAGCTCCAAAGGTAAACCATATTCTGATTCGACGTAGTTACGTAGTGCCATTTTTTTTTAATTTTTTTTTTTAAGATTGTATAGATTACTTAAATATGTTATAAAATCTACAATAGCTACAATATGCTATTGAATCTACAATACGTTATACATATCCTTATAATCAAATTAAAATCGTTTCATATAATCATCAAATATAGGAGATACAAATATTTTACATAAATATTCAAGCTTTTGAAAAGTAATATATTTTTTTTATAAGGATATATCAATTAATAATGAATAAGAATACAGAGTGTTCCGAAATCAGCAACCTTAATATATAGTTTAAGAATAATGTTTTTTTTTTTTTTTTAAATGGAGTAAAAAATATATAAACAATGCGAATCGGAAAAAATTGTTTGAAAGTACAAAAACGTTATCTAAGTTTAGCGAATCACGAAAGAAGACGAGGTTTAAAACATCAAATCCTGTTTAACTACTTGTAGAAAGATAATTTTCCAAATAATGCGCTTCATTATGCTAAGTGCTCTCTTCATCATCGAAAACAATAAGAATAAAAAGAGCAACAATTAAAATCTCTAATAACCAAAAGAATGTTATTTTTCTATTCAAACTTAAGAAAATAAAATAAATATCAGGAAATGGACTTAACCAGTTTGGCTTTTAGGAGACGAAAATAACACTACAGTTAAGTGATTACCATAACTTAATGATGAAATAATAAAAATAAATAAATACTATTATTAAAAAAAAAATTTTAAAAAATTAAGAATATCTGACAGACGATAAAATGTAGACTAATTGTTTTATTTTAAATTTAAAATTAGACAGGTTTTTTTATCTTTTATTACAATTATGCATTTTAATTTTTAATATTTTGTTTTCAGATGGCCGATTCATATGCATTGGTTCTCACACTTACAGACGGGCGCTTGGCCGATGGGCAGTTTGTAAGTAAATTATTATCCTTGTCCTATCATACGATGATGGAGAAATTTTGCATAGCGTTTGTCTTATGTTTAGCATAACGCTAATTTCATTTTTCTACCATTTAGCGATATTGCGATTCTTAGAGAAATGTTCACGCATGTGCTGTAAAGCTCTAATACACTGTAAAAAATTACGATAAAAAGTACCGGCTCTTAGGTACTAGTACTTTTTAAAGCAGAATTCATATTTACTGGGACAGGTTACGGAACAAAAAATCTGATATACTGTAATTTTTACATAAATAATTCCCCTAAAATCACATAAATAATTACCGTATTTAAATAAATGGTACTGTATTAATAACTGTTTTATAAAATAATTTTACTTTTTAAATAAAAATCGTTTAAATCAGGCAATTAAAAAAAAAAAACGGATAAATGAAAATTATTTTTAAAAAAAAAGGTTTCTGGTTGATTGCAGCTTTTAAAACGCAGTTAAAGGGAAAAAGCATGATTAGAAAAAACTTCAATCCTATAAAAGTGCGCAGCAAATTTTATATAAACACACGAAGAAGAATTTATTTGTTTAAGAAAATGAGCATGTATATCGACTTGGGAGGTCTTTTGAAAACGACACAGTTCACGTCGAGTCAACAAGCGTTATACACAATTACAAGGCTGACTTCAAAGTCTTGAACTACGATGAACTAAGTCAATGAAATGAGTGTGGAAACTTAATAAATCTTATCGTCACTGCAGACGATAAAAAGAACCCTTCAAATAAATTCTCTAACGACAATTTTAATGGAAGAAACTTGTACACCTGTAATGAAGAGGATAATGGGCCTATTTTCTAACGACCGCTGATGAAACCGAAACGTGATGTTTACGTTGATGTGATGGAATTGAAACAGCTCAACCCAACTTTTCATCGACCAGTATACTTTTAAAATGATGATTAATCGCACATTCCATTATAGAGTGTTTTAGCAGTGCATAGTTAAATACATAGCTATGCATAGTGTAATGCATAGTTAACAATTGAATAAATTAATCCTTCAAATAGTTTAACCTTTCATAAAACTTGAAGTATTCATTCTCTCCTGGTTAAGTGGAGTCGAAGCTTTTTAAAATTATAATCATTCTTGTTCATTTAAAGTCCCTATTGAGGAGGGGGGATTATGCAATCTTAATTCGGAAAATGGAGAGTTTTGAATGCTTTAAAGGCATACAATACTCTGAGGCATACAATACTCAAGTAAACAGTAGTTGTCTTTTATTTATTTTTTTACTTTATAAATTACAGTATCATAGTGGACTGGTCGGTAGTCCCCAGTCGATCACCGTAGTCAAGCATCATTGGCTATAGTCAGCAATCAGTGAGCTGGAGGGTTGACTATTTTGATCAGCCAACAAAAGAACCGAGGGTGCACGGTATCGGTCTTCATTAAATTGGTTTACTCTAAAGTACTCGACTTCGTGCACAGGTTCTCGTGCTGCCAAAGCGGTGGAAGCCACTTCCTCTCCAGAGGATCGAAATTGTGATGGCATATGTTTTCTTTTGGAGACATCCCCAAAGATGTTTCCCAGACCGTTACCCATGACCGATTTTGCAGCTCTATTACGGCATAAATAAAGTACTACTACCATGATCATGGTAAGAGTAATTCGAATTACGCTACATTATGGATT
Source organism: Parasteatoda lunata (assembly GCA_949128135.1). Lineage (NCBI taxonomy): Eukaryota > Metazoa > Arthropoda > Arachnida > Araneae > Theridiidae > Parasteatoda > Parasteatoda lunata. The sequence continues at coordinate 56,398,533 of OX421979.1, read as the reverse complement.
GAAATTTAAAAAATTTATTGAACTAAATTTCTCTGATTCATTTAAGTTTACTACAAACAAGTAAACTTCATTTGGAAAATGCATCATTTTAACAACTTTTGTGCTTCAGATTTATTATGAAAGAGGGTAAGGCTGTGACAAAGAAAGTCGCAGGTTCATACTCTGAGATTTTTTATTCGTTTTTAAAACTCATTCTGTTTTCACTAACTACACAACAAAATTATTCTTAAAAATTAAAATATACGTTAAATTTTAATATTAAAATGAACAAACTTTCATTGCTACTTCTATATTATCTATAGTTTCATCAAAAAACAAACAAGAAAATGAAATCCAAAGAAAGAGCCATTCATTTATGGATCATAAATGCCTCAAATGGAGAAACTAGTTCAGTAAATAGATTCAGTTCAGTTCGGTTTTACTTCTTTTGATACTTCTACTTCGATTTGTTTACAATACGTTTTGTTTTCAAATTTTTAGAAGCGTTAATATCAGCTAAATTTTTTTTATTTTTTTTTCTATCTTCGCATTCGGGTATTTTTTTTTTTACCCTTGTAGAAAAATATTTACTGCAATGAAAATGTGGAGGTAAATGTTTCATTCTTACATGTATTAGCTTAGAAAAGCAAACCAACATCATCTGTCTGTATTTGAATATTTTAAACAAATTACTTTCACTACTTAATTAACTCTGTTATTGTTTTTTATTTCAGATCAGACATTCCATGCTTATTATAGTAGAGGATGTTAATGATAATGAGCCCGTATTTAAATCATTTAAGTCAACTATAAATGTTAAAGAGGTAAATAAATTTTATGAGACAATTATGTATGTATTTTTTTTAATTGACTCTTGAATAACTTTGGTTATTTAATTACAACTATTTACGTAATCTAGAAATGTTTTAATAGTTGTCAGATTTTATTTATCAATTCTGTAATATTTTATTTAACTCGCTTAGTTTACTAATGTTAACTTAGCTTTTAAACCATTTAATAGCCAGTATTTCAATAGTTAAAGTTATCTATTAACTATTCAAGGAGTAAGTGTTTTCGCATTTTGATTTTTTTATCTTATTAATATTTTTAGTATTTGTTTACATTTAACATTTAGTTAACAAAACATTGCTAATTTAATATAATTAATTAATAGCCTCTGATTTGTGGAATTGTTACTTCTTAAATCCTGAGACTTGTTTCTTTGTATATTATAATACTTAAGAGAATTATATGAGACTTTATAATTTTGCTATAAGTTTTCCTAACAAATTTTATTTGTTTCAATGTCTATTTTTTGTAATTAGTTGGAAAATAAATATTTATAGCAGATGATCTTAAAATTTGCAGTTAAAGATTTTAAATAGGAAGCTTGACCATTAGAGCAAAAAGGCACTTTTTTAACAGAAGTCTTTTTTTTTTCTTCTTTTTTTTTGTGAGAATTATTCAAATTTAAATAAGTTTTTAATAATTTAATTATGTTTTTAAGCTGAAATACTCTCATTCATTCCTTAGAATCAGGTCATTCTAATTCAATTTTTTTTAAAATTATGTCAATAAGTTTGTAATTGTCTGGAGGGTTTTGTTGAAATTTTATCTAATGAAAAAAAAATAAAGTTTAATTTTTGAAATTTAGTAGGAATCTATTTAAAACTGATCAGTTACAAATTAATAGCTTTTATTATTTGCTCTAATAAAAATCGCCAGCTACAATTTCTAACAAGAATCTGAATTTTTAATTTAGTCATTTTTTTCACTCATTTCTAACGGGTCTTTCTTTAAAATCACATTTTTGTAGTTGTAGTTTTCTCATTTCTTCTATCACCTTTATTGAACTTTTCAGGATAAAAATTTAAAATTTCATGTCTGAAATTTGGTGGGAAATTTTTTAAGATGGAATAAAAACTAATGGCTGTTAATTTCTTAACAAAAAACTGCAATACTTTTTTTTAAATTTTTCTTCTTTTTATGATTTAGTATATTTTTTTAAATAAAAGTTAATTTTCCTGTATTTAATTTTTCTGAAACTGTATATGATTATATTTTACTTGTTTTTTTTTTTTTAATTTATTTATTTATGTTGATGTCTAAACTAATATCTACTATAACTATCTAATTAAATTGTTATCATCATCTTCTATTTTTGTACAATACAATTTAAGAATTTTTCAATGTGTTCATAAATTTTATTGTGTTGTATATTATATGTAAATTATATTCTAAAAGCAAACATTTTACTACAAAAACTTGACTTTTTAGGATTCTGCACCAAAAATATTAGAAACTGTAGAAGCTATAGATAGTGATGCAGGACCTTTTGGGCAAGTTATTTATCAACTTGGTGTAAGTATTTTACTAAACTGCTATCTCAAATGTTGTTGATTTAAATTTTTTTTAAATGTACTGTATAGCTTTCCCATTTGTTAGTTATATTGCTATGTGAAGTCACATTTTCTCTTTATTATTTTTCCTATAAATTTAATACTATGATAAATCTTATTTTATCCTCTTGTTTTCTGATTTTAATTGAATGATATTCTGAATAAATATACATTGAAAACTCCAGGGAAAAAAACCTCTATGTAGCGACCACTTTTGAATGGCACAGAATTTTTTCCATAGACTTTGTGGTGAAGAAAACCTTTAGGAGAGACCATTAAAACATCTCCCAGCGACCAGACAAATATCTGCATCAAATGCGGAAAAGGTCAAATTAGAAAAAATGAAAAAATATCAAAACAAAAAATTAAGCGAAACAAGAGTAGATTAAAATGTTTTCAAAATATTTGTGTGAGGCTCTTATTTAGAGAGCTGTTTTTGAGGATACAACCTCTTGTTGCAGTCAAGAGTGTGCTGAAGAAGATGCTATAAAATATTTACTTCTAGAGTTGAAAGTTAAATTGGAGGGAAAAAAATTTTATTTTAGGAAAAACAAGCAACTCAAACAAACACTCCTTTTCTCATCTTTTAAAGCTAACTAATTTTTGTGATACAAAATTGAATGCAAACTTAAACAAGAAAATGTAATTGTATATTTATTTAAAATATATTTGTCATTCATAATTTGTAATTTTGTTTTTATGCATCAGTTGGAATCATTTTTATAGATGCTAGATTCTATTCATTGATGCGTCTTTTCATGACGCCAACAGAAGTAGCATTTCCGCACTAAGAAAATTACACTGACTAAAGTTAAAATCGTTTGCAAAAAATCACGTATTTTTGATAACAATTTTGAAGTCAATGGAGGTAACCTCTAAGAAGGACCAACCTCCATCACTGACCATTTTAATGTGGAAAAGAGAGTGGTCGCTTCCGAGAGGCTTCACTGTATCTTTTTTATATATCTTCTTAGGGTAGTCAGTGTACTTGTTTTAGATCTACAAAAGTCCCTAAAAAATAAAGTTTGGCAACTTTCTCTAATCAGACATAATTGTTTTTACATAATATTAAACAATTTATTAAATTTTTCATTAGGTAACTCACTATTTTATACTTGTCTTTTTTTTTTCAGTATAATAACTATTAATTTTATAAAATCATTGATGAATTGAAGCCATTTTAGTGAAGTTTTTTTTTTTTTTTTTTTTTTTTTTTTTTTTTTTTTTTTTTAATTAATATTATGAGCTAAATTAAATAACTCTGATTTTTACCAGTGAAGTTTAAAGAAGTAGATAGAGAATAATTTTATTTTCACCTAACATACGTCCTGTCTTTAACATAAAAGTGCTTATTTTAATACACACAATAAATTTAAGAATTTATTTCTCAATTTTTTTGACAATGATCTTACATTAAGACACACAAGTATAATACACAGAATTATGCAAATAGTAAAGCTAATTCTATATGATCAAATTCCTCTCTTTTCTTTTTTAGAATGTTGATAAAGATACATCCCAAATCTTTTCTGTTCAAACAACTCAAGGAAAAGGTGTCATAAACCTTATTGGTAAATTAGATTATGAAAGAAAAAGCCTATACCAACTAAGGGTTTTGGCTATTGTAAGTTAACATATTTTTCTTTATCAATTAAATTTAAGAGTTTAAGATCTAAGCTAGTTACTTTGTATAAGTCTTTTATAATAATAATTTCAGACATAATATTCACAAAATATTGCTACTATTTTTAAGCTTTTGTAAAAACAAGGACTAAAAGTAGTTTAAAAAAGGTTCTTCAAAGTTTTTCTCATTTCTATGTTACTGTCACTGTTTGAAATCAAACATTTTATATAATGCCTAAAGTTGACTGGCAAAGTATGAAATGTTTTATATTCTATGCATTGCCTATACATTTTATAGAATGATTAATAATGAAATGTGTAAAATGATTTTTATTTCACCCATCATTTTGTATGACTGACAAAAAAAAAAAAAAACTATACAATGACTATACAAGGTAGTTTTCAAATTTCAAACTTAGCCTAAAGAGCATTTGTCATTCTATAGAATACTTAGGCATTTTATACTAAGTTTATACAATGGTTAAGCAATGAATATAATAATTCTCAAATTTCATTCTTAGCCTAAAAGTGCAAGGCACTATATGGAATGCTGATTTCTTGAATGCAGCAGCAAGGAAAAGCTAATTTACTGCCATTCTCCAGAAAGCTTAACACTAAATTTATTAACCCTTTGCTGCCTAATTTTGTCTTTCTATTTTATGTAACAAAATCACTGCTACCATGTTAGACTCAAATCTTTTTCCAGGCACCTATGTGCCGAGCCAGTCCTTTTGCCTAACTTTTAAATATGAATAGTTTTTAATCCTTGCATTTTTTTTCATTTATAATGACATTGCATCATTTAAAAAAACATATATGTTTTTAAAACTTAATTCAATTTTCTTAATTAAAGAAATAAAATAAACATTCAACATTATTGATATTAAATATTTTAGATTTGTTAAGGAGCAATATTTTTTAAAAAAATATATTACTTCTCTAAGATTAAAAGATTTATCTGGGGGAAACGCATTAAAATTATTTATTAAAAATTCATTTTTCAAAAACTTATTTCAAATTTTATTATAACATTAAAACCTTTATATTTCATGTTTATGCAGTTATTATAATTGTCTTTTTGTATTCATAATATTCTATTTAACTTTTATTTTTTTATATTACTTTAGCCATTCTATTTAATTATTATTTATTTCAGTAGTCATTGATCTATTTTTTTTCTTGTAATAAACTTTCACATCATCATTTCAACAGGATCGTGCAAATACTGGTCGTCGAAATACAGCTACAGCTGCCATCGTAGTCAAAATAGAAGATGTTGAAGATCAACCTCCAGTATTCATATCAGTCCCATCTGTCACGAGAATACCAGAAGATTTGCCTATTGTAAATAATTTATTTATTTTTCAAGTATTGTAAAACCTCTTTAAAGGAATCCATTTTGTTGTCTTAAAAGATTTGTCTTCAGAAAGTTGGTTGATCAAAAATTAAGCAATTTTTTTTTAGCATTGAGAAGCACCTTGTCTAAACATATAACAAAATAATAATATTCTTCACTGACTGCTACTTATAAACTGTAAGTTCTTTCTCCACTAAGTTTTTCATTTTATTTCTAAACTTGGTTTTCTATTGTAAGGTTCCAATCCTGTCTATAATTGTTTCTCCATTATCTTTTTTAAAATTTAAGTCTCAATTTCATACCTTTTTGATAAAAATAGGCAATCAATTGTTTTGATTTACTGAAATTTTTGGACGATCTTTTTTTTTTAATGTATATCAAAAATTAATTAAAAAAAATAAAAATCATGCTTTTTAATATTCACCATTGGATACTATAACTAGTTATAATGCACTTAATTTATAAATGTTTGGATAAATTTATTTTATTTGAGTTTTATATTTTTTAATTCTTCAGCAATATTATTATTGCAGAACTCTGCTGTCTTGTCTGTAAAAGCTGTTGATGGAGACCGAGGTGTAAATAATGCCATCACATATAGAATATCTAAAGGTTAGTAATATTGCTTTTTTTTGGTTTTTCAATCCAATTTTAATATTAAAGCCAATGTCATAAATTTTTTAATCATTTAATTCTTTCTCCGTCTAATTGAATAATTATCTTATTATTTTAATCTGCATTTATTTAAAATTTTGTAACTTTTAAAACGGAATTGCTATTTCCTCAACTGATCATTTTTAAGTTCTTTTTTTTTTTCTTCCCTTAAATAGGTGACTGTGATCATAAAATTTCCACTTCAACCAAGATTAAATATAAAATAGACATAATACAAAGATTAAATATAATAATTACAAGAAGAGATTAACTAAACAGATTTTTTAATTTTGTCTCTTTTTGTGCAATGCAGGTTCTAGAGGATTGTTCTCCATTGACCGTACAAGTGGTTTAGTAATAGTTAGTGGAAAACTAGACCGAGAAAATACTGATAATAGGAATGGAGCATTTATCTTAGAAATAGAGGTGAGATTAAATGTTATGTTTTCAGTTTTTTTTAGATGTCAATTATTTGTGCATATTTTATGTATACATTTTTTACATTACATGTGTTACATTACATGTGTAATTTGATATTATCCTTTATTCATATTCAGTAACTGTATGCATTATTGTTACATGTATATTTTTGTGATAGAACATTATTATTATTATCAAATGCCAGTCATTTAGCTGTTATTCCATTAGACCACAGGCTCTCCAATATTTCTCTACTTGAATATAGAGCAAGAAAATGGTGCTAGACACTTGTCCTAATGCCAAGCTGCCATATCCTGGCTAGCCATACAAAAAGAACATGTACAAATAAAAAAGATGGGCATGAAGACAATCATGATTTGTCAGGAGTCTAAAAGTTGCTACTGCAGCTGCAAAAGGTGAATCAGGAACAGTCTGTGGTTCAGAGAAGAGTACACTCCAAGGTTTTCTCCTCAAAAGATGCAAAGTCATTTGCATCTTTTGAGGCATCTTTTGCATCTTTTGAGGCATCAAACTTGGAGATCCTGACAATTTTCAATTTAGCTTATTATTTACTGAAAAATATGCATACATAATAACTTATTTTTTTTAAATATTGTTTTCCTCGTTAGACTATTGATATTAAGTTTATATTAACCTGTGTATAAAATCTTTATCTTACCTAATGCTCAGGTATGAGGACATCTTATACAGTAAAACCTCGCTACAACAATATTTTGGGGACCAAATAGATATATTGTTGTAGAGGGATATATTGTTATATCGAGGGCCTACATACTTTGGGGACACAATAATATTTTTTTTTTAAATTTTAATGTTATATATGTATTAACTATAAATATATTTATATATTATGCCAAAAATTAATTTGCAGAGTGTTAAAAGTAATCAGATATTTTTGTTTGTTTATTCATTTTTTTGACTGTCAAGTCAATCAACAAAGTATGCATTGAGTCCAAAGCACGAAAATGATTTTCGTTTGTGAATGGTGCTCCACCCACCTTCTAAGGAAAAAATTCTCTTTCAGGTGTTAATGTGATGCTTGTGGTCATTTGTGACTCGTGATCAGCTTTTAACATGAATTAAATGAAATCAGATGTGAATGTTGCATCTGTGACTTCTTTAGAGATAAGAGAGGCAATTCTAAGAATAGAAGCTCTTGGGGTGGTCAGCAGTGAGTCATCTTTTGTCAGAAAAGATGGAAAAAATAACAAAAGATGATAAGATTTTTTGCATTATTTGAAAACCAATAATAAATAGGGAAAATAAAGTTGAAATTTGGAAAAAAAAAATCGTTTTACAGAGGTTTGTTGCTTCAGAGAATATCGTAATATTGAGAGGAGCATTGCATTAATTCATTTGGAAGTTCGTCGGGACCAAGAAACATTATCGTAATAAAGGGAGTTATTGTTGTATTGGATATCGTAGTAGCGAGAGTTTATTGTATTACAATGAATGAATAGATATAATTTTTTTATGAGAGCAAAATGTTCATTGTTCTGTTCTAGGACTAGGAGTGATCTTAGGAGAAAAAAATTTTTTAATTGATTTGATTTTTTTTTTATTTCTTTAGAGTCTTAAAAAAAGCATTGTCTTTTAATGTAGAATATAATAATATAATGATCTTACACATATGTATTACTAACACTTTTTTTCACAGGCCCAAGAGGTGGCTTTGGGAGTGTTTCCATCCCCTAGTGTGACTACAGAAGTTACTATTATAGTGACCGATGTCAACGATGAAACACCAACATTTTTGAGTCGTCAGTACATAGCTGAGATCAATGAAAATGCTGAAGTGAATGTTCCTGTCAATCTTTTGGGGTCTAGTGTTGCTGAAGTGTTTGATCACGATCAGGTATTTACAAAATGAATTATTAATTTATTTAGTATAGCTTGATAATTATTATGTAAAAGATTTCAGATACTCTCCTATTTTATCACTCTTTTCTATTATACTGCATTACTTATATTGTCTTAATGTATTTAATAATGCTTGTTATTCTTTATTTATACATTTATGTATGAATTTTGTAAAAGCAAAACCTTGATTAAATCTAGACAAACTAATGTTACTAAATTGCGAGTTATCAAAATTTTTAAAAAATTGCATTCATAGAATTGTTATTAAACTTTATTTTTTATATTTTTTTTTTGGGGGGGGGGATTTTAAATAATTATTTTTAAATATTTTAAAGTTTAAGTAAAATTATATTTTGTTTTATTAAAATTAATAAATGTTTAACAACTTAAATATATGGAAATATGAAAGTACTCAGTGCTTTCTGTATTTTTGATAACATTGGAGAATAGAATGAAATGAGAGATAAATAAATAGTGGGGTGTGAGGTAAACTTACTGAAGAGATTACTACAGTTAATTTACTATATAAATGATGATTGGGTAATCTAGATTCCGCAGTATTATATAAATTAAAGATTGTTCCAAGATTTTTAAAAATAATGTGTGTGGTTTATTGTAAAAAGAAATTATTCTTAAAACCATGTGAAAAATACATCTGCCAATTTCAACAAACTAATACAGTAACAAACCTCCACTTTCCTAAATCAAATGAAAGAGGTGTTTTTTAACAACAAGATAATGTGTATAACTGAAAACATCCAAAAAGTAAAACTCCATGGTTTTTCTAAAAAAACTCAAAATTTTAATTAAAAAAAAAAATTTTTTTTCTTTATTTCTTCCATTTCAATCAAATATTGACTGATAAAACTTTACATACAGTCATTTTACTTCATATATTTCCTTAATTTTAAAATTATTATTTTTTTTTTTTTTTAGGGGAATAATGGCACCTTTAAAATCTTCTTGGAAGGTGATGATGCTGTGTTTGACGTAACACCATCCGAAGGCGTCAACGAAGCTTCTTTCCTTATTAGAGTGAAAAATTCATTAGCTCTTGATTATGAAAGGATACAAGAATTCAATTTTAGGGTAATTTTAATACCGTTAGAAATTTATCTTATCACATTTAAGTCTTCATTTTTTAAAAGGAATATTATCTTATGAAATATATATTATATTAATCTTATTTTTGGAACAGATTGTTGCTCAAGAAACTGTTCCAATCATGCCAAAATCTAGTACAGCCGATGTAACAGTATATATTAGAGATGTGAATGATAATTTCCCTGAATTTTCTGAGGATGTGTATCGAGTGTCCGTTCCTGAAAATGCTGAAGCGGGCACTATTTTGACAACTATTAGGGTAAGATGTGTTGTTGTTTTTTTCACAAACTCTCTTGGTTTTTGTACATGTTTTGTTACTCATATTGTTTGCAATTAATCATAGGCTGAAGATAAAGATTCTGGAGAATTTGGAACAAGGGGTATTCGATATACAGACCTAAGAGGACAAATAGCTGACAAGTAATTTGCTTTTAATTCATATACTGAATACGAAATTTACATAAATTCAATTTAATATAGTTTTTAATATTTAATAAGCTTAAAACAATTCTTGTTAGGGCCTCCCAAGCCAGGTGAGGCATCAGATGAAGAGTAACGCCCTGGTTCTCTAGATTGAAGCAACCTTGTAACCCACCTTGTAAATCATCTTCCATTGCAAAATCTAAAAAATCGAAAACTGAACTGATCTCTCGAAAACACTTTAAGGAATTGAAATTTGGATATATTTTGACACTGTTTAAGAGTAGAACTTGCTGGGCACTTCTGTTTATTAACAAATAAATTTATATGGTGTTGACTTGATTGACATCTAGAAGATGAGATGAATTGGAGTGGGTTATCTGGAAGATAGAACTTATTCTTTATTTTATAACTGCTATAACTAAAAAACATATTTTTAAATTAAGAAATTTCTTAAAACTTAATGGATTAAGAAAGTTTCTACAATCAAAATTAGTAAAAAGGAAAACAAAAATTATATTATATAAAGCCATTTTTTGGACCATGCTAACATATGGCTCAGAAACCTAGGTTATGACAGAATCACATGAAATTAGACTTGCTATCTTCAAAAAAATGTTTTGAAATGGATTTTGGGTTCTGTAAACAACAATGATGTATGGAGGTACAGATATAATTATGAGCTGTTTAGAGAGGCAGATACTGCCTATCATATTAAAGTAAACCACATAAAATTCACGTTACAAATCTGCCAAATGTGCCTATTCTCATTAATATCCAGAGTGTTTCATTTTAAACTTATAAAAACACAAACCAGAGGCAGGCCCAAACTTAGATGGATTGCTGTATTAATGGAGATTTCAAATAACTAAAGAATGGAAAACTTAAAAACCTGGCGAGAAAGAAAACAGAATGGAAGAAAATCCTGAAGAAGACCTTGGCCCTCAGAGGGCTGTTGAGCCAATAAAGAAAGAAGAAGAAAAAATAAGTCTCAAATTCTCAATTACACAAATGTTTTTCTCTTTTGTTAAGTTTTAAGTCAAAACTTGTTAATTAGGGGCTTGTTTTTACACATGTTGCAATGATCCTTAGCATTTACGTCGTTACATTAAATAAATTTATTACTGTCTAGACACCTAAAAATTTTGATGTCATATGTTTTGTTTTTGAATTAGTTAATTAAGTTTTAAAATATATGAACTATTTTGTTTTAAAATATATGAAACTTTTTATTTTGCTCCAAAAACTTTTTTGTCAGACTTATTTAATAATACTATTTGATTTAATTTCGTTGAGTATGCTATAGATATATTCAGCAAAGTAAATCCAATTTAGGCTTTTGTACCTTCAATAAACATCAGCATCTAAATTTTTATGTTATGCTATATTGATATTCTGTCAGCAGATTTGCTATGAGTTTTTAACATTTTTTTTTTCAGACTGCAATTAGATCCTGTTTCTGGAGTTATTACTATTAAGAGCTCTGAACATGGTATGGACCGTGAAACTACGGCCCAGTATTTTGTCACTGTTGAAGCCAGAGATAGTAATGGATTTGGAAACAGGAATACTGTTCAGCTGGTGATATCTGTTGATGATGTCAATGACAACACTCCCAGATTTCTTCAACAGAAATATGAAGCAAGGTTAAATGAAAATGAAGATAATTTTTTAACACCATTAATTGTACAGGTACAGTTGTTAAAAATATGTCATTTAATAAATAAAATTTTAAGAGCATAACATTTTATAGTTAAGTTTTGTTATTATTTTTTAACATTATTTTCATATTTCAGTAAAAAATATTAATTTGCATCAATTTTTTTTAATTTATGGAATCTGTCATTTTTGGAAATTAATTTGTTTTAAATTTACTAAATTAAATAATTAAGAAAAAATATTTAGACACTTTTTTTTCTTCTTCTTTTTTTGACAAAAAAAAATTTATAAATAAATGAAGAATTTTTTTCCAATTGTTTAAACTAAGCATTGGAACATGTTTAAATTCCACCAATGTTTTAAAAAACTCTTTCTAATTACTTATTAAATAGATTTCATTATATTTAATCTGTGATTAAAATATGTCTCCTCACAAAATTACGCAAAGCATATCTAATAAATGTACTCTAAAATGCAATGTGTATGGCTTTTACTAGAATCTAGAAAGCATTAAAATTCATTACAAAGCTGTCCAAACTAAATCAGGTTTTACATATTCTCCAAAATAAATTATTGCAGAAAAAATATTGGTTTAAAAATTGAATCTTCGAAAAAGCTGAATAATAGTTTCAAAATTGTTTCTAGTTTCATTGTGCAGTAAAAAAATGCATGGTATTAAAATAAATATTACTTTATCATAGGCTCAAGATGACGATTTGAGAGGTTCTTCGAACAGTCAAGTAAGATACCAAATTGTAGATGGTGACCGACACAAAAATTTCAGTATCAACCAATTAACTGGTGAAATCCGGCCTAGGAACATGGTTGATTTTGAAAAAATGTCGAATGAAAAAGGTGATATCAGAACATTCCAGTTAAAAGTTAGAGCTTATGATTTGGGCACCCCATCTCTTTATAGTGATGTTCCTGTTACAGTATATGTGCAGGTAAGAAAACTGTCTGTAATCTTTGAAAAAAAATCATAAAATTAACCAGCTGTACTTAAAACATTTCTTTTATAAATCTCTTTCATTATTTTATGATTATAGTGATTAAATAATTCTTTAATGTGCCCCCTTCTTTGTGCGAATCAAATTGTTATATATGTTGGTAAGGTATCCTACAATTGGGCACTTTCGTTTTTCAAATTTGATGGAAGGTAGAGGGAAGTGATTACTTTTTAAGAAATTTTAATATAATATAAGAAATTATTGAATTCGAGTAAGGTGTTTTTGTATTGTAAAATATTATTTTTATACAGATAGTAATTTTTTATTTAATTCTTGTAAATTGCTATTACCAATACTGTTTTTTACAATCTTTTTGTAAATTGTCAACATTTGTTTTCAGGATGTCAATGATTTTCCACCGGTATTTGTGCAGCCCTATTATGGTAAATCCATTCCTGAAGATATTGATCCTGGTACATCAGTAGTGCAGGTAAAAGCCTTGGATGGAGACCATTCTATGGCAAATAGCCAAGTGGTCTATAGAATCCAGTCTGGTGCTCAAGACAAGTTTGTTATCGATGCAAATACAGGTGTTATCAGTGTTGCACGTGGGGCCAATTTAGATCCAGATAGGACTATACCTAAGTCAAATTATTATTTGTTAGATGTTGTTGCACTTGATGGTGGTATTGGTATTGAACAGCAACAGAGTAGAGTACCTGTAAATATTTCAATTATGGATGTTAACAACAAAGCACCAAAGTTTATTGATCCAAAACAGGTAAATTTAGAAGAAGAAAAAATTATGATTATTATTTTATTATTATTTAGTATAGTTAGAAATTTTTATTTTATAAATTGTAGAGTCGTGTGCATAGTATGTTGGCTTATACAAAGTTTAAATTAATAATAAAAACAGATACATGTTAGTAAGGTATTTTAATTTTATTTAAAAAAACAAGTTGTTAAAAATTAGAGACAATTGTCTCTGTTCAGTCAATGAGAATCGCTCAACAACAATTACTTTATAGTTTTAATTTTAAAAAAATTATTAAGGCTATATAATATCTAAACATGTTTAAACTAAATAATAATATGCATTTTTTAAGTTATTTATTATTAATTATAATTATTTATCAATAATGAACTCAAAAGTTGTTTTTTTTTTTTTAATATAATACAGTCTTATTTAAAACTTTATGTAAACTATGTATTTTATCTACTTTTTCTGTCACCACACATATTGTTTTTTGTATTTCCTATGGTTCTTGCGCTGTTTTTATTGTCTATCTTTCTTTGATGGTGCAATGGTCTTCTGTAGATTTAGCCATAAAAAATAATATTAAAAAAAACAGTGTTTTCTCAAACTTTATGAAAATGAGTATTATTTTATATTATTAAGCTAGTAAAAAAAAAAAAATAATTTTTATCTTAATATTCTTTTTTTTTTTTTTTTTTTTTTTTCAACTTAGTTAATTCTATGAAAGACAGCAGCATTTTGACATGAAAGCTTTTTAGCATAACAAATCAACATATATATAAGATAAAAATACAAAAATAGCAATGAATTAAAAATGAAAAACACTTTTTAAATGAAAAGAAGAAAAAACTACCAAAAATAACAAATTTATTTTAAACATTTAAAAGAAATTAAAACCTCAGATAGCAAAACAGTAAAAAGATATAATTTTGTCATCAGCTCACATGGTTATTTCCACAAATTAAGAGTGTTTTCTAATATTGTATCAATATAGCCAAAGCAAAATATATTAATACAATAGTGTGAAGAGCAACAAAAAAAAAAGAAAACATATCAAGCAAAAATATAAAAAAAATACTAAGTGAAACAGAAATTTAAGAAAAATACAAAATAAAACACAAAAAGTAGCATAAAAAGCAAGATCAGAGATCCATTTACTTACTGGCTTCTTACAAAAATGATTTTAAAATATTTTCGCAACTAGTTTACCAGATTACAAAATATGAAATTAAATTGTAAATCGCGTATAGTAGGATATATTTTATGGCTTCTTTCTGAAGTACAGAAAGAATTTGTCTATTGCTAATTTTTTTTCTTTTCTTTAAATTTTTTTGTCTCTTTATTGTGTTATATATATGTATGTATAGCAATGTATTTTAACAAATTTGCCATAGCTAACATATTTTTGTTCTGAGATAATGAAAATTATATGTACTCTAGTTTAATTTTATACTTTTTCTAATAGGTTACAGTGTCTGAAGATGCCCAAGTTGGAACAATAGTTACAAGAGTATCAGCAACTGATGCAGATGAGAGGCCTGTACTGAGATTCTCGATAGATCATCGTTCAAATGAGGGCAGAACTGAAGAGGGGGCTTTAGTGACACCAACAGAATTCAACTACAACAGCCTGTTTGCTATCAATGCTGTTGATGGCACTGTATCTGTAGCCAAACCTCTAGATAGAGAAAAAATGGAGATAATGAGGCTGGTTATTAAAGTCGAAGATCTAGCTGCTGCTACAAAAGGACAGACTTCAACAGGTATGTATTATAAATTTAGCATTTTTAAAGAATTGTGAAATTTCTGTTACCAATGTTGAAGTACCAAATGCATTTAAAAATACTACCTATAACTGCCAACACTACTGGATTTTGCTAGCTTCTTCTGGTTTACTAATTTAATCAAAAATTCTGTATATACAGTAGATCACCAATTATTTGCACCAATTGGGACCAAAGCCAATCCGGATAACAAAAAATCCAGACAACTATAAAACATTAATATGAGAATGTTATTAAGTAACTTCTTTTCATAGGCTTTGCAGGCTTAAGACTGGCAATTATGTTAAAGCCAGTCTATTTTTAACAATCTGTTTTTTACGAAATTGACCGACAAAACTTGTTTCAAGATTGAGAGAGAGCATTTCAAAAGTGTTTCACCTCCTTTCACTGATTCTCGGAAAAAGAAAAAATGAGTTCCCTTACTAAAAACTACTTTCCAGTTGCCACACACATTGAAACTAATGAACAAACGAAAGGTTCTTTTCAAAGTCACCAAAGGGCAAAACAAGCCATTTTTCCCCTTCAAGATATTCTGAAAATAAAAAAAAAAGAATTTTAGCAAGAGATAAAAATAAAAAAATTTGGAGAAGGTGGGAAAAAACACATGGTCCTTGAACAATCAGAATAATTAGACAATCTGGTAAATCGGCGCTTTGATAATCGGCCCTTCTCTAACCTATTAGATCCTTTATTAAAATTAATATAAACTTTCTGAAAAAAATTCATATCCTATACTAGTTGTTTGAGTATTTAAATTAAGTGTTACTTTTAAATAATGAGCCAATCTAATTTAAAATAATCAATTTAAAATGTCTTTTTTTATGTTCTTAGATTTTCAGTTTTCTATTTAAAAAAATGTATGACTATTTATTTTAATTAAGAATCTACTACTGTTTTAGTAGTGGGTTCAAAAATATCATAAACATTTTGTGTCTAATTTCATTTAATGCCGATAATAAATACAAAATATTGTCGTCAATTTAAATTAATAGTTATCAGTGAAATAAAGTTTTTATGTTTTGTTGACTATAAAAATCCTAAGAGTTTTCTGTTAAAATATTTAGTATATTATGCAATTGATATATTAAAATTTATATTAAAATCTTTTTTCTTTTTCCTTGGGTTGACAATTTGATAATTAGTTAAAAGAGATAGGAAAGTACAGTTTGTTTCATTTTGTGTAAAAAACCAGCTCACTTATTATGTTTGACTATATTTAGATACTATTTTAGAGTAATAAGCTTGACTATATTAGAGTAATAAGCATTCATTTTTCTAAACTTTTGAATGGTGTAATTTTTACAGCTACACTAACTATAAAAATTGAAGATGTGAATGATAACAGACCCCAGTTTCAGAAACGGTATTACAGACAAGCTGTTACAGAAAATACGAAACCTGGTTCTCCGATTGTGACTGTTGTAGCCGAAGATGCTGACAAAAATCGATCTCTGACTTACTCTCTTCAGGGAGATGCTGATATTATTGGTCTTGTTGGAATGGATAAAAAATCTGGTATGTTGTTTTGTTAATTTAAATCAAGGCAATTTTTGTCCTCAATAGTATTTTACTGGAAAATAATTTTTTAATTAATATTACTTCCAAAAATCATAATTTATGTTATTACAAAAAAAAATTATAGCTTCAATATTTTATTTGTAATAATTTTTATTTTAATAGTTTTATTCTTCTTTTTATATAAAAATTAGATGTATAGTTAACTCATTTTAGTTGAGAAAAATTAAAGAACATATAATTTTTTATTTTTGATCATATATTTTTTTTAAATTAAAGATTTTATCTACTTTTTTTTAATTTATCAGTTGTAAAAATGCTTTTAAGTTTTATCATGCTTTTTTTATTATTATTATTATATTGCTTTTGTGAACTATTGTGCTATTTTCGTAAAATGTGTTCAAATAAAATAATAATAATACTTCTGTACAAAGATTATAAATACTAGTTTTGGTTAATTTCCCTTGTTATGATTTTTTATAAGAAATATCTTAGTATAATCTCCTAATTGTTGATGAATATAAAGTTTAGTTGAAAATTTTATTGTTTCTTATTATGTAATATGTACATCGAAATTTTCTACACTACGTTTTTTATTTCCATATGAAATACTCTTTTCAAGCTTCTTTGTATACTATCTTGAGCTTTCAATTTATTTACTTTGTTTAATTGCAGAAAAATTTTAGTATAATATGTTGCCAACACTTTGTTAAAAATTAATGCTTTATAATATAAACAGTGCCTTATGGAGAATAAATGGTGTCAAATATTATTTCTTATTTCTATGTTAGTTGAAAAATTATGATATTCATTGTCGTGAGCATGTTCCATTGGCTACTATCTTTTGTAGTAGCAACCAATAAGAGGGATATAGTTATGCTCAAAATTAAAATTATTTGTTGGATTTAACAAACCGAAAAAATTTCTGTCTCACACTCACTTTTGTTAAATATGATCCCGAAACCTTTGATTTTTTTTTCCTTCCCAACTATAGTTAAAACTGGTAATAATGCTGTCTTAAGTTTCTATTGTTCAAGTATACTTCTCAAAGTACATGAACAATAGAAACTTATTTCAAAGTACTTTTCACTTAGTGATAACCAAGTTTTGAAATAGCTTAGTTAAAAGCAAAATTTTGAAAAGTAGTTTTGGATTTATTTATTTTACATTATTGGAATATCTATGTTCATTCAGCAGTTTAGCCTTTGCAGTTCTTTTAAAAATAATATGGCATGTACTTATCTCTAGATTCTTTTTAATTAAGAAATATTTCTAATGGTCATTTGCCTAGCTAATAATACTGATAATTAGTTTAACATATTGACCTTCTCTCCTTTTAATCTTATTCAGTATAATTGTGTTGGTTTCTTTCATATTCTTGCCCGATGTATATTTCAATGTTTTAAACTAACAATTAAGTAAATTATTATGTAAAGAAATTATTTTATTTTTAATACAATACAATTTTAAACTTATTAAAAATACCAAAATAATGTTTAATTTTTTTTTTATAAGTTTGGAGCTATATGCAAGCTACCTAATGCTGCTAATATATAATATTCATGTTATAAATTGTATATATAGTTTGCATCAGAAAATTTTATTAAATTGTTTTAACAAATTTGTAATCAAGTTAATATATTTATTCAGTAAATTAGAAAAATTGCTCAACATATTAGTTACCCATTGATAACATATTAATACAAATTAATTGTTGTATTAGTAAAAGGAAGATGATTGATTTATTTGATTTAATTCATAGAATTAAATTCTGTATAAAGTTTTATAGCTGATGCAAGCTATATATCTCATTTGGCTATTAACATGCTAATTTTAAAATTGTAACGGGCTTATGGGCTTATATGCTAACAATGCTTTTCTTTTCTTTCGTGCTTTTTCTTCGTAGACACTACTGGCTTGCTGTGGCTTCATCCAGTTACAGGTGGGTTTGTTTTGCAACATTTTAGCAAAATTAATTGTAAAATGATTAGTTAAAGCTTAATAATTTTATTGTATATAATAAAAATTATAAAAAATTAAATTCATAACTGTATATATATATTTGCTTTCATTAATTGTAGGTAAGTAGCAAAATAAGCTTTTAATTAGACATAGCATTAAATAAATAACTAAATACCAAACTTTTTTTTATCTCTAAACATTTTTAACATTTTTTCATTACTGAGAATATACGGTTGATCATCAGTACAATCTTTCATCAGTACAATCTTTCATCAGTACAATCTGATTAAATCTTTTGTATCTCAAATTTAAATTTCGTTTGTTTAAGAAAAAAACAATAAAAGTAAAGTTCTTTATCAGAATTTTAATATTAAAAAAGTCTATTTCTTAAAATGGCAATGCTAAAAAAGATGATAAAAAACACAATTATGTGCTGTCATCATAGTTTACAAGTTAAAAGCCTTTGTTACTCATATTCAGCAAATTATTTTTTTAATAAAAAAATGTCTATAATAATTGAATTACCCCAATTATTGTTAAATCATAAATATAATAAACTTTTTGAAGAATTTTATAGATTTAAATTATTTGCAATTATTATGGGTTTTAAGAATAGTATCCGAAAAACAAATTTTTTCTATTTGTTTATGGTGTCAAGATGTAATTTTTAAGTTCTGATTTTTGATTTTCTAAATAATTCCCCAGATCACTTATTAAAATGTTTGTAAAGTTTAACAAATATTTATTGTGTATGTAAATTTCCAAAATTGTATATGTCTAATTACTATAGAATATTAATATTCTATATTAAAAAAAATACTATACTTCAATAAATAAAACAAAAATTATAGTTTCAAAGAACTTTTCTTGTTCAGCAAGACTTAATAAATCTTGTATTAAAATGTCCTATTCTCTTTAACTCTGTGTTGAAGAATATCAAGAATGTTGGTCTGAAAAAGATTCATCAACCGTTGCCATTATTAAAAAAACAAAGTCTGTTGAAAAAAGCACTAAAACTACAGTATTATAACAAATACATACTGTATCTTATTTAATAAAAATAATTCTTTGCTGCCACCATAAAAAATCTTAGAATGCTAAAATTTGTGTAACTCTCATCACAATATTTAGATTGCATTAATTTATAATGTTGCTGAAAAAAAATATCTAAACCAAATTCATTAATTTTTAATTTTAAAATCAAAATATTTTAATATAGATGTTTTAGTTATTATTTAAAAACTTTTTTTTTTTATGTTTTAAAAAATATTTATACGTATTTACATTTATTTTTGCTACTGTTTGTTATCAGTGAAACACATTTTTGTTTAGTTATATTTTATTTGTTGTTATAATAATTTATATTTTATTTAATAAATTATTATTAATGTTTTTATTTTAATCTTTCTTGAAGCTTTGAAGCAACAAAAATCAGAGTTAAATAATTTTTGTATTGAAAAGTTTTCCTTGATGATGAAAATTATGATTAAAACCAATACATTTATGATTAAAAACAATTTTAAATTAACTTTTTATATTTCAAATAATATTTTTAGGAGAAATGAGTGTAAGTAACAAAATTGATCGTGAGATGTTCTCCTGGCTAAATGTTACTGTAATTGCTACTGATAATGGAATTCCTTCACTTTCTGGTGCTGCTGATGTATTTATTCAAGTAAGTAATTATTTTTATCGTTATATCAAAGTTGTACATTTGTGAAGTTAATTTATGTTTGAACTTGAGAATTTTGATTTTATCTCTACCTTGTTATTAAAAACATAACATGCTTTTAACCATTGAGCCATTAAGGCTTACTCTGTGTACAAGTAATGAAAATTCTAAAAATAATAGCATTCTATATCAACTATTATTTTTTAAAAAAATGAGAATCTGTAGCAAAATTTTAAAAATTTATGAAAGATTTTTATACAAAATTGAGTATAATTTCATATACTCATCAAAAATCGTGTTGTTTGTGTGTTTTATGAATTGAAAAAGTTGGATTCAAGATTTTAAGCTGGATTCATGTTTGCATATTGAATATTGTAACTACAATGAGTGCATGTCATAAATTTTTGGAAATAAAAATAATTTTCGAAGTGTATACAACCAATGTATATGATGTATACATTGTGATAAGCAAAATTACTTTTTTATAGAACTCCACTTACCAACCCTTTAATTGCTTCTCATACATCATTGTTTTTTTTTTTTCTTTAAATATTAATATTTTTCACAGAAGGACAGAACATTTTGTTTTCAAAATATACAATTATTATAGCTTTATGTCAGAACATTTTTGTAAATTTGTTGATTGTAATGAAATAGACGATTACCTGAATTCAAAAAATAATCTTCAGTACTTGAAAATCATTTAATCTTTTGAATACAAGTTGTGTGGACTCAATAAGAAAAAAGAAATTAGAAGTACTTTTATTCATTGAAAAGACTTATAAGAATTCTTATAGGGAACGGTTTTTATCACTCGTCATTCTACAAAAATTACGAACAATTGTTCGTTTGCAACTTTTGCAAAAACTAGAATTTTAAAGCAAAAGTGTTGCGTTAAGTTCAGAAATAAAAATGTCTCTTTCAGCACATCAAATTTTTGCTCTGGAGTTGCATTTCAGCAAGCTGCAGAGTGGCCAAGCATGGTATTTTTTGCTACAGCCCTTTGTGATTTCAAGCTTTTAAATCTTATAGTTTTTGCACAAAACAAAATGTAACGTTAAGTTTTTTTTTATTTCCAATGGCAGACATGAAAGACAAATTTGTAGCTGAGAAACAAAGAAAGAACAAAAAACGGAAACAGCAGCTACAAAAAGAAGGTCTATAGGTGTGTCTGATAATGTGTCTCGCCCGCCAATAACGTTCCCACAAGGGCCCAGGAGGAAGTGCAGGGCAACGTCTCAGATGGTTAACGTCCATTTCTTCTTGTAGGTTACATAATGGACAAAAGGGGCTTGAAAGGACCTTGATTTTATACAGGTGTTTTGATAAACAGTCATGGCCAGTGGCAAGGCGAAAATGTAACGTTAAGTTGAGCCCCTAAAACAGTGACGGCCCTTACGATTTTTAATATCGAGTTACTTTGGACACTTTAATGTTAAATCATTTCATTTTACATAAAATTTTATAACTGAAATTATAAGTACCTACAAACTGCACACTTCTCAAAACTTTTACAAATTGCTTGCCAAGCAAGCACAATTTCCAAAATAAACTGTTTTCTAAAAAAATATAACAGATCTCATAAAGCAATATAATGATGTATGTCTAAAATTCATTCTACACTATGCGTACATTTTAATTTCAACTCATTTTCTTTGAATTCGCTTTCAGGTACTAGACGAAAATGACAACAATCCGGTTTTTGTAAACAGTGCCTCTGATTTTTCTGTGGCCGAGGACATTACGATTGGGGCTGAAGTTGCTTTAGTTCAGGCAACAGATGCTGATGTGGGTGAATATGGAAAGATCACATACCTTCTAGACACGTCGTCAACTCAAGGGAGATTCAAAATAAATAAAGAGACGGTAATGGCATTACATCTGTTTTAAATTTGAAATTATATGAGATATAAACTTCATACAAATGTGATGAAACCGACTTATAAAGTTTTTTTTTTATTGGAGTTTATAGTATAAATTTAATTCTAAAAGTTTCATTGAGTGTTTATTCTTACTAAATACACGCTGCTTGTAATTCACTTTCTCTCCCGTTCTCATATCATATTTTAGGTAGAAATACCAATTAAAAAGTTTTTCGACAGATGTACTATCTGTCGAAAAACTTTGTATATCACTTTAAGTAATTATATTTTCCAGTGCATAAGCACTCTGTTGTATTTAGCGCCAATTTTGTAACTCTTGTTGCTGTCATTTGAAAATTCATATGATGGATAGTATAATAGTAGTCGTACTTTATTTATGTCACACTTGAGCTGCACAGTGGGCTATTGGTGACTGTCTGGATGATCTGCAGACATGTCATCTCAATTTAGAACCTCTGCAGCTCCTCTGCTTTGGTGATCCAACAACCTGGTCTCCTCTGCAGATTGATCAAAGTGGGTATCCACTCTCTAACTGACTACAACAGTGATATTTGACCTTGGTGATCTACTGGGAACCATTTCTTTATGATCAGTCCACTATAGAACTAATATGGTGTATATTGACTTTAGTGGGTAGTTCTTTCTAATATTGTTTGTTACTTATTATTTATTTTACAAATTGTAGAACTTGTGGTCAAACGTGTAATGGAACATCTTGAAACTATTAAATGGTTCATGTTTTTGGTCATGTTATGATGATGATTATTAGTACATTAAAAAATAAAACATTAATTCGTTCTGCCATGTCTTTAAAATAACCGTTTTTGTATATTTCTATCATTAACTATTAAAGCTGTTAATATCTGTTTTATAAATAAACTTCCTAATGTTTCTATGCATTATGAAGCTGATTTTTTTTATTTTTTTTATTTTCACTGAAACTGTTGATTAATGTGCTCTTCTACTTAGTAGCTTTACAATTCTTACAACATTCACTTTAGTTTGTTAAATATTTGCAGTTTTTTTTAATTGTTCTAATAAAATTTAAGATTTGAGAATGAATCTGTGAAATTAAGTTTTTAAATATCTACTTTTAATTCAAATGAAATAGATTGAAAACTTATTTTTTACTACTTCATTTTAATGTGTTCTTTTTTTTATATTGTGCGGTTATTTATTATTTTTTTACTTCATGATGGGGAAGAAGTTATAGAATACAGTAGATTTTTATTTCTCTTTGTTCAATTTAATGCGTTTTTTTTTTTTTTTTTTTTTTTAATGAATAATGTATTTAAATCAAATATTTTGTTTTCAAAATGAAATTGCACTGCAAAATTTTCCAATTCTTGAACATATTTACATTGCGAAAATTCAATTGACCTATATTGTCAGTGTATACCTGGTTACCTTTTTATCTATCAAAAAATCTTTATTTTTTTTCCTTTTTTTATTTCATTTTCGTTTATTTCAAGCTTTATTTTTGTTTTATGTGAAAAATCATATGATACCATTAGTTATTCATAAATTATATTTATTTTAATTATTTTTATGTTGTTCTGTTTCAGGGTTCAATCACTGTTGCTTCTCCTTTGGATCGAGAAGATAAAGACGTATATACACTAGTTGTTCAAGCTTGGGATAATTATGATTATGGTTTCGCTACTGGAGAAAGTCGAAAAGCTTTTAAACAAGTAATTTATTAAATTCTTTTTAAAATAAGAAAATAATTTGTGAAAAAAGTGACAAATTTAATTATACCAGAAGGAAACTTCTGTTTCATCATAATGTATAGCTTGACACAGTATTTACTATAATAAAAATTTCTTATTTTACTACAAATAAAAAACCGTTTAGCTTTTACATTACTGTTTCATTTGAGTGCTTGCATTTTAAAAACTTTGAACAGTGCGGAGACATAGCTAAACTTAACAGCACCTGGGACTTAAAAAAGGACTTTTCAGGTCCATTTTAAGCTTCAGATAAAGGCGGAACTTAAATCTACTTAATCTACTTGGCTAATTTTATTTATTATTATTTTTTTTTTTTTTTTTAAATTTTTCATTGAGTAAAATTTTGCTGCATTATATAATGTTAAGACAATGTAATTTAATAACTAAATTTTCATTCGATTTAGTTTTAAATTCAACAGTGAGTGTTATCAATGTAATTTCACCCATCATACATATCTGCAAAATATATATTTTATATCTTAAAAAAACCTGCGTACAAGTAAACTAAAAAATTAATAGACATCATATTAAATTTTTTTGGTAAATCGAAAAAAAGTGTATAAAGATTATGAGACCCCCTTAATTAGCAAATTAAATTGGAACTGTGTAAAAGAGAGAAGCCTTTTACCCCGGAATTTATTTTTAATAATTTATTATGAATTTCCCCCTTTTGAATTTATTATGAATTTCCCCCTTTTGAATTTATTATGAATACCCCTCTGAGGCTGCGCTCAGGGACAGGTACCCCCTCTTTTCCCCCGTTAGCTCTGACACTCGAGTACTATTCTAGATATATTGCTAAATACAAAAAAAAAATTGCGATCTAATTTAAAAAAAATTCTCAATTTGAACAAAAATACACATGCTAGGTGTGTTAGTGTTGTTTCGATTTTAACAGCTTATTGTTTTTAAAACAGATTATCCCTGCTTTTTTCAGAAAATTTCTTGATAGACTTGTTTTGAAGTTTGAGGAATTTTTTCTTTATTTTTTCTAAAATGACTTAATCGTTAATTACTGCGCAATAAGAGTGCATTAACATTTATCATACTATGAGGTTTGAATTGCTTTCATATGACGTATAAAACATCAATTCGTTAGGTTATAATAAAAGATCAACTACATTTCTTTGCAGATTACAGTGCATGTTACTGATGTGAATGATGAACCTCCTGTTTTTGTTAAGCAAGAAGTTTGTGCAGCAGTGACTGAATTCCACCGAATTCGTGACACCATTTTTATGGTTTCTGCAAGTGATGCTGATGATCCTCTCACTCCAAATGGAAGACTCCAATTCTCTATTGTCAATGGAAATGATGAAGGTAAAAAATAACTTCAATATTTGGTATTTATTTTTTTATAATATTTGGTTTCTTTAATATATTTTATGGATATATCTGTTATCACTTAAGTGTAAAACTCAGTTATTTTACAGATTATGAGCTGTTTAATTTGAGAGATTTATTAAATTGCTAAAAAACTTTTTCATTTCTCAAATTATCTAGGTTAGGGTGCAGAATTTCAAATCGCAAGTCCGCCATTGTTACAATATTTTCGACTGGAAGAGTAAATTTTGTTTTGTAAAATGTTAAGTTTTAAATCGAACTATCTGTTTTTTCTGGGTTTGGAGTATGCCTTCGCATGGTATAGATTGTGATATCACATTAGACTGAGAACAACAAACGGAAACTCTCAGAAGATTGCAACGCATGATGATTTACTTATAATTTCAGTAACTAGACCCCCGTCTGAACAGAGTTAAACTTTAGGGTTGCAATTGGCAAATGACATTTAAGTGCTAAAATGCAATGTTATACAAATATGAAGTGTTAAAAAGTATGGGAAAAATTTCGATAATTTTAATGGACTATTAATGATATATGGATGATAATAAAACATTTAAAAACTTGGCAACCTTTAAGTTGGCAACCTAAATGGCAACCTTTAAGTTGTTATTATTACTTTGCGACAAATATTATTTAATTTTTCAATTTTTTTTGCAAAAAAGTTCTTTACGCATTATTTTAAAAATTGCTCAAATTTTTCATGAAAGCAGTACAAAGCGAAAAAAATTTCATCTGGATAGTACCTGTAAAACTGAAGTTCCATGCCCTGACCTGATTAATCTGCAAGTTATCTAGATAATCTGCACAATATCTACTAGGCACTCATTAAAGTGAAAATAAGATCTTTCCTGGAACAACTGTATATATATATATATATATATATATATATATATATATATATATATATATATATATATATATATATATATATATATATATATATATATATATATATATATATATATATAATGCCCCATATTTCTCCCTAATATTAACCTATAATTTTGAAACTTGGTTAGATATTATATAGTAATATAATATATTACCATGCCAAAGAAAATAATTATAGACAAATTAGGGGGGGGGGCACAATGGGACATAATATGGTTCCCTCAACAAACTGCAGAAATTACTTAAAAAGGTATATTGTAACGTAAATAAAATATTCCTTTCCTTATTTTTTTTTTAAAGTTCATACATTATAAAAGCGTTAAAAGTAAGAAACTGTTGCTCATATACTGTATATACATGTAATACAAAAAGCTTCTATTAATCTTTTTATGTTATTTCTTTTCCATAAAACAATTACTAATTTATTATTCCAATCAAAACACTTTCTCACACTTTTAAAAAGCCACATCCTGTTCTTAAATCTATTTTCAGCTAAAGTATGCATTCATTAAAAGTAAGACATTTTTCCTATTGTTTTTTTGGGAATCGCGCGAACTATTTAATAAACCAATAGTAATTTCTAAGATTTCCCTAAATAGAGACATTTTCGGATTTTTTGAAAGATTTTCCCTACCAGAAAGACTGATCGTCGATAGAGTAAACTGCACTTTCCGCTCGTCACTCTATAAAGAATGATCAAATAAAATTAATTTGCTTTTATTAAAGTCCTGTGTCTGTTTTCCTACTCAGTATGACTGCCATCTTTTACATATATAAATTACTTAAAAAGCTATATTGCAAAAATTACTTAAAAAGCTATATTGTAACATAAATGAAATATGAATTTCATTTTTTTTTTTTTTTTTGTAAGTTTATTAATAATAAAAGCGTTAAAATTAGGAAATTGTTGCTCATATACTGTATATATATATAATGCCTATATTTCCCCTCAATATTAACCTATATTCTCTTTACCCTTAAATGGAAATAAATTTATTTTATTTTCGCTATCTAAAAAATTCAAGTTACTATCAATACATTAATTGATAGAATCAAAACAAACAATCAATCAATTCAATGTCATTACAATTAACAATTTTAACGCAATGCTATTTGTTTATTTTTTAATAATCAAGTAAAAAAATACAGCCACAAATTAGTTGGTAGAATCAGAACCGTCAGAAACCGTCAATCGATACATTAAATAGGTAAATGGAAGAGTACCTTTAATTCTTTCAGATTACCCTAGTTAATCTGCTGATTCGTTAAGAGTTTTTGTGCTTTAGCGGTTATATATTTTTTGTTGTTTCTATAGGACTTTTTGGAATTGAAAACCAAGACTCAAATACAGCAAGAATTGTTTCTCGTTATTCTTTGAGAGGAAGATTTGGAAATTATAGTCTTACACTACAAGCTCAAGATTCAGGGAATCCCCCTCTGCACACTACTGCTCGATTTCAAGTTTGTGTTACTGATGTGAATGATAATAGTCCTGTCTTTGTGAAACCTCCTCAGAATTATACGATTCGTGTCCTAGAGGTCAGTCTAATATGTAATAATTTCTTTTTACAGGCTTGATTCAATAATATGCATATTATATACTATATATATTTTTTTTAAATTTTAAATATTTTCAATTTTGATATTTTTTAAACTATTAAAATGAATTTAATATTTTTTTTATAATCCAAATTAAAAATTTTTCATAAACAAGCTGATATTAAATGGTAATATTAAAAATACGAAATTTTATAAACAATGTTAAACATTAAAATATATTCACTATTTTATTGAGAATATTATTTATTTTAATGGGGTTTTGAAAACTATTTTAATATATCATATTTTTTTACAAATTATGTATTTTTATAAATTATATTTCTTTTTATTTCAAGAATGCAACTCTTGGAAGTAGTGTAGTTGAAGTGAGTGCAAGAGATGCTGATATTGGTCTGAATGGTGAAGTTAGATACAGATTCAAGAAACTGGCAAATAACCATTGGAAAGCTTTTAATATCCATGAAATTTCAGGTGTGATTACTGTCAGAGAACCCCTTGACAGAGAGAGACAAAAAGTGTATGAGGTAGGTCTTCAAAATGCAGTTGTTATTCTAGATACACACTTCATTAATCAAATTATTTAAAGTAATTTAAAATTTATTTAATTTTTACTAATTATTAAATGTATTTTATAAGTTAACTCAGATGTCAAAATGGTTATTTTGAATGAAACTCATAATTTCGTATTGCATATCTACACAAAGTTTCTAAAAAAAATTTCAGTCAGGAAGCACCTTTTAAATTAGAAATTAAACGCAGGCATTGCAACTACAAAACAAAATTATTTAACTATTACAAAACTACTACAAAAGTTTGTTAACTACTACAAAAATTAGTTAATTGCAAAAAAAAATTAAAAATGTTCCGATTACAAACTACCTTCGAAATATAGTCACTACTTTTAGGAGATGGGTTTTACTAGAGGATCCAATTTGCATTCATTCTTAAATTTAAAATGGTTACGTTTGAACCTTATTTCTTCATTATGCTAACATTAAAAGAAATTTCCAGGCAGGGTTAAATTCAGGTATAGTAGGACCTGGGGCTGATAGATAATTTGGATCCCTATGTATACCAAGTTAGCCAACATTTTCCAAAATTCAGAAATATTGAAAATTTTTATGAAATTCAATTCAATTTACGCTTTTTCATAAAGAATTTGGAAATGAAATTTTTAAAAATATAATAAATCAATGTAATCAAGTTTCAAATATTTTCAATTTCAAAGCATGTTTCATACATTCTTTTGTTTTAAATTTTCAATGTATCCTACCTCTTTGAGAAGCAATGAGAAATTCCTTTGTGGTGCACAAAGTACTTCTTGGACCACAATTTAAGATCTTCTATTTTACATTATTATCTTTTAGTTTTTTGATTAAGACTAATGTATTTAAAGGAAATTTAATTAATTAGTACATACTGAAAAGTGACAAATTGTTATACTTTTAAATGTTTGAAGAAAAAAATGGTATAACATTCTATTTCATCTCCCAATGAAGGTTCAATAATAAATTGTAATTCATTTTAGGTTAGAGTTGAAGCTTACGACTTGGGACAACCCACATCTCTGTCAACAGATCTTGATTTGACAATCTTTATTGTTAATGTGGATGATAATGCTCCAGAATTTACTGAAGATAATGTAAGTTTGGTTGTGGAAGCATTTCATTTTAGAAAAACATCTTTATGAGAAATTAATAAATACTATTTTTCAAAATAAAATAAAAATATTTTTTATCCTATAACAAATGTTAAGATTTGCTTATCTTAAAAGCTAAGCTTTTTGGTGTATATATATATATATATATATATATATATATATATATATATATATATATATATATATATATATATATATATATATATATATATATATATATTTCCTTTTTTTTTTTTTTTTCTATATCTTTTTTTTTTTTTTTTTTTTTTTGTTCCTGTTTTAATGAATAAGACAATCAAAACTATTTTTCTTAATTCTATCTTATCTTAAGTCAATTTACTAACTTACAATTTACTGTCAGTTAAATGCGCCCATGTTTTAAATACATTTTCCTCTCTTGTGTGGAAAATTTGATTAAAAACCTTTTCAGCTTTTAAAAAATATTACCTTTTGCATGGTATTTATGAATGAGGTGAACTTTATGATGCTTTAATTACACCACAATTTTTAATTCCTGAAAGCATATTTTATAATTTTATGATTATATTCTGTGTGTCTAAATTGGGTATTTATGTATATAAAAATTAAATGCGATGATATATTTTTTTTTTTAAATAATTAAATTAAACATCAAGTGGGTATGATACTTCCTAATACAAATATTTCTCTAGAATTCTTAATACATTATAAATTCAATCATTCATTTAAAATGAGATCAGTCTGTATAATAAATTATAGTTGATTGGAAAAACTTATTTCTTATAACGTTGGCTTTCAAAACAATATTTTTTACTTTTCTCCTGTGTTTTATACTGCTTTTAAATATATTTCTTACTAAACTTCTCACTTCTTAAATCCATCCCATTTTAATCATTCTGTGCCATAAAGCTCTATTATAATTCTGTTAATTTAATTTGTGAAGGGATTATGGTATAAGTACTGTCCTGGTAATTTAAGTTCTCCTATATTTTTTCTCCCTAAGACAGAATACTCCAATTTTACAATATTTTATTTTGTTTGTTTTTTAAACTTGGTAAAAATTTTCTTTAAAAAAAGTTTTATGGAATTTGGCAGTTATTTTTTCGTGATTTTTTTTTTTTTTAAATACTATATAATCGCAGTTACTTTTTGCAGTTTTATTTAAATAAAGTGCTCAAAAATTAAAATTGCCCTGTTTTTTATTTTTGTTTAGTATGAAGTTATTTTTACTGAGAACTTAGAAGCAGGAAAGGAAAGTTTCAAACTAATTGCAACAGTCGACAAAGATGATGATACTGGATCAAGAAAGCCTATTCCCTGTTATTTCATTGTTGGTATGTATTTATTTTTGTAAACTAAAAATTAAATCTATAATACGAAACTTTTTTAAAAAAATTTTAACTTTTCATGTTATTATTTCATTACATTTTTCATTACATATAGTATTTATTAATGCAAGTGTAAAATATTTTTGCAATTAAATCAAAATCCAAATTTCTTCTAACTTCTTAACTTTCTTAAACTTCTTTATATTTTTTAATTATCTTGAAAATTAATGTTCCATTTGTGCATACATTTCTCTTGAAATCTACTTATTTCACATAATCCTCACAAAATGCAATTAATCCTAGTTTTGATCCTAGCAATTAATCCTAATTAATCCTAAACTTTCCTCATCCAACTTCCTCATTCAAATTTGTGTGACATAAAATATTTTTTCACTACTTGTTACCTTATTTATGGTTTTAAATAAAGTTTTGAATTCTACTTTTTTTTTTAATGTTGTAATGCAGATTAAGAAATAAGGGGCTTTGCATTATATAGAATTTTATATTATATGGATCACTTCACATATCATTTTACCTACTAAACATGTATCAGGAACAGATTAATTTTAATACTTAAAAATAAAAACAGCTTTTAACACAATAATATGCACAGTATTCATTATATGCAGAGACAAAATTGAATTATTTAGAGTATTAGAATTAAAAACTGGCAAATTATCAATTTTGGTTTGATTTAGAGATTGTAAAGTTACAATGCAGTTATTGAAGTTTATAGAATCGCATCAAATAGATCTTCTGCTCTATAATAAACTGTTATCTTAACATTCTTTGATCTCCATGCAAATCAATGTTTTTTAATTAAAACAATGCATGTTTTTTTTTTTTTTTTTTTTTTGCAGGTGGTAATTATTTGGGCCGTTTCAAGCTAGATATTTTCACGCACCAACTGTTTGCAACTGAAGTTCTTGATAGAGAAGAGAGACAAAACTACACCCTCATCGTTCAGGCTTCTGATGATTGCTTCCACCAGCCATCATCCATTCAGCATTTCGATCCTAGGGACAATTCACTGCTGCAGGTGCACATTGGTGTTAGAGATATCAATGACAATCCACCCAGGTTCATAAAGCGAGTGTTTACTGGAGGAATAACAGCAGAAACTGATTTCGGAACTGCATTTATGATTGTCAAGGTATGCAACAAATATAAACTCTTTTTTTTTCTGAGATACCTACTTCAAATATTTTCTCTCTTGCAGCGATGTTTTATGACCTGTAAAATGTTGAAACATGATTTTTTTTTTCATTTTCATCTAAAAGATGTACAAAAAATAATATTAATAATAATTATAAAATATACAAAGTCAACAAAGTTTATTTTTTATTCTGTGTTAAAAGTTACTGAGTGTATTATTATTAAAAGCAAGACTTTTAAAACGATATTTTTTATATGCTTTGCAAGTAAATAAATTATAAATAATTATATTTTTTTATAAATTATTTCTATAGGAGAAAATCTGTTTGTAAAAATAAATATTGAAGGCTTTAAATATTTACATGCAATATGGTTTTTTTTTCATATTTCAAAAAAAATTATAATAATAATAAATAAATAAATAAAGTAAAATTTAAAAAAAAGGTAAAATGATTTGAATGTGATTTCTGTTTAGTCTTAAATATGTACTTGGTTACATACATATAAAAATGATTGTATAAAATAAAAATTTAATTAAAATAAGTAACTTAAATTAGATATACAGTGTTTATTTTAATTAAGTAATTGCTATTAAATATTGATAAAAGATTTAATTACACTTTCTTAATGTAATACAACTGAGAAATCTATTTAAATTTCTACAAATTAAATATCTATAGCTCAATTATTTGAGAAAAAGTAATTTTCTCATTCTAACCAAATGTAAAAGCTTCAACATTGGATGTTTTTTGTAGTGCTCAAAATTTGATAGGTTAATTTTTTTCAGAATTTAAAATACAAAAAATAGTCATAATAAAATTAAAAAATCAGCTAAGAAAACTTTTGGTCATACTGTATTATTTTCTCTAGCCATTTTCCAGAAAAAAACTACTTCACTTCTCTTTTTTTTTTTTCTTTTTTTTTTTTGTTACAATTATTTTCATAAGTGAAGTTTAAAATTATTTCAAAAGTAAAAAAAAAAATTAAAAAAAAAAATAAAAAACTCAATATTGATACTGCTCAATATGTGTTTAAAAAAATGGACATAGCAAGAAATTTGCCTTTTCAATGTTCAACTCAAATTTATACAACTAAATGAAAAATCTCATATTTACTTTAAAGAAAAAAAAAAAAACACTAAACATTATCATTAAAAGGATAAATCCCAGACACCTTGTTCGGAGTAGCTGGGTAACTTTTCAGATCTCCTTATATTCAGATTGCTAAACTATAAAGTGGTTTTTAAAAATCTAAATTCATACATCGTAAATCTAATACCAGTATTTTAGATTTATATGACTCGTAACAACTTTATAAAAATAACTGGTGACTTTTACAGTTTTTTTAAAAAAAAAACAGTTTAAAAATGTGTACTAAGTGATGTAACTAAATGAATGACATCACATTACAAATTTATTTAGATCTATTAATTTTTTGTTTAAAATGAGAGGTAATTTTCTTAAGAAAAGTTTGAAAAATAGAATCAAATGCTATGACCATTTTCTTAAATACCCATTTAAAGCTTACTTTTAAAAGCAATCTTGATCATAAAGTAAATAAATAAAAGACAATCTTTTTAAAGAGCACCAATAATTCCAATTACTCAATATTTTATAGCTTTTAATGCTGTTTCAAGTTCTCAAAGTTGTTTTATAGATGTGTTTTACTTATTAAAAGTTATTACTAAAATAATGTCCAGAAATATATTTTTTTATGATGTTTAAACAAATGTGTATTTAATGCAAGGATTCCTAAATTAACATTTTTTTAAACTCAATTTTTAAACTTCAACATTGTTTTATTTTGTTTATTTATAGGCTGTAGACATGGACATAGGCAAGAACTCTCTAATTAACTATTATATATCTGGAAAAGTGCAAATGACTTTATCAGAGGGTTTGGAAGCTTTAAAAGTTTCTCCTTTCATCATTAATAAAGACACTGGAGTGATTAGTCTGAATTTTGATCCACAAAAGGGAATGAAAGGATATTTTGATTTTGAAATAATAGCAAATGACACGGATGGGCTTTTCGACACGGCCAGAGTTTTTGTAAGTAATTTCATTAATCTGTGTAATTTTTATGAATTATAACACTGATAATAAAAGTATATCTAATAGTGATTTTTATGCACTTTTTTTTTTAATTATCTTAAAATACCAATTGCTCTTGAGCATTTCTGAAAGTTATTAAATGACAGTTGTATGCAAATAAAATACTTAACTTACTATATTTTAATGTCAAAAAAATGTGTTTATCATTTAAGTAATAGATTGCTTTTTATTTGAGGCAGTTTGAAATAATACCGAAATAATTGGTAAAAGCAATCAAGAATCCTTTTAAAATCTTCAAAAATAAAAATAGTTTGTTTAGCAAAAAAAAAATTTTAACCAATGAGAAGCATATTTATCTAACAAAAAGCTTTTTTTCCTATTATTACAGTAACAAATAGAAAATTAAGATTCTGTATTTATTTAGTTTTTAATATTTATTTATTTTTTGATATTGAAAATTTTACAATACTGAAGCATGAAATATAAGTTTTACGGTATAAATAAAAATTCTTTAATTTATAATGTTCTGCAATTTATTCAACTGAAAACATGAAAGATGTTTTTGCTATATCAAGAATGAGATGCTGTATATCAAGCAAGTCCAATAACCATTGGTATGCAGAGGTGTGTGAATTTTAAACTCATTCCTTAATTAAATGCCCTTAAAAACAGTTGTATAATTACTAAAGGAGGCAAAGAGTTTTATTTTTAGTAAAAAAATTATTTCATAAAAATCTAAATTGATATTTTAAATTAATTACTCATACAAATGTAAGTGAAAATTATTCTATGGTTAAACCTTAGACGTAGATTTAGATGCCTGGGGCTATTGCTGCCTTGATCAAACCCTCTGCACATTATTGTCAAAAACGGTTTACTTTGATCTGTGAAGAATAGACTTTATTCTTTAAGTTTCTGATAACCTTTTAATTTTGAAAGAAGTAATAGAATCAGAAAATGTTCCTCTTTAAGTAAATTTTAGAAAATTTAATAAAAAATTCTTGAAATTTTAACTTTTTAATTCAGTTGTGACTTAAAAAAGGGAATAAATAATAAAATAGAGATTAGCATCAAAAAAAAAATAAATATGCTATTTCTTAATGCCAAATATTTTTTTAACAGATTTACTTGTTAAGAGAAGACCAAAGAGTGAGATTTGTGCTTAGACTCACGCCTGAAGAAATAAGAGAAAAACTTGAAAAATTCAGAGAGTAAGTAAAATACAGATATTTCTCTTATCCTGACATAAATAACCTAATTCTTGTTTTCAACTTGTTTGTTTTTTTCCCACAGAGTACTGAGTAATATCACAGGAGCGATTGTTAATGTTGATGAAACCAAATATCATGAGAACAAAGATGGATCCGTTGATAAGAAAAAGTAAGTTATGTGGATGTAATAGGTCATTTCATGTAACTTATAATTGTGTATACCATTACTTAAATTCTTACAATTTTTATTTTTTTTTTTTTTTAGAAGTGATCTGTATCTCCATTTTGTAAATAGAGAAGATAATTCCATTATGGAAGTAGCAACAGTATTATCGTACGTATAAATTATTTGTGCAGTTTGTAAAAGTATAAATTGTTCAGTTTCTACGCTACCAGAATGTATTTATAACAGTTGAGTAAAAGCTGCTTTTTTTTCCTTTTTTTCAGATTAATTGATAAAAATATAGAGTTTTTGGATGAACTATTTAAGGAATTCAATGTGCTGTACAGTGAGGTAGGTTTATTTCTCTTATCTTTTTTATTCTAATCAGTTATGCAATTTTTTCTATTCATAGCTTAGATACATTCATACTGCATTATAAAGAGAATTTGAAATGGCAGATAGACTTGTCATACAATGTTCCAGTACTTTAAATAACATATTACTAAATTTCACTTTATAATATTAAATTTTTTTATTAAAAAGTTTTACTGTAATCCTCTTGTGAAACTAACAAATTGAAAGCTAACTTCTCACACATGCTAAATCAGAAAGCAATTGTGCTATATAAAGACAATTAATCAGTTATTGTCCAGCATCATTTTTATAGGACAGTTTTTTCAAAAATATATATTATGGTAAAACAATTGTTTTAGTTTTGTCTTTTATCTAGAAGAATTATAAAATTATCACACATTATAATTTTTTTAATGATTTTAGTTTCTGTGACTTGATCTAGAACTATAATGAGCTGGCACTTTTTGAAACTAAATGGTGGCTAACAGTAGAAAATAGCCATTTAGTTTTAACAACATGTATTATGCCATTTTTTTTCATAAATCCACTCAAACTCAAAAACCAATTTTAATATAAAAAGGTGTGGTAAAATGGATCAATCAATTTGTAAATTAGACGTTTCTACCCCTACATTTTTATTTATTTATTTATTTATTTATTTTCTTTTTTTTTTTGAACAGTCATTATGAAAATGACTGTTTCTAGGAATATTGATTCATAAAGATAAAAACAATCATTTAATACTGAAATTTTTATATATTGATTATATATTATTATAAATTGATTCTCAGAAAGAAAAAGTAAAAAAAAAAAACTTTTTTCAGGTTGACTTGATTGTTTAACATCAAATATATGTTTGCAATATTATAAGGACTATATGCACAAATTTTAATTGCAATTTATTTTTCAGCCTGCTGACACTGCAATTGTAATTAATAATGCAGAAGTGCAAGTGAGAGCCTGGCTTATTGGTCTTTCAATATTCCTTGCTATAATGCTTGTTTTGGTCATTTCACTCTGTATCACACAAAGAAGCAGGTAAATTGCAAAATAATTGTAATAAATCATTTTTAATGTTAAGTTCTTCTCTTCACTCTTAGATTCAATTCAATTTTAAAACACTTTTTGTACATATTTTACTTGGTACAAATTTATAAATGAAAAAAAGTAGGTCGTCATTCATCAGTTAACAGATTGTCAATGTGAAATAACCGATTTTTAAAAAATAGAATTTATTTAGATTATCAAAGAAAATTTGGTATCTACTTTATTAATTCTTAATGTTTAAATAATATTATTGCTCATAAACATAAATGTTTTCAAAATGGTTTATTATTTTCAAAAAAAATTATTTAGGTTATCAAAGAAAATATGTATTTACTATATTGATACATAAGTGTTTAAATAATGTTATTGCTCAGTCAAATAAATTTTTCAACTAGATTTATCATTTTTTAAAAAAAAATTATTTAGGTTTAGAAAGAAAACGTGCATTTACTGTATTGATGCATAAATGTTTAAATATTGTTATTGCTCATTAAAATAAAATATATGTTTTTATCTAGATTATTTTTGAAATAAATATTTAAATAATTATTATTTTTGAAATAAATATTTTCACAAGGTGAAATTAAGTCTTTTTTTTCTTTATCGTTAGGTATGAAAGGAAATTAAAAGCTGCAACTGCCACCGCATTTGGTAAGCATTAAATATTTTTTTTTTGTTCATCATTAATGTAGTTGTAGTACCTGTTATATGTATTGTTCAATTAATGTCATTTTCACTGTAATCTGAAGTACACACAAACTTAACATTCACATATTCTATAAGAGAAATGTGTTGTATTTAGCTTTTTACAAATCTTGCAAACTATTAAGCAATAATCAGTTATCCAAAACACAATAATGTTTCATGATTTAAATATAGTTAGTTTGCTTCTTTTATGCGGTTTTGAATATACTCTATTATGAGTAATTAAGTTGAAAAAAAAAATATGTGATTTTCAGTCTGTTCATATTGCTCGCAAAATAAATGCAGCATTTCCTATTTTGCGTCTTTGAAAAAAAAATTTCATAAAGAAAAATATAACTTACTTTAGTATCTATAATTATTGACTTGATTAGTAGATCAGTAATAGTCTTTTGTTCGAATAGAAAAGCAAAGTAAGAACACAGTTAAAGCAAATATATATAGATATATATACAAGCTAGTCTTATAGTGTTACTCCAAATATTGTAACTCTTACATACAGGTGATCAACAAAATAATGGAAACATTTCTATACTAATACATTTTTTCATCTTTCGCAAGAAATACTAAAAGAATCATTTTATAACTTCAGACATGTTTAGATCATACGTTTTCTCATATATATATATAAATGAACTTTAAAGTTTTTGTAAGTATAAGAGACCGACAATAAATTACAAACAGAAAATAATGTTTTTGAACACCTCATGCCAAAAATGTAGCAATAGATTTGTAACTTGTAACAATTATTTTGGTTGTTATGAGCAATAATTACACAAAATTTCATAACCCTAGCTTAAATATTTATGGAGGTATGGAAATTTTTATAAAAATAACTAATTTTTTTGTCTTGCGTTTTTTCGCTATAACTTTAAAACTATTCAAATATATAAAAATTTACAATTACTCTAATTTTAAAAAAAAAAATTCCCTACTAGGTTCACAAGATTCTGCTCTTAATCGAATGGATGTTCCAAATACAAATCAACATTCTGTTGAAGGGTATGTTTCCTCTTTAGTTTTTTTTTTTTTTTTCTTCATATAATTTTAAATTCATTCTTTTTATATGTAAATAATGTTTGTAAGTATACATTTCTGAACTATTCTATATTCATTATTTTTCTCTAAGATTATTAACTCCTTGAGTTAGATTGTTTTGAAAGAATTGCAGCACTTGAATATCATATTCTTTTTATACTTATACCTAATGAATGAAAAAAAATCTATATTCCAACTATGTGTGCACAGACTTTCCTAAATCGTGATCAAGCACCTAGCCCCATTTCAGGACTCTATTTTTTAACTGCCATTCTTAATCCATGATATTCTAAATTCAACATTAATATCACCATGGAATATATTGAATAATATCATTCACACTTTCAATAATGTTATTCATGATATTCTGTTCAACAATATAATAGAAATCTCCATGATATTTTAAATTCAAAAGTGTTTTTCTCTAAAATTTAAACTCCTTGAGTTAGATTGTTATGAAAGAATTACAGCATTCGAATATCACTTTTATTCAATTCATACTTACCTAATGAAGGGAAAAAATCTATATTCCATGCTATGTGTGTACACATATCAGTGAAATCATGGCCAAGCACCTAACCCAATCTCTTAACAGCCATGATAGGAATGCTTTGTAATTTTGACCCCATTCAGACAACTTGGACAATACCTGAACTGGTGTCCCTCTCTCCTTACTTCCACACCGTAGTGAACGAGAGGACTTTAATCCACTATAGATTTAACATGCACCTTGATGTATATACACGCTGGTTGTTAAATGGGCTGCCAGATTGAAAATTTTTTGTATCGAATTAAGTTTGAAGAAATAAATTCTATATTTGTGTGCAAAAGTTTTTCAATTCGTTTAAAAAGTTCTCGTCATATGGTGAAAAAATAAAATTAGCATTAAGGGGTCTATACTTGCTACCCCTCTCCTGACCAAACTATCGGAATCATATTTCCCATAATGCCACTAAGTCCTTTATTTTGAAGATCAGGAATCCTAATCCATAAAAAAGTGCATTATTTATTCAGAAAAAGTATGTTTTTGTGCCTGAATTTGTAACTTTAAATATTGTCTGCACTAATTAGTTAACATACTTGAAGTCATCCTTTTGAACCATTAAGAATGAGTTCTAGTATGTGACAATCCAATTCTTAGATTTAAAGTTATTTAAGATGTTTGTTTTTTTTTTGTGCACAGTGCATCGTACAATGTCTTAGTTTTCTCCGATATTAATTATAATTCATCTTGTTAAATTAGTACATCAATCTTAAAATGCTTTTTAAAAAAATGCAATTTTTTTTTTTTTCATTTTAAGCTATATTTTTCTTAACAAACGCAATGTTAGAACATATTGTACTTTTATTTATGTATGTTTTCATAAAAAATTTTTTATAATAATTTACATTGTTACATTATTATAATTTACATTGTTACATTAAAGTTCAGTGCCTGTCGTAAAAAAAAATAAAATAATAATAATAAAAATAAAAAATAAAAAAAACATTGTTACATTATTAATATTTTTATTGTTACATTATTGCAATTTACATTGTTACATTATTACAATTTACATTGTTACAATAATACTTTACATTGTTACAATAATAATTTACATTGTGTGTATATTTTAGATCAAATCCAATATGGATGCATTCATATGATAACGAGTGGTACAAAGAGGATGAACAAATAAGGTGAATATTTTATGGATATGCAATCAAATAAGTTAAAATTCATCAATAATGTAATAAATCATTTTTAATCCTCAAAAAATTTAATGAATATTTCTAAGAATAATTGCTTTTAATTAAGGTCTATTTATAAGATACACTCAAATAAATTATTTAAATTTTAAAAATACTTTTGTTCATTTTAAGTTATTTATATTAAATGAGATTCTACTTGCTGATTTGAGCAAATTTTTAAAATTAGTAATAAAATGGTAAATTAATTAGTATTATCTTAATATTATAAAAATATCTATACATTCGTGAAACATCTTGTTATATTATAAATTTCAATTTTTTTTTCTTTGTCATTAAATATCAAAATGTATCCTTAAATAACTATTATAAAACTTGTTATCCTATAAAATTATCCATCATAGCATTAAGTTCAACTATATTGTTGATCTTTAAGAAGTACTTAACTTTTAATTTATTGCTATTTAAACTCAATATTTAACTTTCATATTTAAAGCAAACCTGACGATTTTATTAATAACTGTTTATATTTTTATTAATATTTTCACTAGTGTTTTGATAATAGGAAATTAAATAAGTCTGTGACAATAATATTTTTATTTTTTTTTTCATTAGAAAATCACAATATTCCTTATAAATCCAGTATTTGTATCTCCTAATTTAGTTAGTCTAATAACTAAAGCATTCTTTAATGAAATACGAATCTCCACGTTTGATTTTAAAAGCGTGTGGATACTAATCTCGATGTTTCATTTAAAAATCACGTTAACACGAATCTCGATATCTAATTTTGAAATTGAGTGAATATGAATCTTAATAGTGGCTTTTAAATTAAAAAAAATAGGATGCGGGCTCTTAAACCGTGTTAATAGAAATTGCAATGTGTGATTTTAAATTATACTAATGTAATTAGAAATCGCGTGTGCATTGTTAGGAAAAGCGTTTTTCTCAGGAATTCGAAAAAGACTACTAACTTTCTTTGAAAAGGCGGATTTTTTTCATTCTTTTTTAGTTAATAGTAGAAAAAAGTTCCGCCATTGTGACAAATTTTCCAAGAACGCCGTTTGTATAGATTGTACGGGTATGCTAAACTGCATCGAAATTTTTTTATATTTTGTAAAAACATTATTGCAAATCTTTAATTTTTTTTTTTTGTTTGTGAATGTTACAAATCTCTTATATTTAAACATCTTTTTAGCCATAATTCAGGAGATAACAACTCTTTAGATGAAAATGCTATCTCTGAAATAGGTCCTCCTTTAGAACACAAAGCTGGGCTACGCAATCAGCAAATGTCTCCAGTTAACAATGAAAACAATTATGCTATACCCACCAAAAATGGAATGCGCAGGCCGGCTCCTCGCCATCCCAACTATGGCGGCACAAACATTCCACCAGCCAAGTTAATTGCACCCATGCACCACAATAACAAACAGCACAAAAACGGCAGCCATATCATAGACTCAGATGACACCAGCTCGGGATTACTGTCGCATGACTCTCTGGACACAAAAAGGCAAAATGACCTTAACAAATGCAATGCTGTCTACAGCTATGAACAAATCCCGAAGTTGATAACACCACCACACATCACAAATTTAGAAACATCAGAACTTTGATAGTTTTACTTATGGTGTGATGTTCTCATCCATATTGTAATGTATTTATTTTGAACTTAAGAAAAAGTATTATTCTCTCATAAGTAAATCATACAGTGAAACCTGCGTGTAAGTTCACCACTTAAGATTTACGAATTTGATGGTCCACTTAAAACCAGTGTTCAACATATGAGAAGGTAAGGAGACTTTTTTTACCAATTTGGTGTGTGATTAAATCAACTTAAACTGGTAATCAACTTACCATGGTGGTCAACTTAACACATTACACTGTAACATCATAATCATCATTTGTATTTTTCTACCTTGGCTTCATGGGACTCGAACTTTCATGTACATAATTTACTGTGAGGTCCAATTTTTGTATTTCATCTTCATAAGTTGTATTTACTATTTCTTGAAATATGTAACATGGCCTGTTTCTAATTATAGCATTGAGTGATATTTTACTGCCATTATCAATTAATGATTTGTTTACTAAAATTTTTAATACAACATTGTGGCATTATTAATCTTTAACTATAGTTATTGGTTGTTTTGCATTTTTGGAAAAATCACAGTTACATTTTTTTGTATTAAATTACATAAAAAGTGTGAAATATAAAAATGTTTTTTAACTGTATATTTTTGTTTTAAAATATATATATACAATAATTAAAAATTAGTATGAATAAATGTATTCCATTTTATTAAAAACTATTTGATTTTGTTTTTTACTCTTACAATTTTAATGTGATTTCATTTTACAGTTTTATTTACAAGCTTATTGTTAAACAAATCTACTGTAAATTAAATTTATGTAATATTTTTATTTCAATTAATAGTTGCTAAATGTAAATATTTAAAAGATTTATAACTGCCTTTATTACTATAAAATAATACTTAATTTTAAAAAATTTAAAAATGGACTAAAATGCCTTTTATATAATGTCCTTTAAATTCATTCATCAATAATGGTGAAATTTTCAATGCCTTTTTTTCCAGCTGGAAATGTATAATCTTATATCATTTATTATAGATTTAATATTTCATACTTTAAAATAAAAATAAATTTTGCTACATATTTCACTTTATTTTTTACCATATTTTTATTTTCATATAATGTGCATGTTTCTGAATATAATAGGACTTTATCTACAAGTCTTTCAATTTTTATTTTTGTAAATATTTTCATTTCAGAAAATATACAACAGAACAATTATTGTTATTTTAAATTAGGTTATTTTTCAACAATTTAATAAAATTAATGTAATAAATCTAACTATAATGTAATAATAAAAATCGATTGTTTTTTTTTTAATCAATTAATATCAAAATAAAAATGTCATTTATTTGTATTCAAATATCTATTTATTTTGCATTTTTATATTTTTGTAACCATTTCAAGATTGATATAAGTATACAAAATCTTGCATTTGAATCCAATTTTTAATCAAAAAAAGATAGTTCAAACAAATGGATAAACATCAAATTACAAATTTAATCTATCAGTAAATAAACTTTGAAAAGTTTTGGTATCATTTATTTATAATTTATGCCAATACATTTAATCTAATAATTTCATGTAGTTATACAACATTTACTGATGTGTGATAAAATCATCCTTAACATAATTTACGTTAATTTGTATGTAATACATTTCTATATATTGCTTTATAATAAAATATTTTATTACTTTTTGTCATGAATGTTTTCATTTTAAAAATTAAGACCTTAGTGGAAAATATGTTGTATAACATATTGAAAACCCAAAAAATTCTATATTCAAGAACACATTTTGATAAATTAATAGATATAGAATAGATTATTATTATATCCTGTTTGTGTTCAAATAATTAAACGTGTATTGTGAACAGATTCCTGATGTTTCTATGCAGGTTTAAACTAATTTTCTGATATTTACTAAAATTTTGCAAAATATATGTCTTTAATAAGCTCATTAATTATATTGAAATTTTGACATAATTTCTGACATAGCTCTTCTTATTGTGATGCTTAAAGTGAATTGGTAAATGATAAATATTAAATTATGGATTACTCAAAAAATAACTTTATTACATAACTTTGAATGATTGGAATTTCTGAAGTCTTCTTAGTGCTGAAAATTTTTGAAACAACATATATTTTAATTTCCCCAATTTCGCTCTATTTATTTAAAAGAAAGATATATATATATGGTTATGATGGAAAGATATATAGCATGGTTATTTACTATTTTGCTTGATTTGCTCCAAGTTGTTCAATAATAACATTTCAAAAAACAAAAATAAGTCCCTGTATTTCATCAAAGATAATGATGAGGGTTTTGTGTTAGTTGTGCAAATATCGGCAAAATAAAAAATTTTAAGTAAACAAATTGAACTTTTAGTCTTGAACTTAAGACTCTACTTCTACCACATCCTTCATCATATAAATTTTTATTTTATTTTAAACAAATACTAACCTGAATACAAAGATTTTTACTCAATAGAAATAAATTTTAAATTCCTTTTGATCAATTTAATATTTTAATTCATTGTCTCCTTAAAATAAAAAAATATTTTATGTCTTTTTATATTATTTACTGATCCTATTTAACTATAATCAATATTAATACATAAATAAAAAAAATTTTAATATTTATTAAATGACCTGTGGATAAAAAAATTTATTTGATTAATTTCCTATACAAACACATATATATATATATTTATAAAGAGGAATTTTGGGGGAAATGTAACAATTTTCATTTATTATATGCTATTGATTATAATAATATTATTATTTACTTAACTTTTAACTGCATTAAATTTTACTCAGATAATTGGAATAATAAAAAGTATTATTGAAGAACAATATCTAAAACTTTATTAAAGTACGATAATTTTATTACTGAATTCGATTGTATTGCTTATTTTATATAATTTTTATGTTTAAAAATTGGTGAGTTACTGCTTAGAGA
Organism: Parasteatoda lunata; assembly: GCA_949128135.1. Lineage (NCBI taxonomy): Eukaryota > Metazoa > Arthropoda > Arachnida > Araneae > Theridiidae > Parasteatoda > Parasteatoda lunata. Next base: position 56,354,049 of record OX421979.1, on the reverse strand, counting down.
CAAATTTGGCGAAATGACTTTATTTGCAAAAATTGAATTTAAGGACACATTGTTCACAATAGATGGCGCCGCTAAAGCGAAATTATTTTGTTAGAGTCATTCTTTTGTAATAATTTTTTCTCCAATAAGTATTTCTATAGTGTCGCCATCTACTATTTAATTTCGTTTACATATAATGTATATAAATAATAAATAAAATGTTCACTAGATGGCAGCATTATAAAATATTAACTTTACTTTTAGAAAATTTCTATTAAAATTTATGATACTACCATTTACAATATAAGAAATGATCTTTTTAGCTACAATATAAGAAATGTTTTGATTCGAAACTCGGCAGATTGAAATGCGACTGCCCCTCCTCCCGCCCGTTGGTGGAAATCTACCTTATTATAAAAAATAATTTACTTTTACTGGTAGTTTCTATCAAATAGAATTATCCATTTATCTGAATTGAGCATTTACGTGGAGATGATCGTTTCAGCTGCTCACGGAAACAAGCAAAGTACGAAGATTCGACGTACAAAACATTGTATATAAAATTTGTAAATCAGTTTAAATATTTTTATAATAAGCATTATAAAAAGTTCAGAATAAAGTTGATTTTAAAACAATAAAGACATACTCATGGCTTTAATTAAAAATGCTACAATTTACAATCATATTACAATTACATTTACAATCATATCACTCGGAAGAAAAAAATTAAAGCTTAATTAATCAGTAATATATTTGATTACCCATTCAATTGTTCCAGCTAGCATTGAATTTCTAAGACTTTTTTACGGATCGTTAGGTTCACTCAAGACTATTTTTGCTGATATTATCTATACGTTCTGATTTCGCCTGAATATAAACCAGCGACCACGCATTTTTTAACAGATACGACTAGCTATTGTCAAACGAGGAGATCTCCCCGATCAGTCGGCAAAATGTTAAAAAACTGGCATAATTCTGGCAGAAAACTTTAAACATGAAAATGCAACCTCAACTAAAGAAATGTCCATTAAACTGGACAATTAGTTCTCCACAATAATCAGATTTAAAACATTTTCCTAACACTAGCTAGCTACTAACGCGACGGTAGTGGATTATTCTGCATTTGTTGTAATAAAATTCTCAAGTTAACTTTAACCAAATTTCCAACTGTAGATGCTGTTTTATGTTAATGTGCAGAGTTTTCAAACATTTAATATTGCATGTCTGAAATACATTGTATTGCTAGTACTGTTTCATAATTCTTACTCCCTTCTTCACCAAGCCATTACGTCGAAGCTTTTTTACAATTTGAAACTTTTCTCTGCAACAGTTGGTTAAAAAATGTATAGCTAATATTCATGATTTAATTATTTAGTTAAAATTCATTCACTTTTGTGTTCTCGAGAGCCTGAGACTCACTTAATACGAGTAATATTGTTTAGAATTTTTTTTTTTTTTTTTTTAAAGAACTACAAACATGCTCTAAACCTTTGGACTTGAAATAACCTCACAAGACCCCAATCACAAATGTCTGCAGTATAATCCTCACTAAATACATTTGTTTATGTAACATGGTTAATAACCATTTATCTAAAATGTATCTTTTATAAAACAGAAATTGTGATAATGCAAACATAGTCTATAAAAACTCATACTTAAAAGATCTTTAAGTACTTCATTTTTAATCAATAAGGTGATATTTAGTAGCAAAAGAAAAAAAATTTTAAAAATAGCCATCTTTTCACCCAAAAGTATTTTGGTAAAGGTAAAGCACTTCAGAAACTCCAGCTTTAGGTAGTATTAAATAAGATAAATATCATTTTGGAAAACTTACATTTTACAACACAAACATTACTTTGATAAATGTAAAATGAGTATAAAAAAAAAACAACAGAAGACAAATTTGTAAATTTCAATATTTTTTATTTGTTTTTTTTTTTATAAAATATAAAACACATACAAAAAGTTGTTCATCCAATAACACATACAAGCACATATTTCCAAGCATATTTTAAAGCCAACTTAAACAAAATACAGAAGAAATGTACTGCAATAACATTTCATAGATACACATGCAACACTCAGAACTTTGGTTTCAAAAATTGGATAACTAATCTACTACTGAACAATACCTGAAAAATCTACAGTACATACTTTCCATTTCTTGCCTAAACTAATTATAGATAATGGAACGAAAAATATCTAGGAATGAATAATCACAAATTTAATTAGAATAGATTGAATTATTTAGTCACAATTAATGCATATGTGTATGTATTAAATTATTTAACAATGCATAGGTATCGGATAAATTTCAATCCCTGAAATTCATTGTAAAGCTAAAACAAGAGATCATACTGACTAGCATATTTAAATTTTGACTTAAAATTTTAGCCTTGAGATAAAATACTATTTATTACAGTTAAACTTGTCAAGTTGACCACCTCTTTATCATGATCACTTGGTAAGTTGATCCCCTTTGTATGCTGATCACCCGTTGATCTTAATGATCAATGACCAGACTGATAAAAACAAGAAATATCTTAATAAGTTGACCGCTCGATTAAGTGGATCATCAAATCATTCTCACAAATGGTCAACTTACACAAGTTTCCCTGCATTCAATTGAGAAAATTTTTTAATATAAATTAATAAACAAATTAAAATCACAGAATACTAATATAAAATGCCTCAATGTGTTACTTGTAATGTGAAAAATGAAATAGTATGAACACAGAACTAGCAAAAGCACACATTTAAAAATAGATGCCCATATTATAACTGGAACATGCATATATATGGACAGAGAGAAGGTATTTTATGTCGTAGTGCAAACTACATTCTATGTGCAAGAAATATTTTGATATTAAAATACAATTTGATTTTCATAGGAATTCTTTCAAGTAAGTAGGATCAATGATACTTAATTGTTTCAACCACTATTATTATAGCAGTCCGTCAACCTAAACAGTTTCAACTGCTTTTTTTTAAACATAATTGCCATAATACATTAAGCTCATAATGTATAAGAGAATTTGGTTTTAAATAAATTTGTTGAATGTTAACTAGATTAGTAAATTTACAAATTTAACATTTAATTTAGACAGTTTTAAATGAAAAAATAAAATATATATATATTCAAGCTTGACATATTTTGTCAAGAAAAAAATTATTTGAAAAATTTTGAGGAACTAGATTACAAAGGAAAATAAATGCTAAAATTAAGGAGTTGTTGACCCGAGAATTAAATTAATTTGCAGATATTAAAATAGAATTTTAAAAAATAGTGGTAGAAACAATACTTTTAAGAGACAGGCTGCTTTTTTTTAGTAAATTTCAACTTTGATCATTATTTGCATCTACAAAATGAAAAACACATGCATTCGTTAACCCACACTATCCTCCACTTACACTCAAATTACATTTAACAATGAAAATACTCAATTTAACTCTTTTTTATGATAAAATTTTATTACATAGTATTTAAAAAGGATTCACAGTATTTTTATCACGAGTTTAAAACTACTAATAGGCAACTCTTCAAGAATTTATTTTGGGAGAAAAAAAATCACAATGTTTCAAAATAAATTCAACAAAAAATTAATAAGGTTATGATAGTTAATAGACATGAAATACTTGAAGGAAATTACCTTTCCAACAAGCAGGAAACATATTTATCGCTATATATGGATGAATAATTTTAAAGAAGAATATTTAACAACTCGAAATCAACAAATGATAAATTATCTAAAAATGCACTTTAAATGAGCTCTTAACTTTTTTCAATTAAGGAATATTGCTTTAAACTTTTACTAATACCTTTAGCCCCCTAATGCAACTGATATAGTAGTTTAAAATAAAATTATTCTAAAATTAAACAAAAAATTTTTTAAATTGCTATGATTTTGAATAATTTTTTTACTCAGAAATAAGAATTTTCAAGTTAAAAATTAATTTGCATGATAGTAATAAGCAATGTGTGCTTTAATTGAAAACAAACTCAAAACTAAATAAAGTAACTTCTATAAATGAGTTATTTCTTTTAAGTTGTTTTTGATTTATTAACTTAGCACAATAGAACTTTCAAGTTCAATTACCTAGCACATTATTCAAACTTTTTTAATTATGAAATATTATTATCATAACTTGGGATTTTATTTATGGAATTACAAACTTTAATAATTTTATTCATTGTTCAGTTCTGACAGTTTAATTACATAATCTGATCTTTTGAGTTGCTTTGAATTTCTTAGTTTTAGAACTTTAGCAACTATTTCTTCATCTGACTTTAAAAAATCTCTTTTATTACTTGATCTACAGACAGCATATTTAGATTTTTTTCAAAACATTTTTACATTAGAGGGCTAATAAATCTTACTAGTTAAAAATTCTTCTTTATGTCAAAGATTAAGAGAGAAAGAAAGGCACAACATTCTCCCACACTGCAAATCAATAAACTCGCCAAAGCCTAAATTGTGCGTTACAGTTATCACCTGTGGCTTGGAAAAAACTACAACAAATCAAAAAAACTCATTATGGGAGTTACAAAAGTGATGAACAACATTTAGAAGTTGGATGGCACATTACAATTTAAAGACCACAAAGTTGTTTTCAGTCTCCCAGATATAAACCATGCCACTAGTTATGCATCCAGCATAAGACTCCTTTTAACATTAGGCTTTTAATTTAATAACTCACAGTTGTGGGAAACGTTGAATAGGTTTATGTCTAAACCGTATGAAAGAGAAGTATTTTTACCTATCACAGACAGTTACTAAATGAGTTGTACTGCTGTGGCGCCATCCAGCAGCGACCCCAGCAAGTACTAAGCATCAATTGAAAGCAGCTATAGTTTGTGCTGCCTACAGCACCCCCTCACACATTACTCTGCTATAGCTGAATATTAGACATTAAAAATCACCTGCCTCATAATAAAAAATTTCACTGGGATTGTTCACAATTTGAAATCAAGCTTTAAGTTATCACAAAAATCAAAAGGCCTTATTTAATTAAAGTAATTAAAAAAAAACTAGCACAAAGACTATTCAGCTATAATCACAATACTGCAAGTAGTCCCCTATAATTGTACAACAAGTGCATATTAATGCAAACAATTGATCCCAAATAGGTTCACATGAAATAAAGTGGCCTACTTGAAGTTGATTTGGGGTGCGTAGACCAAATGAATAAACGCTGCCTTACTTTAAATATATGAAACTAAGAAATTTTTAAAGAATATAAATTGTCCAACATGTTTTATTGACTGGAGGACCTATAAAGCTTCTTTTTATCTAATAGAAAATGACTGCTGACAACAAGACTGGAACGTTTACCCATACTCTGTAACAGTTTGTCTGGAATGAGGTGTCTTAAGCTCCACCAACTATTATTATCTTGAAATAAAGTCAAGTGGATTTCAAAGGTCGCTACAGTATTGGGATCACATTTCACCACACCGACTCTCCTTCGCTCTAGCTTTTTGGCATCCTGTAACAAAAAAATGAAGTATGATAAATACATAGCCTTAGAAAATACTAATTGTAATTATAAATTATTCTTGAATCAAAACAACAAAGATTTACATTTAGAATAATTCAGAGTATGCTTTTGTATAAAATTTATTGTATAAAGAAAAACATCTTGTTATGAGATTATTAATTCCAAAACAGAAATAAATAATAAGAACTTAATATAAATGTACTTAAGAGAATTAGTACTTACAGCAATGATTGTAAACACCTAATAGTTTAAGTAAAAATTAACTAAAAAACACTCTTCCTTTAAAGAATTAAGAAATTTTTGATTACATGTATAAAAACTAGCAAAACTCTGATATATTATCACAAGCCAATAAATAATGCATGAAAAACATAGCAGGAAAATTAAAAATTCAAGAACATTCACAAAAACATTCTTGATGAACTGAGAAATTATCCTAAGATTTTTTTAAAAGAATTATTGGTTACTTATTAGTTTAAGAAGTTAAAGAGACTTTAGCTGTTTTCTAGGAATCTTAGTCTTTGAATTTTGATTTTAAAAATCCGTTTTCTAAAAAAAATTTAAAACTAACTACTCTAATTTATTACAGTTTCATAGCAGATTTTATTAACAGAGCCAAATAATGCCTTTAAATGAATTTTACAGCTCAAGATTTTTCAATGCAGAAAATCCACTATTTACAGAATGTTTTTTAAAACACAATGCTTTATCACCATAAAGTATTCTTAAATAAAACAAGGTAAATTTCTTTTAAAGATGGGTAACTCACAGTAATGATCTTTTTAAAATAAAATATGAATGTATAATTTTTTCTACATTTGAAAATTAAGCTAAATCACGCACATCAAAAGCTATCTTTACCATAAAAAACCTCAGTGTCCAACAAAACTGAATTGCATTGATTCTTAAAAAATTTAAAACTTGATCCTCAGTAATTGTTAAAAAAAAAATAAAAATTTAAGAGAATTTAGAATAAGGGCTTACCTGAAGATGTATGTAGATTAGGCATCCTCTTAGTCCACAAGGTTCATTTTCTGATGCTGTGACCACTTGATCTACTATTCTCCATATGAGGTCATGAGGCAGTAGAACTTCCCCACAATGTAAATGAAGTAGCTTGGCTTCTCTGAGGGCCTGTTCTAAACGCTCCATCAAAGTTTGGCAAGCCAACAACCTCTCTGAAGGTTCATCTTCATCAGTGAAATATAATACACCTTTAGGGGGGAAAAACACACCATTAATCATAGAACAAAAGTACATTTGACATTAATACATTACTAGCTACTTAAAATAAAATGTAAAAGATCTTTAAGAAGCCTTAAGCACTGAAAAATCAGCAGACTTTATGCTTAGTTTTTATAACATTTAGTTTTTTAAGTTCAGCTTATTTTTAGTTCAATTTAAAAAATATTATCCCTAGACGGTAAAAAATGCTGAAATGTGTTGGCAACAAAATGAATCAAATAGTTATTAAACTCAAATAATTTACCAGTTCAAGAAGAACAAATTATTTAACTTAAAAATCATATGTTCTGCTTGTACAAAAACAAAATAATAAGAGCATTTTAAATTTATTAACATAATATACATTAGAATTTGAGTCTTCAAAATTTGGTAGAAGTTGTGACTTAATGGCAAATACAGATTTATCAGAAAAAAAAAATTAAAAATCAAGAGTAAAATAAAAATTTTGAAAAAATAAACATGCAAATATGTCACTAATTTATTCATGATCTGAATAACCTATTATATTAAACAAGTATCAAATTAAAGACATTTTAAAAGAAGTATTTAAGCAAAATATGAATTTATCAAATTTCAGAATTTTACATTTACATACATTCATATTTTTAGAACTTTTATGTTTTTAATTTGAACTCACTCCATTTCCCATATCACTAGCACTACAAAAATAACAAAATGTCAAATTGAGATAGTGCAGAAGTCATAGTGCATTTGACAAGACACTTAGAGCAAATATAAACTCAGATGGGAGGAGATTTGAAAAGTACAGGGATATGTTAACAATTAATTGAAAAAAAATTATTCCTAAAGAGCAACAGAAAGAAATCTACGTGTCAACAGTCTAATCCATCAAGTAGAAAAATAGATGTATCATAACACAAAAGTAACCTTGAATCAAAAAGGAAGGCCACAATAACAAAAAAAAAAATCTTTCAGAGATATTAATAAATTTCGACTAGCTGCGAGTTGTCAATTGCTTAGGTTAGATCTAGTTTATACCGGTTTTTCAGTCTCGTGATTAATGAAAAAATAAAAATTGGGACGATTAATAAACTAGCTGTTATGTTTAAAACGTTTTTTTATCATCTTAATTACTGTATCGGTTTCAAAAAATAGTAAAACAATTCTTTGTCAAAATGAAAAACGTTCTATAAAATAATACAAGATATAAAATAAATTAAAAAACCTTTATATTTAGTTTATTTTCATAACACGCGATTAAAAAATACATTGAAGTTTCTTTCTATAAAAATATATCAAAGTATTTTCATTAATACCAACAAATAACAAAGTATTACAAATAACAAAGTATTTTCATTAATACCAATTAAAACGAAATCTAAAGCAATAACCTTAAGTTGACACGTAAACTTATGGATCGCGGTCAACTTATTCATTAAATACACCAACAAATGATATTGCCTGAACAAGCTACGAAACTTATAATTTGTTACAAAATCTCAGCGGAATAATCCTATGGGGAGAAAATCTCATTTCCTACTTTTACTGTAAACGAGTTTCGATCGGGACTTGCGCACTACACGTATACAGAATAACTCAATTGGAAAAAGCTGCGAAATTTTATCATTCTTAATTGATTATCGCAAATTCCGATAATTTTTTATCGACTTAAACATTCAAAATAATCAAAGTTTTTTAATTCAATTTTTATAAACTAAGTTCATATGAATAAAAATTTAGAGAACATCATTCAGTAAAGAAAAAAATATAGGTCAATACAAAATTATCCACTATTCTTGGAACGTCAAATTTTATACATAATGAACTTTAAGAAAAATAAAGCTCCTTGAAATAATAAGACAAATGGTAAAATAAAAAAAAATGCTATAGCTATGTATTAAGAAATTTTAAGTAGGCCGATCACAGTAAATTTCGTAAAAGCCTCGCTAAACGAGAGGTCCATTAGACTTCAAACTTTAATTCATACTAATTTAATAAGTATAAGCCAATTATAACAATACAGCAAAAACTTTAAATAAAACGCAATAGTCTAATTAAACGACAACTTAACTGATGGTAAAATTTAAAAGTATAGCAAATAATTAAAATACAAAATAAGCAACAGTTGGATTAAAAAATGTTAAATAAGCGTTAAACATGCAAAGCGTTTATTAATTTAAATGTCAAAATGAATCTCTTTAGCACTTATTACAGAAATTTTAAATGGCTCATTCCATTATAAGCTTTAACAAACATCACTAATTTCTTTTCAGTAAAGAATTGTCAGATTTTCCACCATTAATTAAAAACAATTGAACACAAATTTTAAAAAATAAACCAGACACGGAATAGTTACGGAATTCTTAACACTTACTCAATTTGCAAAAAATAACGTCATCAATAAAAAAATACGTAATCAATATTATTAGCTCTAAATAAAATATCCAAGATTTCAAATCTATATAAGTTATTAGTTTTAAATTGAAGAAGAAAAAAAAAGAAACGTTAAAATCGAGTGTGATGAACATTAATCGATATATAAATACTACAAGTTTACGAAAAGTGTACTTACTGTTCATGTTGTTTTTTAAAGCTTCTAATGTATCACTATCTTGAGCAAAAAACGGTCGACTCCAGACTAAAGGTGGGTTTGAATTTGGAACTTTCATGTTTTGACTTTTGTTCCACTCGTCACAAATTATGTCTCCAAATTTATTAAACACTCGGCTCAGAGGTACACTCGATGATTTAAGACTGCTTTTATTTAAACTCATAACTTGATGCAAAAAGGCATTCAACAAAACTGAGAAATCACAATTAACACATCGTTGTTTAAATGGAATTGATAATAACCAAGGAACACCGGCAAGCGAAGTGAGTTACAACTATGAAAAATAGCTGTTTCCCTAATCAACGTTTCTAGTTGAAGATACAGAGCCGAATGACAGCTGAAGGAATGGGGTTACCGAATTAAAGGTATTCTTAGTCGGCCAAAGAAAGCAATACTTGTTAACGAATGCGCCAATTTGGCGAGAAAAAAACACAGAAACCCTTGCTGACATTTACTTGCTTGCGCTTGCATCAGATTGTTTTCTTTTGAACCGAAAATATTGCTTAAGTGACAATTGAAAAAAAGTATAATTTAAAAAAAGGAATTTATAAATTTTGAATTTTTTTATAGCTCTAACATAATTTATCTTTGAAATTTTTTTATGTTTCTTTTTTAAATGAATATGCATAATACTAAACTGAATAATTTACGAACATTTTAATTTAATTTAAATTAAAATGTTAATGAATTATTTAGTAATTTTAATACTAATGAAAATAAGAGAGAATTGTTATGCAAGAACAATTTTAAAATTCAATAAAATCATGCATTATTTCCCAAATGTTCACTTCTTCATAAACAGAAATTCATTTCAGCAAAATCATGTATTGCAATAATATCAATAATCATTTCTTAATGATTATTTATTGTTTGATTTCGTTAAAAAATGAGAAATAATTGTAAGATTTGTTTATGCTAAAATAATTGTATTCTAAAGCAAGCGTTTCCAAGAACCACAAAAAATGAGTATATTAATGAATTTATAGAAATAATGAACATATAAAACGTTTATTTTAATGATTTATTTTAGTAATAAAAATTTACTGCGAAGTACAAGTACCGGGTCAAAATCATCTAGCAACCGGCATTTAACAAAACAAAGGAAAATTTACATTTTCAGTTTCAGCCATAAGAGCGATTTTACGCCAAATGTAAGTGCCATTACACGATAGAAACAGCTGATTTAGAAAAAGGAATAGAGATTGGATGCAAAATCTTCCAATGAGGAGAACGGGTGGTGGTTCTCAGTTGGGCCAATAGAAATCCGGTAGCTCGCCATAGCAACAGAGAACGCTCGACACGAAGGGTGCTATGAAGGTCACACGTGTTCCGTCATCGAAAGTATACCGGCGAACTTAGGTGTTCACCACTTTTGGCACTTTTTCCCGTTTTGGCTGAAAATATTTACCCAAGAAATAATTCTGACATATTGCATCACATCCATTATTTTCTTTGACTAGCGTTTATCTTTTTTATTCTTTTTCCGAAATTAGCGCATCTTTCTTAAGCTTTTTCCATACAATTTTAATTACTTTTATGAGTAAAAATATTGATCATTCTTTATGTAATACTATTTTGAAAAAAAGTATTGCCGACGGAATAGATTGATAAAGACAATTACGAGTGAAAGAAAAGGAAAATTTCTAAGAAATAGAATAAATATTTATTAAGTTCGATTAATAAATCTTTATTAAAATATATGCATCAAAAGCAATATTTAAGGGAAAATATTTAGTTATAAAAATCTAACTCCATAGTTTAAATTCATTTTTAAGTAAATGGAAGAAACTATTCTATATCAAAAAAATAATAATAAATATTTTGAACAAAATATTCATAATTTTTTCCTCATATATAAAAAGTATGTATTTTAATTTTATAGGTGAATTTTCTCTTCAATTTTGTCCTAAAACTCAATTACTAATTGTTTTTTCAGTTCAATATTTATTATGGGCCTTGTATTTTCTTACAGTAATTCTGAGAAAATTTAAGCTTCACCAGAAAAAAATCTGACCTACAATTTAATTTAGTTCATAATAAACTTTAACTTAATGCATTCATAACTTAACATAATCTATCCATAGACTTAAATACATTCAAACCATAGTGTGCTTACATATTACTTTCACAATCTTACTTCCAACATGCTGTGAACATAATTTTTAAAATAAAAATTATTTACTTTAAGAAATATATTTCTGTTCTTAAATAATTGTTCGGTTTTATTTTGAAATCTGAAAAACTTTCTCATTCAATATACACCATACAGATAGTTTAAAGTCATATTTTATTTATTACTTAATTATTGTAACAAAAAAATTTAGTCAAACCATTTTTAACTGGCGATAATTAGTAAATATGTTCTGATGCAAGCCCACCCAGCATTAGACTGATGGGTACCAGCTTGCTGGAAAGTAAAAAGGCGGCCGGTGCGTAATTTCAATCGCCATAATGCCATTGGCATCGAAATTTTTCAAATTTAATCTCTATGATTCTCTTGTCCGACAACTTACAATTGTGAAATGCTTTACTTTTTATAATTATTCTAAACAACCAAAATAATCAACATCAACGTATCTTATTTTTAATTGTTGTCTTGTTCCTTTTTTTTTTTTTTTTCTTTTTTTGGAGTCCAGGTTCGTCGCAAGATCTCAAGATTCTTTTTTTTTTTTTTTTTTTTTTTTTTTTCTCAATTTAAAGTTTTATGGCAGTTCAAGGCCGAAATTTGTGGGAGCAACTACCTGTAAAAAAAATTTTAAAAAATTCTATAACCATTTTAAAAACAAAGTGGCATTATTATTTTCATCCCCAAGGAAATGAGCTGTATCGGGCCTGAAACCTTAAACTAGGACCCTCAACACATGCATTAATTAATTAAATTCTCAATAAAGATTGAACATTTATAACAAACACAATAAAATAGAAATTTTCAGAGAATGTTTTAGTAATTTTCAATACATAATGCATTCTAAATATACATTTAAATCGTGATCATGAAATTTCTCTTAAAGCCCAAGGTCCGCAGAGTAAATCTTGTTTAATCTTGAAATAACGAAAGCAAAAGAAAGAAATTTCCTGGTTTCGGTTAAACTTGGCGTGGCATGGCGAAAAAAATACTCTCCAAAACTGTAACCCTCCTAACGAAAGGACCGGTCTCGTCGCTTGGCAACAGACGCAGAACAGACTCTTCAACTTTTAACTTTATGAATTAATTCTTTCTCTTTATCACTACTATGAAAAAAAAAATTCTTTTATGATTTTGATCTTTACTTATCCTTGCTTTTTTTTTTCCCCCTCTAGAGTTGAAAGAGGAACAATGGAAAAGTGATAAACATGGATTGTACCCCTTAATTAAAGTTTGCAATTCTTATACTTTTAATGAATAGGTTAGAATTCGTAGGCTGTGTAGAATAGAAATTATAAGTGTCTAATAGCTCGGAAAAGAACTCGCGGAATTGAGGGGGGAAATACTTATTGTGTCATTGGAAAATAAGCGAAACATTATCGAATCAAAATATTCTAAAGTATTGCAAGTGTAATTAAGGCTAATTTCTAAATATTATGTTTGAAAACTAACATTTTAATGCTACTAGCGCATCCCCTCCCCCCCATTATGTTTTAAAATTATATTTATATGCAATAAAGCATCATTATTACTAAATATAATATTTTAAAACAAAAATTTTAAAGAATTTAATGCCAATAGAGCATCATTTATACTAAATATAATGTTATAAGACAAAAAGCTTTATATATTTAATGCCATTAAAGCATTATTATCACTAAATATAATATTTTAAAACAGAATATTTTATACATTTAATGCCATTAAAAACAATTATAACTAAATATTAATAATTTAAAATAATGCTTGAATGAATTTAATGTAAATAGAACATCATTTTTACTAAATATAATGTTTTAAAATAAATATTTTATTTAATTTAATACAAATAGAGGATCATTAATATTAAATATAGTATTTTATTTTTTTATACATATTTTATGCCATTAGAGCATCATTATAACTATATATTAATAATTTAAAATAATGCTTGAATAAATTTAAGGCCAATACAGCATTATTATTACGAAATATATTATTTTAAAACAAACATTTTAATGCCAATAGAGCATCGTTATTACTAAATATCGCTCATTTTATGAAACAATGACGTAACTGCAAAATCAAGTTACGTCATTTATTTATTTTATTTTTTATTATTTTTTTAACATCTCTCGATATTTTAGCGAATATTCTATATATCGCTCATTTGGTGAAACAATGACGTAGCTTGATTTTGCAGTTACGTTATTGTTTCACCGAATGAGTGATATAATGTTTTAAAATAAAAATTTAAATGAATATAATGCCACTGGAGTATCACTATAACTTAATATTTTAAAATAATGCTTGAATGAATTTAATGCCAGTAAAGGAGCACATTTTTAACTGGTAACCGGAAAAAAACAAACAAATGAAGAATGAAACAGTAGGAAAACTATATACTATCATTTGTAAAAAAATTACGAAATACAAATCAGCAATAAATAATTAAATGCAACACAGCTACAAATTTTAAATTTAAGGTTTATTTTGATGTTTAAAATTTATAATAATAAAATTATTAATATTGTTAATGTTTTATTATAAAGTACCGATTATCTTATATTTAAGTATCGATTATAATAATCTTGATTATTTTAAAAATTTTCGGAAACAAATACGTAATGACTTCATCTCAGAACAAATCTGGATGCATGCGTTATCTTGTTAATATTTAGCACTGTTCTTTTTTATTACTATTTTTTTTATTGTTCGAATTTTCACATTCAAAACAAAGTAGAAGGAGCAAATTTGAAATCCGTTGTTATTATCTGCTTTGGATGGGATTCATTTCAATCTCTAATAATATTACTTAAAAATTTAATTTTTTTAATATAGCGTAAAATTAAGTGATGATGATAGTCTTTCATTGGCATTATTACTTCGAAATTTTTATTTTATTTTATTTTATTAAGCTTTTAACTTTTGTTTTTATCTGTTAGAGACTTGAAATTTTCTAGCTTAATGTTTTCCTTCTCAAAATTTAACTTTTGCTATTAAAAAAATAGTGTAAATCAGATTAATGTTACAGAAGGCAGCAAGACTCATGTGGCAAATCGTGCAAGCGTAGGGACAATGTCAAAAGTTAGAGAAGGCTGTCCCACTATCCGCCGCAGGTAGCTAGTAACTATGTATAATAAAACTTATGAAACCGAATTTTTTTTCGAATTTTTATTTTTTATTTTATTAATTGAGTTAAAAAATAAAATATTAATGAAAAATAATAAAAGCAAAATTTTGACAAATAGAAAATAAACCTGTTGCCGTTCTTATCCTAAATTATGTAAATTAAAATTTTTATTTGTTTACAAGTTGATTCGCACTAATATATATATATATATATATATATATATATATATATATATATATCCTTTCTTGCCTATAGCTTCATTCATTTGCTTATTCACTCGCTATATCAAGAATTATTATGTATAAATGTATAATTTTTTAAATAAAAAAAGTTTACAGATGTCATATGAATCAAGAGTCGGTTGCCAACGCCTTTTACATTACTCATTGCTGATAAAGAAAATAATAATGGTAAATTAAATCTTTCTTCTTCGTATATGGCATAAAATAAACCATGAAACATATCTTTTAAGGCATAAATAATGAGCAGTTTATTTTTTTAGATAAATTCTAAAATAAACTTTGGTTATACAACAATAAAATAAAATAAAGTCTCTGATAAATATTTTTATTTTTAGTGCAATTGTAATTTTAAGCTTGTAAAATAAGCGAATAACTACGCTCAATTCTAAGAAGATAACTTAAAATTCGTAGATGAATTAAATAAATCGAACCTGGTCGTTATTTATTTAGTACTAAACCAAGAATAAGTTTTAACAAATCAATATTCACTCCATTAATACGAATTGTAGCCTAATTAAAATGAAATAACATTAGTGTATGTAACAACAACAAATCTATAATCTTTTCTTCTGGCCGCTTTGTTCTATTCTATACATAAAACTAAGCTCCGAGAATAAAATCCCATAGCAACTAAAGAGAGAAACTACAAGCTGAGAATAAACAGGAATAAAATAACTAAAGGTAAAAACTAGTCTTCCTATTTAATAATCTTTGGCCTTGAATTTAGTCGGTGAAGCTTTGGAAGCAGGGACTAGCTTACACGAATAAAAAAGCCTCTTTCTTTTCATGCGAATTTATGAGTTTAATAGTTAAGGTATTGATTTTTTTTAATAAAACTCTATAAAGAATTATTTTTTATGCAAGGATTTTAATACTTGTTACAAAAGGAAAGCTAAATTCATAACATTATTTTGATAAAAGAGGAAAAATGCCATAAAACTTCTTTTTTTTAAAAAAAATTCTATTAATTTTTTTAACTGGAATTATTTTTGAGATGGGAAATATAAAGATTTCTTTTTCACTCTTATTACGTCAAAATTAACGCGGAAAAAAATTGCTTTAAGAATTATTAACAATAAATCATTATTTTTTTCTTAAATAATTAACTGCCATTTTCCATTTAATCGATTTTTTCACTGATAAAGAGTAAGAAAAATCTACCAAGTAACAAAATTAAATAATAATTTACTTACTGCTTATGTCACTATTAACAGCTAAAGGCAAATATAATACATTTCAAAAATAATGTGGAAAAAAGTTTTTTTTAAATTATTTTGAATTACCATTCCATTGTTTTATAAATAATTGAATGTCATTTTCTATTAGAACAATTTTTCCACTGATAAAGACATGAAAAATTTACTTATTGCTTAGGTCACTAATTAACATCTAAAGACAGTTTCACGAAGAAAAAAAAATATTTTTTTCAATTGGCTACAGCATGCGTAAACCAAATTTAAAAAAATAAGTTAAAGTAACCAAAAGAAGAAGAGGGGGAAATGCTACTTTAAGCAAGAAAAATTCCTTTCATACCCAGCAAAAGGAAATTTTAGAAATTTAGAGCCTAACAGCTGTGTATTTAGGAATATTCATCAAAATCGATATCAATACAACCTATAAAAAAAAAATTTTAATATCTATATAATATTCAATGTTTTCAATTAAGTAGCTAGATTAAAAGAGGTTACGTACAATTTGGGTATTTTATAGCTTAATTTTTTACTCAAAATATAAAGTAAAAGTTCCATAGGTTTGCTCCTTTTATGTTATTATGGGAAAAATTAAAAGATTTAGAGTCACTTGTTTTATAAACCTAATTAAAACTTTCCAAAAATAGACGCAGAGAAAAAAAATCTTAATTAATTTACATCTAAAAAGAACATCACAAACATCATAAAATATATTGAAAAAAAAAAACGCTTTTGTAACAAAGACTAAATGCCATATGAAATATCCAGCAATTAACTTTAAAGCTTAACTCATTATTTTTTCAGTAACTTAACCCCAAAATGTACATTTAATAAAAACACACACACTCATAAGCATTTTTTTATTAATTACTTTGTCGTAAAAGAACACGGATGTAGCCTAGAAATTAACGAAGATAGTTTATAAATGTACTTTGGACCATTTCTTTTCAATATAATTTTAAATTTGGTTTAGTTTAGGACCAGTATTCAGCAACCCAAATATTTATGGCTCATACCAGGATGTCAATTTATCATTCTCAAAGAATCAAAAATAAAAGAGGAGGTTAAAGGATCACAATTAGAACAGGTAGTTTCCCTCTTTACTTTTACCCAATCGTTAATTTTGTGATTACAGATAAATGGCCAAGATGAGAAACCAAACGATAAAATATTTAAGAGAAAAAAGGGGAAGAGTTGACTGGCAGCTGGCTCTAAGTCAGAAGACAAAAAAAAAAGAGAAATTTTTTTTTATTCCAGATCGTTTGCTTTTATTAAATATTTTAATGCCTATTACGCATCTGTGAAAAAACAATACGACTCGTTTCACACATGCGTATATGAGTGTTCATTACAAAAAACACGTTCTTCAACAGATGAACACCATAGATGAGAAGAAAAAAAATTATTGGCCAATTGTATTCCGCACATGGTATTCTGCGTGTAGGGCATTAATTAGTGTGGATTAACGCTTAAATAATTTCCTGCTTTATCGGATTATATCAGTTATAATTTATAGACAGTGCAAATGACAGAAAATGGCTGATTAATCGGAAAATATCTTTAAGGACTAATAACTTTGTTTACAGAGGTTGGTTAAAACGCATCCGTGTTGTTGTGTTAAACGACCAATCAAAAAGAGGTTTACGACCTCCATTGTGTTACTATATTTAAAAAGCAATTAATCTCTTTTTCATTTTAATCGGAGTTCTTAAAAAAGCTTTCTAAAATACCTATGATGATTTTCATTAAGGTATTGTCCATTTATCTGTACATTTTTGAAATAATGAAGTCGGCTAACGTTTTCAAGTTTAGGATTAGATGAAAATAAGCAATTTCGACGAAAATTTCCAACTTTTTTTTATTATCTAGATTTGAGCTTTAGTTCACTTATTTTCTAAATTTCTTTAAACTGTTAATGAGTATTATGATTTTTATTATTTTACTGATATGAAATAAATTGTTTTAGCATTTGTTAGCAATTACACGCTTTAAATGCATTTTCAGAAAAACGTTGATTTTGAGAAAATCTCACATTAACACACATTTCAAAAGACGTTTATAGTTCTGTAAGTTTATACCCGATTCGAAAAGATAAATGAAAGGTTTTATAATTAGTTCAACACAGAAATTAAACTCTTAATTTGCAAATATTTCGTCGTCAGATTAAGTAAATATGAAGAATTCGCATAATCTGTAAGTTTTATTTTAGTTCATAACTATCGCGTTCAAGTGCATTGCGGATGTACGCGCAAGCACATTGTATAGATTGCAAGTACTTTAAGTACATTGCTGATGTATGCGCAACATGTTAACCACATAATTTTGAACTCAAATATTTCTTTGAGATAATTTTATTCACACATTCAGTGCAAAAAAAAAAAAAAAAAAAAAAGTGGAATTCATTTTAACCTATGGATAATTTCAGCTTTTTTTGCTTAGAATCATTATAATCAAGTTAATAAAGCAACAGCACATAATATTTTTTGTTACGTTCATAATGCACGCAATTTAAACACGTGAACCAAAATTATAATAATAACGTTATCAAATCATTTTTTTTTTTTTTTTTTTTAATTTTATGAATGTTTTTCTCAAAATGTGATGTAATTAAATCTTTGTTAACAGATAAGCAATTTATGTTTTGTTTTTATTTTTAAATCAGACATAATCTGTTATTTTGCCCTCAGATATAATCTGCCATTTTGAGCAATCTGATAGAACATGTCAATCAGATTGATTGAACATGTCAGATAGCATAAATCAGATGAAAATTATCTGTTAAAGTAATAAGATATTTGAAATTTTTTCAGATATTTTTTTTTTTTAAGGGTGACCTATAATTTATAATTGCGTATGTATTCTAAATATTAATTCTAATTACTTACATTAAAGCTTAAACCTCTAATTATTGTTCAGTATGGTAGCTTTTCCTAAAGGAGACAGTTAAGTTTTTCTTAATTTCTTTATAGAGTAAATAAAGTAATAATTTAAATGCGATTTAAAATGATTTATGTTTTAAATTGTTTCAATAAAATCCGCTAGAAAAATAATAACGAAAAAAAACTTTTTCTCAGAATCTGTTAGTTTTTTTAGAATGCTAATACATTTTTGACCCTTTTTTCGATTGGTAAAAAAAAAATAAAAGCAGAAGAATTTTTTCTATACTCCGTTGCAACTAAAGAAAAAACCAATCTGGTATAGGATTTGAGTAATAATCCGCGACTGCATATAGTTCCATTTTATTTAGCTATCGAATTATATAATAAGGCTCTCAAAACATTATAAAAGCTTTTAAAAGGTAAACTGTCGGATAGAAATTTAATTCACATTCTATTTTTTATACGAACAAAAAAAAAAAAAAAAAAAAAGCCGTGCTACGTCGTTTCAAGAGTTGGCGATGCCATTATTCATTCGCGCTTGGAGCTTGGCATCTAACATATGCTAATAGGCTCTCTCCATATTGGCATACTAATACTTTTTCTTAACTTGCAACAGAGTATAGTTCAAAAATATTAAATTAATTGCAATTGAGTACTTGCAACTAATCACATGGTTGTGTCTAATCACGTGGTTCTGCATTGCATGTCATCAGTATTGGGTTTATTTTCACGATGATTCAATTTTTGGATCAAATTTAAATGAATACCTGCAAGTGACATCATGCATGACGTCGCTTTCAGTATCCAATTGAAGCGCGGTGTATGAAACAGAAGTTAATTATTTAGGATGCATAATTGTGAATATTATGCACTTTTTAAATAACATATTTGAATCTTATTTATTTACTTACATTTAACTAAGCTCTTTGATAAGAAAATGTTAACTTTTTCAAACTTTTTTTGAAGAATAATATATGAGCCATTTTGGTGGTATTAAAATAAACTTAGGTGGTAATATAATAAAACTAAGTTTTACATGTTTATATAAAAGCTATGGGCTAGTTTAAAAAAAAAATAAATGTTGCAAGTAAACGAGCATAGGCACAGAGAATCAAATAAAAAGTATTACGCATCTTTGTTCTTTATGAAAGAAACAAAGTAATTAATTTAAAATTTTATTAAAAAATGAATAAATATATAAAAATATGTACAATGTCCAAAAAAACAGACCACCCTGAATAACTTTTGATCCCATAAAATTAGTTTATCCAAAGATAATTCCTTGAAGCAAATATTTTTTTTATAAATATTTATATTTTTTTTATAAATATTTATATATATATTTTTTTTAATTTTATTTAATGATGTTTGAAAATTTATTTTGAATTGTTAGGTATAAAATTTTTTGCTTCATTTTAAAGAATATAATTTTACATGGCAAAACACAAAATGTTAGCAAAATCGGCTTAATAGTTTCAGAGAAATCGAATTTCAAAAAAGCCAGATATTTAAAATTCGTTTTTTTTTTTTTTTTTTTTTTTTTTTTTTTGAGGATTTCTATTTATTTTAATCTAAATATTTATGAATATGTAGAGTAGATTATTTTTTTTTTTTTAAAAAAAAGATGGAAATAAAAATAAAGCAAAATAAAATGAATGAACATATTTACAAACTTTAATGTAAACAATTACGAATTGCATACCTGCCAACTTTTACGCATTTGGCGTAAAATTTTATTTCTATATTTAAAGTGGTAGTAAAACGTATGCTTTCGATATATTCCTTACATTTATAAACTTAATTTTTAATCTTTTTAATCCACCACTATTTTTAAAAAAATTAAGCATATATATTAATATGTAATACTGATTTATTTGATAGTCGACATAAGCTAGTTCTAAATACAGTGTATGTTTCAGCCTAAAATTGGAATTTAAATTCCATTTTACTACCACGGGGGAAAGTTATCCTTGAAAAGATTAAAAGTTGGCAGGTATGGAATTGTATGAAATTTTTAAGAAAAATGATTGAAAAAAAATAATAAATGAATAAGTTTTACATATTTTATATAGACTATGGAAGTAGACCAAATAAGACATGCATTAGTTTTTTTTTTTAAAGCAAGTAGAAAATAAGTACTAAATATAATTCGATTCAGTGCTAGATTTGCTACAGACAATAAAATATAAATCTCATGTTGGGGGGGGGGGGTAATAAATAAAATGGGACGTTTATACGCTGTTATACTCTGGTTATTTTTTCAATTATTTTAAACCAGATTCCATTTGCATTGTGTATGAAACATAAAATATTTTAAAAGTAATGTTATATGAAATAAATCTTAAGAAATGCTGCAATAGACAGAAGTTCAGCTTTTTTTTTTAAGCACCACTGTAATATAAAAATAATAGTCGTGATAAAATACCAAATTCTAATGTATCAGATAACGATATCTTCAAAGTAACAAGGATCAACATGCTCTGGTCTTTCAACAAGTGGCAACAAGTTCGTTCCAGTTCTGATTTACTCCAAAACCAAAACACGAACTAACAAGTAAAAAATTCCACAGACGGGGAGAATAGCATCTTAAAGGGGAGCTTAAAACCCCCCACGTAAGAGGACACCTCGATCTCAAAGGAGGGCAATTTAAGTCAGACATGGGTCATTGACTTGTCCCCTCCTTCTTTTATGGCTCATTAACTGTACTCGAATGGGCTGGACAGTTTCTTGACCATAGAGAGTTCACTAGGGTCAACTTCTAGGGGTTGCTAGGATTTTCTTACCCCAAAGATATGGTGGTGATTTCATCACCCCATCTGAGTCATACCCGGGTTTTGGAGGAGAGGTTCTGATTATTGCACCCACAAAAGAGCGTTAACCTTTGTGCTATTGGTAAGAAGGGTTGGAGAATAGGGAGGGCTATCATAAAAGGTGAGTATCAGTATTGTTAGGAAAGATTAACAGGCAACCCCTTGGTTTTACAAGTGGGAGGAGATTAATAAATTTCAACATAAATACAAGATATATTTGTTGAATGTTTTAGCTAAATTGGTTAACATTGTTCTAAATGATTAATTTAATCGAAATAATTTACTAGATGCTTAGCAAAACCGATGAAAAAATGGATAAACTGACATCTATATTGGTTTAATAATTCTCATGATCGTGAGTTAACTAAAAATTATTTGTATTATTATAAATTGATGAGTAGGTTGATTAGTTTAGTTTATTAAACTTGTAATTTAAAATCAAAAAGTATATAACGGTTTTATGGATCTTTTTAATGAGATAAATGTTTATTCTTCTATATACGCATATTTGTAAAATATAGGCGCACACCGTGCACTGAAAATCCCACGGTTTTTGCGGAAAAATCTTCAAAGCATTTTTTTTTTTTTTTTTTTTTTTTTTTTTTTTAATTCTATTTCAACGAAAAATAATCAGATTACTAATTTTTTCCTTTTTATTTATTATTCGTTTATTTTTTCTATAAAAAAAATTCTAATTCATTTTTGAAGTGTACAGTAAACAATTCCCGATCAAATTACGGTAAAAAATACCGGCATAATAAAAAAATATAATACCGGCATAAAATTCAATTTCACTGTAAAATTTAACGGAACAAAGAATCTGATATACCGTAATTTTTTACAGTAGTATTTACTATGAAATCCCCGAATTACTGTAATTAAATATTGATGTAAAAATTACGGTATACAATTTTACGGTTAAAATGGATTTTACGAATGATCCACCCAAAGGGACGGTACTTTTTACCGTAAAGTAATCCGGATTTTTTTTCAGTGTAGTGGTTATGTAATAACTCTATTCGGGCTGTTGAATCCGAACTTAATATAATTAAATTATTCGAAATTAGTTTTTTTTTTTTTTTTTTAAATTTTATTAAATTGAATTATTCTACCACTTTTGTCAATATTTTTAACTCGTCAAAAGATTAACTCCGAGTTAATTAATAAACTATTTAAAACATTATTATAATATTATTATTATACATTATATATTTGTATTTACAATTATAAATTAATACAATATATTTACCATTATTTACACTGTCTTTACAATCATAAATGATGCAGACATGGTAATTCAATTATTTATTTATTTTAAAAATATCTAATTATGATCGAATAGTTTATTGATTACATTAAATTTGGGGTTAAACAGCCAGAATGGAATTAGACGTTGCATTTGTATAATAATTAATAAAGTGCTTTTTTCGGGTCTTTTTCCTAATTTTTTTTTATTCCCGCAGTTTTTTTTTTTTTTTTTTTTCCCGTGATTCCCTGACTATGGAGTCTGGTTGTCTGTTTAACAGAACATATGTATAATTCTAATTAAAAAAAAAATTTAAAAAAAAAATTAAAAAAATAAAAAAGAATAATAATTAAAAAAAAAAAATAAATAAACAAATTGTACTGCAATGTGCAAAGCGAAATAAATTTTTAAAGCTTAACTAAAAATTATATTAAATTTTCCATTTCTATGCGAACTTCGTAAAAAATTTTAGTTACATTTTTTTTTTTTTTAATTTTAAAACAATATTTTTTTTTATATTAAAATAGCACCAATCATAGTAAATATAAAAATAATTTCTATAGAGACTAAAAATTTCAAACTTACTTTGGCGGACTGTATTATCCACACGAATCTGATATTGATTCATTATTGAACTTTTCAAGTTATGTTAGTGAATAAAATCTTTAATAATTTCGGTCAGGATATGAAGTAAATATATTTATTGTGCATTTTAAAATTTACTAAACAAATAGAATCCATCTCATTTGACAGCATCAAAGAAAATAATACTAAATGTTCTTCAATTCAGCAGCTCAAAGATCAATGCTATCTTATCTTTTTATGCCGAAATATCAGATAATATCTAGGAGAGAGATATTTATGTGGGGAAGCAATAGGAAAAAAAAAAAAAAAAAAAAAAAAAAACGCAATATAATTCTTAAAAAAATTTATAAATATTAAATAAATTATACGACAATAAAAATCCATTCAATTAACTTTTTTCGATTTCGGTAAACGGAAAAAAAAAAATGGGAATAAATCCGTTAAACAAAAAAAGGGAGCACTGCATTGTAAAAATATCCATGTAAAAATACTGACAATGGCAGATCAATTCCGTAAAAAAAAAAAAAAAAAATATCTAAACCTTACATCATCAATCACCCGTAATTTAAAATATTAGCAAATCTATTTACTAATATCTACCTGTAAAATAAGCAGCATCTTTCATAAAAAAAACAATTGTTATCCTTAAAAGATTCCTAGTAAAAGAATGTATGATCGAGATCAATAATTCGCCAAAGTTTCGATTTCAAAGGTATGATTGTGGCGACGTGGCCTGACGTACAGGCCGCCATTGTTTGCAACATAGGCTGGTATCCATCGATATAGTGCTGCGTGGGCGTCAAATCGCCATTGAGGATCGAACTCCAGTTCTCCGCAGTGGTTCAGTCCTTCACCACTTATCCATCGCGGACATTCAGTAGAAGAAATTAAAAAAAAAAAAAAAATTTAAATAAAAGTGTTTGAACACTGATTTTACATTAATATCTAATCAACTTTCAGTTGACTAATCCTGGAAATAGCTACCAACAGCATTATAAACAAGTTCTAAACTATAAAAAAAAAATAAAAAAAAATTTAGATTGTGAAAGAGTGAACATTAGCTTATAGTATTTCCATTAATGCAGCTTAGGATTGAGGCTTGATAGAGAACAGAAGGTTGCAGTAAAATTCAGAAGCGGTTTGTGGCATGGAAGAATTTGTAGATGGATTGGAGTTCGGTCCGAGGATTGAAAGACAAGTTCACGATATCGGTATCCCGTCTCTTTCTTCTTTAAAAATGTCGTCTTTAAATCATGAAAGCAAAGCTCCATAACACTTTCTAGTTGTAACTGAGATGTTAAACAAGCTTCAGAAAGGAAATATTTGAATGTGTTTGCATCATGCAGATACAATTTTTTTTTATCGAGAATTCGATGCATTTTTGGCCTCCAAATATAGTCAATCGCTGCCAAATAAAGTCGTTAAACGCTGATTGACTATATTGGAAAAAAAGCTTAAATGACAAAAGTGTTCAGTAATACTCCTGAACATCTAATTCTAAAAGAAAACTTGTAATGGTTAGAGCAGTTAGTGCTGATTTAACATTCGTCATTTTGGTTTCAGCATGTTTTTCTATTGTAACAGCAAGCAAGGTACCGTTGTATGGTTAAAACATGTTTCGTAAGCAGCTACCTGATGTTTCTACATTGATTTTCCAGAACTCAGTCATAAACAATTTAAGACGTTCTTCTTTGCTCCTTTAATTAGATCCATGCAAGTGACATCATCGTTGGTAAATCGGGATATTTGTCGATTCAGAAGCCAATCAAGTTCGAAACACAACCGTGACATCGCTTGCAGTTATCCAATTAAATCTGACTTAAATCACATGGTTTGGCAAAATCACTTCCCTTCTTCTGAAGATGCAAGCTCCCAATTACAAGTAAAAGTGAATATTAAATTACTAATAAAAAGTTAATATTAGTTGCGCTGAAAGGCTATTTACATAATTTACGCACTTATAATTTTATGTAATTTTATATCTATTATTTCATATTAATATTATTATAATAATTTTATGATATTTTCATAAATGATTTGACTAATTAATATTTTATATTAAGTCACATTTCAAATAGTTCCATCTTGGTAGAGAGCAAAGCGAGCTTGGTTCGAAAATCGAACCGACTATTACATAACGAAAGACCTTGCTCCAATGCCCTGTTAAATTCGTTGTTTTACTGTTTTGAAACAATACTAGTTGTCAATGGTTTAAAAACTGTATAGTTTTGTATTCATGATTTTATAACCATACTAGTTGAATGCGGTTTCAAAACCAAAAAAGTAAAATATGCTCTTTGCCGTAAACTTTACGGTTAATAGGATGGACAGACTGCTGCCGGTTATTTTACCATAAATTTAGAAAGAATATTCCAACGGTGTATAATAAATTGTATACGAAGAAATACAAAAAGAAAGAGAAAAATAGAAAGAAAAACAAAAAAAAAGACATTTTTTTAAAATAAATAATTTGAATAAAAAATTTCGAAATTAACCGTGTTGGCTATTTTGGTGATCATTCATTGAATCATGAGGATTTGAAAGCAAACAAAAAAAAAATTATAAATGAATTTAAAAAAATTATAAATAAATAAATAAATAAATAATTATAAGTAAATAAACAAAACAATAAAAAAAAATTATAAAAAAATAAATAAATAAATAAATAAAATAAAAAAAAACACTTGAAAAAAAAAACTACGAAAAAATAACTTCTATTATTGTAATACGAATTTGAAACTAAATTTAATGAAATTGGTCTTCGAGAGCAGCCAACTATTATTTTAAACATTAATTAAAATACGAGTATTTAATTTAATACTTGTATTTAAATTCAAAGAAAGGATTAATTCAAAGTTTTCGACAAGGATGTTTCACATTAAATAGCTCTTATTAGCACTCTGAAAATTTTCTAAATTTCAATAAATTCACTAATCGTATTGGGTCATAATAAACATTAACAAAAAATACTTATTTATCAAGTTAAAAGTGGAAGAAAAAACTGGATTTTTTTATAAAGCACTTTTAAAATAATTTTATTATTATTATTTCATTGAAAAGAATTTTTTAAACACAATATTCTAGAATAATAAACACTAAAAAAAACTGCTTTTAAGATTCGGTGACCTTTAAATTCTTTTAAATCTTCTTACTTTAATAATTCGCCATTTCTTTTTCAACTTTTTTTTTTCCGCTCATTTAATTTCTTTTTTTACTTCACTTCTTTTATCAGTGATATAAGTGGATAGAAAAGGATAAAACAGATAGCAAAGTGCATAAATTTACGTAAAGCAAACACAATTATCAACTGAAAACCACAAAGTAGAGCAATTCCCTAAATTGAATAATAGAATAGGACAAATTGAAAAGAAAGAAGAAGAAAAAAAATGGCGTTGCCGCGCTAATTATCTCAGTGCAAAAGAATTTTCGTTAGATATGAAAATTCTATCCTTGAACCTGAGTCATCTACTGACGTTGACGACAAAGAAAAATGAAAGAGTGAATTTTCCTGGTATATAGTTTAATATCTGCTATCAGTTTTCTTTTAAGATATCTTAAAGAATTCCACTCAATTTCCTTTTGCAAAAATAAGATATGTTAGCCGTTTAATTCTGAAATCATGCAAGGTGTAAAATTTCAATGATGGATATTTTAACAAACATAAGTATGCTAATAAAAGCTCGTTAATAAGACAACTAAGAGCTATGAAAATTTATTTCTTCATTAAAATATATTTATTTTTGTTCAGCATTCTATTTATTCATTTTGAAAGTATATTAAACTAAATTTCAAAATTTAAACGTATATATTAGAATTGGTTCGATAACAAAATTCTATTCTTAAACCTAAGTTATCAACTGATGTTAAATACAAGGGAAAATGAAATAATAAATTTTCATCCTGTATAATTTAATATCTAATATTAGTTTTCTTTTCCGATGTTTTAAATGATTTTGGCTCTAATTCCTTGATAAGAAATAGAGGATTTTAGTCGTTTAACTCTGTAATTATGTTACATGAAATTTAAATACAGTTATTTTAACATAGGGAAAGTAAAGAACACAGAATAGTTAACTGCGGCTTGTGAAAACTGATTTAAAGAATTTTTTCTTTAAAAATTCTTTCTTTCCTTCTTTATTTTTTTTCTTCCATTTATTCCTTTGAAATATTAAAAGTTTATCCAAATTAAATTCCCAATTTTAAAACTCGTATAAATTTAAATAACTTATAAAAATAGGAATATTTATTAAAGTGAATAATTTTAATTATTAATACCTAGAATTGGGGATATTGTTTATAGGTAGGATTTGTATGGAGTTGTACCTGGGAAAATTTTAAGAGACAAAGCAATTTAATTACTGAAAAATTAATTAATTAAGTTTTGATAATTAAGAAAAGTAACCGAAAAATAATAATATTATTTTTAAATTTTTGTTTTATTAAAGATATTTATATAAGTATTATTGCAAATAAATTATTGCATATGTTACGCTCGTTAAATTTTATTAAGAATTTTATTAAATGGACACACTTTGTCTCTATATTAAAATATAACTTACTGAAATTAAAACTAGAAGTTTAAACGCTACTAAAGTAATATTTAGCCCGCTGTGCAAACAACTGTACGTATTTGGAACCCTTGTAGGTTATAGAGTAAGTTAACCTAACCTAACAAACAATTCTTTTTTTCTCTCTTTCTTTTTTTTAAAATTTTTTTTATAACCGTTGTTGAACAGCCTTAAGAATATCTACCCCATTACGTAAGCATTGTGCCCGGGTGTGGAATTTGTATCGACCAGCCATCGTTGGGAATCGAACCCGGGCCACCTCATTGGAAAGCGAGCTCTCTATCCCCTGAGCCACCACAGCTCACAAAATCAAATTTTATTTTATTTTATAATCATCGTTGAACAGATGACCCGATTTTGGGTTTACGACTACTAATGTTCAACTACGTAGCCTTGTAATTTTGAACCCAATCCAGAAGACAAGGTAACTCCTGGATGAAGTATTGGATAAAATATACCACCATGGAGGATTTTTTGATGGAACTAACTCTCATTTGCGTCAAATAGAGAGGAAAACAATGTAAACCTTCCACGGTTAGCCTGACGGTAACCGTCCACCACTGAGGATACTTTACATTAGCGCTGTGGTCAGTGCGAGCCGGGTGCAGAATTCGAATCGACCAGCTATCGCTGGGATCGAACCCGGGTCACCTCATTGGGAGGAGAGTGTTTTATTCCCTGAGCCACCACGGCCCTTTTAAAGTAATTAATAAAAATAGAAAAAATATTTAAATAAATAAAGTAATAACTCACTTTTCTTATGAATTTTCAATCCTGACTAACGGAACGTAACGCACCAACCGTTATAGTCTCTTTCTAACATAACATTTTAAGTAACTCTGTAAAGCTGTTATGGTTACAGTTTTTGCGATTGTTTGCTTCCAAACTGACTTTATATACAAGAAATTATACTATTTAAAATGCGGAAATGGCAGTGTCTGAAAATCAAAAACATTTACATCCAGGATGTTTTGTACTTGAATAGTATGTACGTACAAGCAAAAAGACTATGTAATGAAAATAGAAAGTATAATAACTCCTCTCAAAGAATATTTTAAAATCCGTGATCTTCAAACCACTTTTATCTTACTCTTCATATCCGACTGAAGAAAACAAACAAGAGATAATTTTCTAAAATAAATATATTCATAATTAACAAGAAAAAGTTATTTTCATCTCTCAGAAAATTAGAAGTTCTAATGTGAAGTGAAAATTCCACAATTTATAAAAATTATATTTGGCAATAATTTTGGTAATGTTTTGAAATTAATAGCTAATTAAAATTGTAAGAAAATGTAATGCTTGTAAATTGTTACTTATACAGTGCTAAAATTGTGACGTATACATATAACCACTTATTGTCAACTCAGATCGTTATCATTATCAACGGTAAAATAACCAGCAGCAGTCTGTTCATTCAATTAACCATAAAGTTTACGGTTCGAAATTTTTTTTTTTTTTTACATTTACGCTTGTATAACCATTTACAACTAGCATGATTTCAAAGTAATAAAAATGAAATGCCTTTCCTAATAGTGGTAAAATACCCAGCAGCAGTCTTTCCATTTAATTAACCGTAAATTTTACGGTTAGGAACTTTTTTTTTTTACCTTTACGCTTTTGTAACCATTTACAACTAGCATGGTTTCAAAATAATAAACATGAAATGCCTTCAATTTATTTCTAGTGAGTTCGCATTTAGATTTTTGAGGAGCCTCTTGAATTAAGTGTGCAAGATCCTGGGCTCGTTTTGTACCTTTTATTTTATCAAGTTCTATAATTCATTGCATCACAACAGACCTATGGATTTTTTTTAGGAAGATAATTAATTATTTTTCTTTTCTACTTAAAAGTTACTTTTTAAAATTCATATTTGAGTTTGAGATACCTCTTGAATCAGGGGTGCTAGACCCCAAGGTTCTTCGAAAGCCAAAGTTTTTGATGATTCCCATTGATGGACCAACATAGTCTTCATGGTAACCATCAATAATTCCATCATGAACCATTATACGTTTTGATAGTAACCAACATAAGTAACCTTCACCCCGATGCAGGAATTTGGACTGATTTATGATGGTCCCACATAAGAATAGCAACTTATTTTGATGGTTTGTTCCAGTTGAACCATCAGAAGTTTCCATCATAGTTTCTTAAAAAATCAAATGTTGGAACGATCATGAACCACCATCCCCCCAATGTAGGAATTTGGACTGATTTATGATGGACCAACACAAAAAAAAATATTTTCTTTGATGGTTTATTCCTGAAAACCAACAAGAATTCCCATTAAACCATCATGGAAATGTATAGACGGAACCATCATGGATCATCATCGATTGTTTGTCCATCAGAATCAAAATTCTCTTGATGGTTAACCATCATAGTGTATTAAAGTAGCCTTTTCCATCTTGGGATAATGGAAGTTTGTTGGCATATCATAAACCATGAACGCATAATGGTAAATGTTGGATGATGAAGGCCATCAAATGATGTTGGGCCATCATGAATCGCACTAAAACCAACATAAACCATCAAAATTATTTGATGAGACCATCAAGAATTTTGACTTTGGTTGTAATGCACGTGACTTTTGTTAAATCAGGCTTTGATTGTATATTCAAACCGTTGAATCAGAAGAATGTTAGTACAATAAAAATAATAACTCCATTATGAAGGAAATAGAAACAGTTGATACATAAACAATAATAGGCAACTTGTTAATATGTAATAAATGAATAATGAAACAGTTTTTTATAACAAAAAAAAAGAAAGAAAAATTCTGCACCTTCGTGTCCAGCTTGTTAAACGAATTGATAATTTAATTAATAGGTTAATACTTTCAAAGTGTTACGTGATGAATCTAATGAATTTTTAAGAATGAACTCCGTTAATTAGGTCATAAGTAAAACCCCGTCTATCCCTGTTGGGTGTTCCCTTTCTTTTGAAAATTATGCAGCTGTTACTTCAATTCTGTTACTTTAAAAGACATTAATTATAGGCTATGCTGGATTATCTTTAAATCTATCTTACATTAGTAGCATGACTGTTTTGAAATTAAACATATTTACAACAGCTTATGGTTCTATTAAAAATACGAAATTATTTTCTATTGATCGTACAGACATAATAAGTGTCAGATATGGCATTTAGTCAATTAAAGAGGGCAGAATTAAATTTTACTAATTTGGTATTGCTAAAATTTAGACCATTCCATTCTTAGATAGTTTGGTATTATTGGAAATTAGAATATTTAAGAATTAAACGAGTTCAATTGCATTTATTTATATGATTAACGATAATAAGGCTATTTTATTAAGAATAGTAATTATTTATCAATTTACAAATTTTATGAAATAGCAAATAATTTTTTATAGGTATAACTAACCGTTTATTACAAAATGTAATAATTTATTATTGCCTTTAATGTCTAGTGTTGATAAAATGTTAATTGTGACAGAGAACAAATCAGTGCAAAATGTTCGATAGAACGAATTTTTTTGAAATATTATTTACCAGAAATTGATTGACCGATTTCAATTAAACTATAATTTTTTCCCTTGGTAATTCCATAGTTTAACATTATACATTAATTTTCACAACTTGCATTTCAAAATGTTTTGGTTAGTATTAAATAAAATACTAAACAATAATAGGTTAATATTAAAAAAGTTATTAATTAATCATTTACATTATTTGACGAATTTCATTCAATTTTTTTTTTTTTTTTTTTTTTTTTTTTTTTGCTTTCTTTTAGTGATAATTACACAGCTTAAAACTCTACAAAAATTTTTATATTTCAAAGTATTATAATTTAAAAAGTTTTTTTTTTCATTATTAAATAGATTAATAAAGAATAGTAAGCAGTTATAAAAAATATTCATTTATTTTCGCACAGAATTATGATTGAAAAAGAAGTTTTTATAATAGTGTTTCCAAAATACTTCCATTCATTTAAAAAATATCAGGAATGTGACAAAAAATCCTAATTTTTATAATATTCTAACTTAAACATATTTTGAGGGTCAAAAATCGGAGGTAAAAAAACGTTATTCAAAGAAAATTGTATTCAACTAAGTAGCTCAAAATTTATTCAGCACAAATTAATTGGCATAAATAAATTCAAACGCTCTAATTATTAAGAAATCATGTTTGTTGGATCAAAACTTATTCAGGAGTTCAATTTTTTTTTCGCGCTATGTACATTTCGTTAAATATCAAAACTTAATTACTAATAATGTAAATCAAAAGCTTAATAAATCGTTTATTTACAATATAAATGTTAAAAATTTACCTTGTTTATTGATCTTTGCATAAGAATCACTTTGCGTATTGATTGTACACTGAACAGCATGTTAAAATCCCAGCATGTACTAGTCAAAGTGTTATGATAGTGTTATAATTTAGTGCGCATTAATTATCAGTGGAGCTTCCTTTAGCAATTGATGTAATTAAAAACAAATTTCAGAACAGTTGACAATCTTCGAACTGACTTCGCCTTAAAATAATAGGCATCAACAAGCAATTGAGCACTGAAGGTATTATAACAACGAATTCGCACTATATTATGGTTCAAGGAACCGATATTATGGTTCAGCAATGAATCGATTTTTATGAAATTAAAAATTTTTAGAAATTTAAGAGCATGTTGGACCATTATATGGTTCAAAGTTGATGTATCTTCAATATGGAGTTAAATTGAATCATACTATTGTAGCTTTTTAACCTTAATTACTCAGTATTATGGTTCAACTTGAACGAAAGCATAGTTCAATTTAATAAGCTACTAAAGTTGTAGCGAATTTGCACTAAATTATGATTCAAGGTACCGATATTATGGTTCAACAATGAATCGATATTTCTGAAATTATAAATTTCTAGAGTTTTAAGCTCACGTTGAACCATAATATCGTTCAAAATTGTATCATTCGATTGTACTTTTTCAACTTAAATACTTATATATACTTAATACTTATATATACTTAATACTTATATTCGATATTATGGCTGAACTTAAACCCCCGGAAGCATGGTTAAATTTAATACCCTACTAAGGTTGCATCGAGTTGGTTGTATATTATGGTTCAACAGTGAATCGATTTTAATGAAAGTGTATATTGCTAGTCATTTTAGAGCTTGTAAAAATAACCATTTAATCGTTCATATCCATATTATAGTTTACAATATATCACCCAAGGGCTTCATTAGTGGCACAACTCAAAAAACACGCGTTTTGGACTAAGAACAGGTGTAAATATGAAAATACACATTCTTTCAGCTGCAATACTAGTTAGTACTACTCATAATTCAACTTGAAGGTAATCTTCGTTTAAGCAGACTAACGCATTTCTTATGCATTTTCCTTAGCAATGAAAACTTTAAACCCACTTGTCTCAAAACACGATTTTTTGAGTTGTGCCGCTATTGCAGCCTATGAGCGATATAACCTCACTTCCGTGAAATCACATTTTGAAAAATTGAATTATATTGTTGATCAAATTAATCTCTTTTAAACTTGATACCCGACACAATTGTTTAATTCGATAGGTAACGCAGTGCAGTACCTTTTTTAGTCATCAGCAAATTTAAGCAGTATACAGATTCTAAATACCGTTAACGTGGTTCGATACTGAATAAATTTTTCTGTGAGTGTAGAAAAAACAAAGAATGGGCTCATGCGTCATATAATACACGTGATATTTTTGTTTACTAAATAAATCAAACCTTTTATGAAACAAAATTTAATAAATTACTTTTATTTCCACTGGTTACAATTTGAAATAATAATTCGCAAATAAGCTAAAAAAATTTTGATGTCATGTTTTTTTTATTACAATATTATAAACAGATTTGACAACATAGCGAAGAGAAAGCAAAATCGTAATTTTTAAATGTTTGCTGTTTTTACTATTATTTTTATTGAGTATTTGGAGGAAAACTGGATTAGTTATAAAATTGAACTGATAGTTTTTACCCTACTTTTTTTTTTCTCAGTATGAGATTCAATATTTTTCCAAATATATTTCCCAATTTTTTGATTATATCTGTAATTTATATTATTTTTCGTATCTTCTTTTACGTTAAAGATATCAATATCTCTAGTTTTAAAATGCTAAAACTGGATCTTTAGAGAATAGTTTTCAATAACAAATTAGATGTGGTATCTAGTAGAGATGAGAAGGGCTGGGGCTTGTTTACTGAAAAAAGTTTTAAGGATAGAGCGGGCTCAGACTCCTGATAAAATTTTCTTAAACTTTTTTAATACTTTTAAACAAACGTTTGTAAAGCCGTGGTGGCACAGAGGATAGAGCGTTCACCTTCCAATGAAGTGAACCGGGTTCGAATCCTAGCGATGGCTGGTCGATACGAATTCCACACCCGGCTTGCACCGACCACAAAGCTAACGTAAAATATCCACAGCGGTAGACGGATCATGGGCTAGAGCCCCCTTGCCGTCAGGCTAACCAGGGGGGGATTTAGTGGTTTTCCTCTCCATGTTACGCGAATGCGAGTTAGTTCCATCAAAAAGTCCTCCACGAAGGCAAATTTCTCTCAACACTTGATCCAGGAGTTCTCGTCTTCTGGATTAGGCTCTAAATTACAAAGCTACGGAGTTGAACATTAGTGCTCGTAAACCCAAAATTGGGTCGGTTGTACAACGACGGTTATAAAAAAATAAAACGTTTGTAAAGGTAAACATTTGTACTTTACATTTACAAACATTGTAAAATTATAACGCTTGTAAATGTAAAATCGCAACGTTCGTAAATGGAATATTTATTAAATAACTGCGGTAACTGTAACGGTGTGTGTTTTAACGATTATTTTCCTTGTTTAGGAGGCAAAGGCCTAATAGCGAGACCGCAAAATTCGGCTTTATCCGGCGTATATCTTGGGAGGCCTCGGACTATAAACAATTTTATGTGCCTCAGGCGGACTCGGATTGAAATACTTCGAGCTCAGACCTTTAAAAGTGAACCCGAACTAATGTTTAGTACCTAGCAGAAGAGTTTAGAACTAGCCAATAACTCTTAAAATATGAAAAATCATTAATTTTTTCCAAACAAATGTTTTAGAGTTATCTACCTGTAGTACTATACTCCCGATATCATAATGCACGTGCAAGATAATATTTTTTTGAAGATACGATAACAATCTGTACAACTCAATTGCACGGGGTGATAGAAATTTAAAAGATAAACTCGCGTTTTATAATCAACGTTCAATTCCGAAAGAAAATGCTTCTGGTAAGTTTATAAATTTTTCTCACGCTTAAAATGCATTATCATCGTCGTAGACTAGTTTTCTTAGTAGAAGTATTGCGGCGATAATACTTGCACTAATACAAGATTTTGTTTGTTTGTTGATATGCACATTTTTTTCTCGTGATCTGCATCTGGAGAAGAATACGCACTCCTTATTTAGTTATGAATGGATCTTATGAAAGATAGCACTTAAATTTCATCAACAGCAAACAAACAGTATCAAGACGAAAGAATTTTTTTTTCAATAGATTTAAGGTACTGTATATAATATACTGCTTTAGGGGGTGGACAAAATAATGGAAACACTTTTATACAAATACATTTTTTCATAATTCACTAGAAATATTTAAAGAATCCCTTTATAACTTAAGTGTTTTTAGATCATGGTTTCAGAGGTTTAAGGGACCAGAAAATTAAAAACGAAAAGTAATGTTTTTGAACACACTATGACGAACAATGTAAGAATACATTTGTAACTTGTAACAATTATTTTGGTTATTATGTGCTATAACTACACAAAATTTCGTAAGCCTAGCTTAAATATTTATAGAGATATGAATATTTAAAAAAAAAAAAATTACGTTTTTCTGCTATAACAGGGGTGGTCAAGCTTCTACATGGTCAAGCCGTTTTTCAAAATTTGAAATTTTTCGCGAGCCGCAATTAAATATGTATTTAAAAAGTATGCGAAAAAGATATAATTTTTTTTTTTTTACATAAATAACATTTATTGAGAACATATAAGTACAAAATATGTGTATTGAATTTAAATATTAGAAATTAAATACATTTATTTTACTTCTCCTGATAATTCTGTAAAATTTGGTGAATAATTGGTAATAGCACTTCTCAGTAATTCTTTGGGATGCTGGTTAGTTAATACTGATCGGTGTTTGGATTTCACGTTTTTTTAAAGTGGAATAAAATGATTCACATAAGTACGTTGTTCCGAATATTGAAATAATTCGACAAGTAGTCTTTTTTAATTCAGGATACTTCGATTCTGGTAAAAATTTCCAAAATTCAGTAATCGACGTCGATTTATATTTTAATTGTAGAGCTTGATCTTCTTGCATCTCTATTAATTCTAATTTTCCAGATGATTTTTGGGTCATAATTATATTGGAAATGGAAAACTCACCGTGAATTGAACAACGTCGCACTTATTCTTTCATATTTTTTCTCAGTAATTTAAAAGACATTTTGAAACACATACGGAACGATAATATTTTTTTAAAATATAATAGCACAAAAATGAAAAGGGAACTCTGGTTCATTTATCGAGAGCCA
Organism: Parasteatoda lunata; assembly: GCA_949128135.1. Lineage (NCBI taxonomy): Eukaryota > Metazoa > Arthropoda > Arachnida > Araneae > Theridiidae > Parasteatoda > Parasteatoda lunata. Next base: position 56,317,445 of record OX421979.1, on the reverse strand, counting down.
CAAATAATCCTTCAAAGAGCCGCATGTGGCTCTCGAGCCGCAGGTTGGCCACCCATGTGCTATAACTTTAAAAATGTTTCATAAAATTAAACAAATTTTTTGGAGTTATTTAAAATTAATTACAAAATATTAGAGAAATTTGTTTAAAAAAGCACAAGAAAGTAATTAAAGTAGTTATTTTGCACTGCGCATGAGCGGGAAGAATTTAAATTTGTTTTTTTCTTCATTTTGTAGTGAACACGTATTTGGCAATCAATAAAAAAAAGTCTGATTTGAATATCTTCGCGCATGCGCAGTACAAAAGAACTACTTTAATTACTTTCTTGTGCTTTTTTAAGAAAATTTTTTTCAAATTTTGAAGCAAGAATTTTGTAATTAATTTCATATTGCTCGATAAAATTTGTTTAATTTCATTGAATATTTTTAAAGTAATAGCAAAAAAACGTGAGACAATTTTTTTATTTTTATTTTATCAAAATATCGATATGTCCATAAATATTTAAGCTAGGTTTACGAAATTTTGTGTAATTATCGCATATAATAACCAAAATAATTGTTACAAGATACAAATTTATTGCTACATTGCTCGGCATAGGGTGTTTAAAAACATTATTTTCCGTTTGTAACTTATTGTCGGTCCCTCAAACCTCTATAAGCTTGAATAAAACTTAAATCATTCTATTTTTAAAAGAGCGTTAAAGTACAATTTTAGAAAAATTTAAAGTGGGAATTTTTTATGCAAAAATTTTAATATAGAATATCTTAAACTGTATCACTGGGAAAAAAAAATTAAAAACTTAAATCGTTATACTTTTATACGAAAGCATTAAGAAACTTAAACCCTAATATATTTTTTTTAAATAAGAAGAAAATAACGTACTTGGCACTTCTAATAACGAAAAAACTATTTGCATATGCTTCCCTCCCAATAGCAACATATCAATGTCCTTACTTTTTAGCCTCGCATAATAATATCCTATTTTCTCATTGTTATTTTATAAAGCAAAACATTAGCCTAATTTCAAACCTATAAAACCCCACCAAAACAACATATATCCTTTGTAACATACCAACTCTAAAGTTTTTAACAAGGTATACACTTTTTTTTAAAAAAAATATGATCACTCTTCTCTATAGAACAAAAATCTTTTTTGTTTCTTTTTTCGATGGGGAGATCCAACGGAGCGGAGAATGAATTTAAGATTATCCACACATCAGAGACTGCAGCCAGGAAGGAAGAGAGAGGCTGTTTTAGTGATTAAAAACATCCTCGCTTTTCATTTTTTTAAACTTCTTTCAATGAATACTGCAACATGCCGGATGAGTACAATTAACACTCCCCCCGGATACTGTATATGCATACTTTTGAGATATCCTGTACAGGGTGTCACTTTCGGTATCTGTCAAAGAAACTGGCTCTTTTGTGTTGTGTATCTAATTGGTTTTATTTATTTATTATTTTTTTGTTATATGAAAATTTGATCGGATATTGCATTTTTAGGCGTTAGAACGATTGATAATGAGATTAATCGACACATTATTGAAGGAACTAAGTTTTAGAACATGTTAAGGAAATTCTTTAGTTTAATGAAATATAAAATAACATAACATTCACAATTATCAATGACAATTAGATTAAGCTTAGTCCATCTTCTACGCTAATAAACAAAGTAGAACGAAATGTCACTAAGAAGAAAAGCTACTCTTTTGTGAAAATCAAAAGCGTTAGCGGTTTAATTTTTTAATATTTGAAAAGTTAAACCAACGCTGCATTGTCTAAGATCATAAAAATTGTGAGAAACTTAAGAATCCTTCCTCATTTTGAATGATTTATTTTATATGTGTAAAAATCAATGAAAATGGCAGATTTTTTTTAAATGAAATTTTTAAAAGTTGCATTGCCTGAGTTCATAAAAATTTAAACATTTTAGAATACAGCCTCATTTGAATGATTTATTTTATATGTGGCCAAATTGGCAGTTTTTAAAAAAAAAATTCAATTTTTTAAAATATTTAAGGTGCTTGTCTATCTTAAAGTATAATTAATAAACTTCAGAAAGTAATTACAGCAAATTGAAAAATTGTTTCGAATTTTAGGTACACAACTGTTTATTATTATTATTTAATTTCATTTTCGTGTGCGAAATTGCTCTAAAACCGTTCTTAATTGAAATTTCAGTTATTTTGAGAAAATAAGACGTCTAATAAAAAATTTGTTTAAAAAGTATTTTTATTTAAAAAAAAAAAAAAACACATTATTACATAAATTGAGAAAACAAATCTTATTTTTCAGTCATGCGCACTTCCAGAAAAATCAACTCTACACTTAGAAAAAAGTAAGATCAAAACTACCTTAATATGGTAAAATTTACCATGTTTCTAGCTCGATGGGAACATTAAAAAATACTGCGCTACCGAAGCGCTTTGGTAATGATTTTAGAAATGGTTTTTATTTTGAGAAAAAACTGAATTTTTTTTTTATCAATAAAAATTTTAGAAATTAAACAGATAAAAATAATTTTGGTAAAATTATCGTACTATATTGTATTTACATTTTTGGTATTAAAAAAAACCGCAATTCTGGTTAATAAAACCAAAATATATGGTATTTAAACCCTTTATTTGGTAATTTTTCTGTTCATGATAACGGTTTACCAAAAATTCTGGTTTTCAAAATTATAGTTCTATTACAACTTATTTTGCAAAAAATACGAAACTGGAAAGAAAATTTAGTCGAATAAATATGACTTTCATGCCAAGCTCTAAGGTCTAATTACCAAATTTTACCACATTTAACATGTTTTAAAAACTAAAAAACTAAACTCAGCGGCACGACAGCCCAAAGAGGGCCAAGGCCTACTGTGCCAATCTCAGTTTTCTTGACCTTGGGCTCTGGTGTGCAGGAGCAGATGCTCCGGTCAGGTGGTCAGCCGAACGCGGAACCCCCAGTGTTTAGTTCCCAAGTATGCTTGGTACTCATTTATCGACCCACTGAAGGGATGAAAGGCTGAGTCGACCTCGCCCGGCCCGAGGATCGAACCAGGGACCTGTGGCACGACAGCGCGAAGCGCTACCGCTCAGCCACCGGGCGTCATTTAACATGTTTTATCATGTATTATAAAACCATATTTTATTGTTAAGTTAACCAAACTTATTAACAAAGTGGTTCGGTAAAAATTACCAGTTCTGTCATTATCATTTTTGCTAAAAATTACCATTAAAATTTTTTGTGCTGCCATATAACCATAAACGCAGTAAATTTTACCATATTCTGGTAGTTTTAACCATGGTTTTTTTCGGTGCACCAAAAACATTTAAGAGCATAAAAATTTTTAAAAAAAAAAATAGCACCCATGATTTTTAATATTTTTTCTTAGAAATTTATGCTTAGAACTAACTATGATAACTTTAACTTATTAAACTAATTCCTTAAAAAATTTTTATAGTATCATGCTTTTTTTTAATAATTTTTTGTAATTCAATTATTAAACGCAGAATTATCAGGGATTTCATTTACTACTTCGAAATCAAATAGACTTTTTATAAGAATATACAGTAAAACCTCTTTTTGTGTGGTCCTTTTTTATGCGATTTTGTTTTTGTGCAATAGGTTTTGTGCGATTTTTTTATGCGGTATATGAATCTTAGCGGCGTTAGCACCAGTTTAATGTTTCCTATCAATGTACATATTAGGTTGTGGACGAACTGTGATTACGTGGCCTCCTTAACAACGATGTATCTGGACTTCGCGATGCTCTGTTCATTTATTTTAAACCATCTCCTGACAAGGCAGAGTCAGTTACGTAGATATTGTCGCTCGACGCGCAAACAGTATACGCTTCGTATTCAGAGTTTTATACACGATTCACGTGATTAAGGATTCATTTTATAGTGAGATTAAAGATAAATAAATTAGTTTCTTTTGTTTCTATTTATATGTAGTTTTTATGATTTTTATTTTATTTTTAGACATAAGTACTCCCTTAAAATGAATAATTATAGCCAAAAGAAAGTAAGAAGGCAGACAATTCCACTATTTAATGTATAATTTGAAAACTTCTCCAGGTATATGTACAATGAAGAATTAAATATTTTTACAATTTCTTTAGGTCTAATTTAATTATTTCATTCAAATGAAAGCATTCTCTAATCTATTTCATAAATCATTGATGTATTTTCTAAGTCCGACTTTTTTTATGCGGTCCCTCTCCACCGCATAAAAAAAGTTTTAGGTAGTATATCGTACAAACTTGTTTATTACATGTAAGAATTTATAAAATTTTCGAATTTTTTTTGGTGCGATTTCTTTTATGCGGTCCCTATCCACCGCACAAAAAAAGGTTTTACTGTATTAATTCTTGCATTATTTTCACGGATTTTAAAATAAATAAGACGAATGTGGAAAAGAATTTTAGCAATAAAACATTAATAAAATAACGAACGTTATTCGTTGCATCTATATCCTATAAAAAAAAAAAAACCACAAAATTGAATTTTCTTTTATAGAAATATAAATTCTATAAAAAGCGACCTTTCTATAAAAAGCGATACACGTCAGTGTGAACCAATAACTCTTAATTTATGTTTTCCAATATTCCTTTTACTAACTTAATTTATATGTTTTGAACTCATACATAAAGGTGACTTTCAAAGCTGACACGCGCGACAATCATAAAATAAAAAATAAAAAAAAAGATGACAGAACAGACATGTTAATAAGAGGATTCTTTTTAATTGAAAAAAAAACAAGAATTTCTAGCGAAACGTAAGAAGTTAGTCAGTTTCTTTAATAACCGATCACAAGAAAACTGGTGCCATTGTAAACATATTAGTAATTATGTTTCGAACACTTCTGATTTTTGGTGGATTTTATTGCAAACATATTGGCTGTTATATTTCCACCTAAGTAATGCATATCTTAATGAAAAGTTGAGGCAGATCATATATTGTTTTATTTTTGCAGTTAAGTTTAATTAATAAATGTGAGAAAAAAAATCACAAAATAGCGCAATTTTGTTATCTGATGCAATTGTGATCGAAAGTTACATTAATTTTGATTACAATTGTAGTCATTTCATTTTATTTTATAACCGGCCTTGGACAGCCGACCTAATTCTGAGTTTACGACAATTAATATTCAAAACAGTAGCCTTGTAATTTTGAACCCAACCCAGAAGACAAGGAAACTCCTGGATCAAGCATTGGGAAAAACTTGCCTTTGTGGAGAACTTATTGATGGAATTTACCCGCGTTATATGGTGAGGAAAATCGCGGAAACAGCCCACCGTGAGCTTTTTAAAGGAACCGTTGTAACATGAAATTATACTTTTTTTCGCGAATAATATGTTATTTTTATAACTGCTGTGAGTTTGCAACTGATACTCATGACTGTTAGGTCAAGTTTAGCCTATCTAAAAACGCATGACTGTTAGGTCAAGTTTAGCCTATCTAAAAACGCATGACTGTTAGGTCAAGTTTAGCCTATCTAAAAACGCATGACTGTTAGGTCAAGTTTAGCCTATCTAAAAACGCATGACTGTTAGGTCAAGTTTAGCCTATCTAAAAACGCATGACTGTTAGGTCAAGTTTAGCCTATCTAAAAACGCATGACTGTTAGGTCAAGTTTAGCCTATCTAAAAACGCATGACTGTTAGGTCAAGTTTAGCCTATCTAAAAACGCATGACTGTTAGGTCAAGTTTAGCCTATCTAAAAACGCATGACTATTAGGTCAAGTTTAGCCTATCTAAAAACGCATGACTGTTAAGTCAAGTTTAGCCTATCTAAAAACGCATGACTGTTAGGTCAAGTTTAGCCTATCTAAAAACGCATGACTGTTAGGTCAAGTTTAGCCTAACTAAAAACGCATGACTGTTAGGTCAAGTTTAGCCTATCTAAAAACGCATGACTGTTAGGTCAAGTTTAGCCTATCTAAAAACGCATGACTGTTAGGTCAAGTTTAGCCTATCTAAAAACGCATGACTGTTAGGTCAAGTTTAGCCTATCTAAAAACGCATGACTGTTAGGTCAAGTTTAGCCTATCTAAAAACGCATGACTGTTAGGTCAAGTTTAGCCTATCTAAAAACGCATGACTGTTAGGTCAAGTTTAGCCTATCTAAAAACGCATGACTGTTAGGTCAAGTTTAGCCTATCTAAAAACGCATGACTGTTAGGTCAAGTTTAGCCTATCTAAAACCAGCGCAGTCTACGCTAATTTTTAAAATTGAGCGGAATGTCAATATGGAAAAAGCTACAGTTTTGAGAAAATGAAAAGCGTTTGTGGTATAACTTTTTATTATTTACAAACTTACACCAATGCTGCATTATCTGGGCTCAAAAAAACTGAGAATACAGCAGTGATTTTGATAATTTACATCTAGGTGGAAAAATATTGCCAAATTGGCGAGTTTTAAAAAAAGTTTAATAAATTTTAAAATATTTAAGTTATTTTAATCCCAGATAATTTTTCACCGCAAGATTAAATATATAGTTTAAAATACAAGTGTAAGGCACTTAAATTATTTCTTTTGTATTATACTTGGCGGCAGAACTTCGAAAAACAGCGTTAACGTAGTTTTTAATCTGTTTCAGTTTTAAAAAATATGAAGATAAAGTTAATCGTTTTACTTTGCATATGATGTGACCTTTATTGATTAAAATTCATAATTGAAATTTTTATCCCCACAATAAAACCCACTTAACTTCCGATTGATGTATATCCAGTTAATCTGGGAAGTAAAGATGACCGGTGCGCAATGTTAGCCACATTGCGGCGTCCTAACTTCCATGACTCCTGGCTGTCCCGGGAGTGTTTTACTTTATTGAGTAATTAACAATCGTAATTTTAATTACTGCTGTAATCGAGATTTCGTATAATTCCAATTTTGATTCCAATAATGATCGTGTTTGCAAATAATTATAATTACGATAGAGAAGTTGTGGTTTCAAAAAATTATAATTTTTATTATAATTTTAGTCATGCGTATAAAATGTTACCTTCTTATCAATTTGCTTACTAAAGTAGTCGCAAAGTTTCAGAAACTGTTACTGGCTAATTACATTTCCGTTATAAGAGCAATATATATATATACACCGAAGAGCGATTACATTATGACCACCCAGCTAATAACATGTAGGACCACCTTTAGCCCTCAAAACAGATAGCATCCGCCGTGGCATTGATTCCACAAGGTGCTGATAGGTAGTCTGAGGTATCTGGTACCAAGCACTCACCAACTGGTCCTGCAATTCCCTCACATTGCGAAGGGGTAGCGTGGCAGCACGAATTTGGTTTTCCAAGTAGGACCACAAATGCTCTATTGGATTAAGGTCAGGTGAATTTGGCGGCCAAGACATAACTTGAAAATCACTGGAATGTTCCTCGAACCAATCCATGACGATTCGACCCTTATGACATGGTGCATTATCCTGTTGGTAAACATCATCCCCCGCAGGAAAAACTGTTGCCATGAATGGGTGAACCTGGTCTGCAACTATGTTCAAGTAGCTTACAGACGTCAGGGATTGTTCTATGAGGATTATGGGTCCTAATGTGCCCCATGAAAACATTGCCCACACCATACTACCATACATTGCCACACCATACATTGTTATAGATGGAGGGTGGTCATAATGTAATGGCTCTTCGGTGTTTATATATATATATATATATATATATATATATATATATATATATATATATATATATATATATATATATATATATATATATATATATATATATATATATATATATATATATATATATATATACTCTGAACGAGAGATTAAATATTGCTTACAAAATAGTAAAACTTCGATAGATTGTTTTTCAATCGATAGAAGTTTGTTAACAATCGATAGATTGTTGTTTGTTATCGCTCGCATGGACCTCCATTGCGAAATGCAAGGGAAAATGACAAATGCAGGTTAACACAAAATAATAAATAATGACTTGAAAATGCATGAAAAGAAATTAAGAATTATTAGGCTTAAAAATTCATAGGTTTCTTACGAGTATAAAAAGTTTAAATTGAAAAAATTACATACGTAATGTAAAATTACAATTCGGAAGAATGAACACATTTATTTATTTAAATTATTTGAAATTTTTGGTTTGAATATTCTCTTTTCTTCTCAGTTTTCGACATTTAGAACGTATTGATGTTTGTTTCCTGTATGTTCATCTGAAAACAGAATATTGCTGATTGTTTCAAAGGCTTCGAGGTCTTCTGTCCATGATGTCACTGGTTTTGGTTCCGTTTCATAGGTATCACTTTGCACTTTTTCAGCTTTCGCAACCGTTTTTTAAACCGACAACACCAAACGGTTTAAACATTTTCAACAATTGATACATGAACATCAAACGTGCGGTTCGAGGCGTTAACACTAACTGCGAAAAGTTTCCATTTTCTTCTTCATTCTTAGCACCAGGAGTTATGGTTTTTGTTGTTAAAGAGTACTAACTTCGATATTTTATGAGGCAGAATGTCTGAACGATCGATACGGGAATTTGCTAGTTTCAAATACGATCTAAACGGGTACGATTAAGATTACAAGAATATCGCTTGTGACGAGACCAGTAGAACAAGACGATACATATGGAAAAACGATAGATACGGAAACGATGGTTTAAGGTTCTACTGTATATTAAAATTATTATTATTATTATTATTATATATATATATATATATATATATATATAAATAATTAAAAATAAAATAAAGCAACATAGTAGTTATACTATATTGAATAATAGAGTACTTATTAATCCGAATATATTTTTTTTCGCAAAGTAATTAAACTCAGATTCCGAAGACGAATTATGAAGAAAAAATATCAGAAAATACAACAGAAAAAAAGTGCTCGAAAAAAAGCTCCTGGAAAAAAAGAGGAGCCCTTTAAGATAGATTCCATTGCGGATTGTGATTTCAAATCATTTAATAGAACATTTAAAAAATTTTTAAAGTTATTTAATTCACAATTAATTTGAGGTTTAGGAAAAGATACTTTTTATATTTGTTAACTTGTTTATTATCATCATATATAGTATACCAAATAACAAAAAAATTTTAATGGGGTTCATTTTATGATAAGTTAAAAAATGTTAGCAAAAACGATTAAGTATTTTTTCTGGAGCTTTTTTAGTCAGTTGTTTTTTCTGGAAGCTCCAAAAGTATACGAATCGTATAAATAAACAAAATAATAATAAAAATAGTAAACAAACTCAACTTCATCTATCTAAAGAGGGAAAAAATACATAAATAATATGACTAACATATTAGGCAGAATGATGGATATTATAATGCTCGTGTATTTAATATTCTGCGAGAATAAAAATAATGCGAAAAATAAAAGAATTTCAAAATAAATTAATAAAGAATCAATTGAAATAGACCAATAAAGGATAAATAAACCTCCAAAATAAATCAATAACTGAATATTAAGGCCGGGATAGCCTGGTCGGTAGGGCGCTGGGCCCATATCCAAGAGGTCGTGGGTTCGATCCTCGCCGGCCGAAGACTCCCCGTGTAGTAAATGGTGACTGATGCACGTTAAATCTGTCGAGTCTCAAAGTCCTCCATGTTCCCATAACAAATCAATACCTCTGGGGGTACTGATCCAGGAGTTTCCTTGTCTTCTGGATTGGTTCAAAATTACAAGGCTACGGAGTTGAACATTAGTAGTCGTAAACCTATGAAATTGGGTCGGTTGTTCAACGACGGTTATAAAATAAAATAACTGAATATTAAAATAATCATTTTTGAAAACAATTATATTAGACTTACAGCATCAGATACATAAACTAATTTTTTTTTCTTTTAAAAAGGAAAAAAAATATATATATAATAATTTATATGTTTTCACTATTTTTTTTATTATTTATTTTTAAAACTAACATTAAGGTAACTTTCAGAACCACGCACTCCAAAAATAAATACTACGAAATAAAAAAAGAAAAAAGACAAATAAAATTTTGCAAACGATTTTCCTTTCAAAAGACAGAAAATTGCCAATTCTGGGAAAAGTAAACAAAAAAGCAAGGAATTAAATGGCTTTTTATAACGATTACCATGTATCATCAAACTTGTGTAATAATAGTCATATCTTGAATCATCTCTAGAACACTTGTTTATTTGTGACGTGGATAGGATAGGATCAGTCAGGGTGACATGTAGAGGTGTGTGCATCGTTCGATGTCACGTGGTCCTTCTACATCATGAGTTGGTTTGGAGGTGTGGTTCTGAAGAACACTGTAGAGAATTTTGAGCGGAAAAATTTACATTTTTACGAAACTAGAAACGATTAGTATTGATGATTAGCATGATTTTTTTTTTTTGTTTAACGTTTCTTTTAAGTGCAAGTTGGCAGAATTTTTTTTCCTTACAGTTGTATAATTATTATTATTATTTTTTTAAAAAATCTGCAGTCAAATTATAATAAAATAAAATAAATTAACCCTTTTATCTCTATTGAAAAATAATTAAGTTGTTTTTGAATATTAATCCAATCCAGTTAGTGCTAAGCAAAATAAACCTAAAGATATATATACACACCTGGAAATCTGTAAATTAAAGAAAATATTTTCTTTCCTACTTAAAATAGAAGAATTATGATAAAAATTATAAGTTAAAATGCTATAACATGCTATAGTCTTTTAAAAATATTATAACAAGGTTGTTGTTTTGTTTTCTGAAAATGAGTTCTAATTAAAATGCGAGCACTCTAAGGTAGTTTCAAAGTTGTTGATATTTAGCTTGACAATATCAACAACTCACATAATCATTTAATTTATATCTAGATGAAATTATTTAGTCACATCTTATTAATTATTTACTTTAAGCACTTATTTTAATTTTTTAAAGGGTGAGTTAATTGAAAGAATAAGATATATCACAGATTTTCCTTTCAGTTCAATCTAATAAATTAAAGAGAAAAAAAAAAAAATTAAACGAGTCTTAGAAAAGGGAAACGGATTTCATATTTAGCAGTTTTTAAAGCATCGAAAAGTGATTACCAATGACTCAATGTAAATGAAGTCTGATTATTTTATCAGATAAAAGGATAAAATATTATATCATCAAGTTGTTAAAAAGAAATAATGTTTCTTCCAGATATAGATAACATAAAAATCATTATCATGTTATGCTCATAACTTAAGCTTTGGGAATTGTTGTTTTTATATATACTCAAATGATAAAAATTAAAACGTGTTGGAGTTATGAAGATATCGATATAATATTTCAATCAATAAAATATAATTATTATTTAATCCGTAGTTTCAATTTTTTAAAAAAAATTTTTATTTTGTTACAAAAAATTCTCATTATAAAAAATGTGCAAAGAATATATTAATATCCTTTGACATACTAGTCAGATTTTTTTTCTCATTTTAATGTAATTTCTTCATGAAAAAAAAAAAAAAAAAAACTAGTCTAAAACCCATTAGTAGAATGTGTCATATGACATCAGCGGCTTTATAAACAATTTTATAAACAACATCCTTTATAAACAAGATGCAATGTTAAAGTCGATGGCTTGGATTATTCGAAATAGAATGGAAAGAACAGTTGGTTGGTTGGTTGGTTTCGTATGCATGTTTAGGAAAAGGGGTGCGATTGTTCTTGTTTTCCAGTGACGCCATCTATGGCCAAGAATTCGACTTCTGCCACACCCATTCGTCGCACCCGTTAATAGGGCGGACCCATTCATTCATCCACATATTGTAATTTTGTCCTGAATCAGAGAACGATCGATCTCCGATCCAGTACCCCCAGAGGTATTGATTTGTTATGGGAACATGGAGGACTTTGCGACTCGATAGATTTAACGTGCATCAGTCACCATGTTACTACACGGGGAGTCTTCGGCCGGCGGGGTTCGAACCCACGAACTCTCGGATATGACTCCAGCGCCCTACCGACCAGGCTATCCTGGCACGAAAGAACAGTTGATAACGTAAACAAACGCCACGCTTCAGCAACCAATCAAGATCGAGATACCCACACTACGTCACTTGCAAGTATCCCATTAAAAAATTCGTTTATCCGAAGATAACTTCATGCAAAAAAAATTATCAATTATTTATTATTTTATTTATAATAATTGAGAGTCATCTATTTAAAATTTGATTTCTTTGGAACTATTTGACCAATTTCGTTTAAATTTTCTATTTTGCCATATCAAATTACATTTCTTAAAACGATGGAAAAGTTTTACATAAAATTTTTTTTTACTATTTTTAAATATATAATAATAATAAATAAATATAAATTTTGCATGAAATTATCTTCCGATAAACGAGCTTTATAATTTTGTGCAAAAAAATTTGAATCGCTTAAGACATTCAGGAGATATCTCGTTAAATAGGCACTAAGTAAAATAATATAAGTGGTAAAAATTTTCAACCACTCACCTAACCAGACTATTTAGACCATATTTTCCAAATTGAGGCTCCTCCCCCCGTTATTTTAAGGGTCAACAATCCAAATCCGTCGAAAGAAATGTATGTTTATGCAGAAAAGTAAATTTTTCTGTTCACTATGTCTGATTTCGTAATTTCAAATATCGTCCGCGCAAACTAATTAGCATAGCTGTATTTTTAACGCATTCTAATTAAGACTCTTTATACTGGTAGCAAAATAGCAACAAAATTTACAAAAGTCTGCAAGAGTAATTTGAGTCTGTAAGAGTAATGTGAAGATTTCAATGTATTTCTTTGAATTATTTAAATATAGTGGTAGTTAAAATTAATATAATTTAACTTTCTTAACCTTCTGCTTACGGCTCCTGATAACACCTTCTATTCTGTATTATCTGTTGTACCAGACGTAGGAAAAAGGGTAAACCAAGAAAAAAATATCAATTTAAACAAAATACAGTCAAACCCCGCTAAAGTGAACCTTCAAGGGACCGAAATTTTGGTTCATTATAACCGGGAGTTCACTATATCCGTACTTCAAACAATTTTAACTAATTTTTCCGAACTGCTTCCTTTTACTACACATTATTTAAATAAATGACCAATAAAAAGAAATAAAAAGTGATTAAAAAACAATATGTAGTAACAAAAAATGTGTTAACTTTTATTTTTTATTGCTCTTCGTCTTGCGTACAAAAACTGTGTTAACTTTTATTTTTTATTGCTCTTCGTCTTGCGTACAAAAACTGTGTTAACTTTTATTTTTTATTGCTCTTCGTCTTGCGTACAAAAAATGTGTTAACTTTTATTTTTTATTGCTCTTCGTCTTGCGTACAAAAACTTTTGGGATGGCCTTTATTTAGGGATGGGAAACTGAGATAGAAGACACACACAAAAAAAAAAAAAAATGCTTATGGTTACATTCCACTCAATAGACGGTTTTAAAAATCGGTATATGTCTTTTAAGTAGAATTTCGAAATTTCCAAAGAAGAAAAATCAGTCGAAAACAGAAAAAAGTTCATAACATCCAATTTCCTTTCTTCTTTTGGTTCTCTATATCCACAAAAAAAATATATATATTATTATATGTGTATAGCAAAGCATGGGAGCGAGCCTTTCGCTCACTATATCCGGGAGTTCACAATAAACCATGTTCACTATAACGGGGTTTGACTGTATTAAAATTTCTAGACGAAATCAGAGAGCTGCTATGAATTAGCCTATTTGAGGTCACCCCCGAAAAATAAAAACCGAATCTTTGTACGTGAAAAACCGATCATTAGATCAAATATTATTCAAGGTGTTCCATTTTTTATTTTGCACATTGTACAAGTAATAAATATCTTGAAAGTGTTATTTTTAGAAAAAAATTCAAAAAAGAAAAAAAAAAATTAAATAATTTATCTGCCACGTATATTATTGACAAAAACTATTTTCAGTCATATTGTGCCATGAGTCATACACAAGAGAGTCATTTATTTATTTAAGTTTATGTTTGTAACGCTTTTGTTTGGCATGTACTTGTATATAATTAATACACGTGTCACACGCGTGGTAAAGAATATATGGCATTTTTTTTTTTGGTAAATATAATAGTTAATTAATTTTTTTATCATCAAAGCGTGTAAGAATAATTGCAACAAATCATTTTTACGATAACAAAAACATTTCAGAACAATTTGTAACATGCTATTAGTACGTCATATTTGAGTTTATATTAAATACTTGATAAGGAGAGAAAATTTCACAAGAAAAACTGTTTTTTGTTGATAACGATTATCCCAAATACAATTAAATTCAATGTCATTATATCAGAGACTTAAATATTTACAAAAAATATCCAATTTGATTATTTTTAAATCGTTTTCAATTTTCAAATAAAGCCAGGAGTATTTCATATCATTACAAAGAATGGTGGGAATTATAAACCGTTCCAAATTAATAAAATATATCCTTGATCTAATTAATAATGTAGTTCGATCTCAGAGAAAATAATATGCTACACGATTTTTTTTATTTTGTAAAAGATAAAAACTAAAAGAAAAATTGAGGTAATTTTAGTATTCTATCAGTTAAAGGAAGATTGCTGAGTAAGGAATCCTAAAATTAGAACATTACGCTTTATTTTGTAAGCTGATACAGGGATAAAGCTTTGAAAATTGCTGTTTTGAAATTTTTCAATCTCATCGATACAGAAAACGTGGAAAGTTGATTTAAAATAAAGGTTAAAGGTAATCTTTTAGTAAATCGAAGATTTCAAAATCCTTCTATTTACTCAAAGATTGTGGGAAAATATTCTATTTAAAAATGTAACATAAATGTTGAACACGATCCGAAATTTAAGAATTTTTTTTAATATATATATATTTTTAATTTGAATAAATAAATTAACAGATGAACTCCAAAATCTTAAAAAAGGGCACCTAAGCTTTAAAAAACTCACAAAATCGCTATAATGCAGTTAAGTTCTATGTTCAAACGATTTTGGTAACTCAAACGATTCTTTACAATTTGCAACGAACGATTTCGGAAAACGATTTGTTAACTCAACTGGAAGAGCATTACAATTAAGAAACTGAAGTGAAAGTAATTGTTCGCGGTAATTCCAAGTTAAAATCATAATATTCTTGATTTCACAGTTTCATAGATCATTCAACGAAAAAAGTAAGAGTTATTTTCATTTTAGATTTAAATAAATTTGCTAGAATCATTTAGATAAAAAATAGCTAACTTTGATGCGCTTTGATTTCTATTTATGATAAGCTTATCTTCTATCCTCAGTCAGTTTTGTTTTGTTCTACGTAAACTTGAACTTTAATTACTGCAATTTGAAGAAAAAAAATATTTACACCTCATTTTAAACATTTCGAATTCTAATATTTCTGGCCGTTTAGGTTATAAAAATAATGCCTCTTTTTAAATGTTAGATAAGTATTGAATAATATTTATTTATTCTGTTCCTTTTAATTTAAATAAACTATATAATAACACTGAAACCACAATTTTTTTAATTGTCTTATCTAATTATTTTTAAGTATGAATATTAAATTCCTTTTCAGAGTTTAATATTATTGTTTTGAAATTTTTGAACATCTTTAATATTACTCTACAATTATTTATAACTTTTTACACCAATTATATATGGTCATAATTTTTTTTTTCTTTATAGATTTAAAACGAGAAGAGATTATAGAGATTTAAAAAGAATTAAAATTCAAATTAATATTTGACGGAGAAAAAAGAACTACCTTGAAAAATTCTGAAGAATCATCATTGAGCTAATAGCAGTGCTATCAGAGTAAAAAACATGAAACATGATTGTCAGCTGAAACTGAAAGTAGGTAAAAACCCAATTAGTTTTAAAAACTTTCAATTTTATACGGATGATGATTATGATGATTGACTAATTTAATATTTAATATAAAATTTAATATTACATCTAATGATACTTAAGTTTCATATACAATATTTATGAAGAGCAATATTAAGTTAAATTAAAATATTTTTCAATCGTAATTTTTTAATTATTAAACACAAAAACATCATCAATTAAATTTTAAATAAGCAATTAAATATCAAATTTTCTTTAAATATCAAATTTTCTTTAAAAATAAAATTTAATAAATATAGTAAAGCAAATACCCATTGCTCCTTCGTTAGATTTCAGCCTCCATCCATTTTCACACAAAAAACAAAAGAAATCTCCCATCTCGAGGAAATTATTGTAGATAACAATAGAAGCAAATGATTTTCAATATTTTAACAATATATTTAACACGCTTAAGCTGTTTTTTTAAAAACAGTATGCGAATCAATTCAACTAACATTAAATGACAAATTTTAGTCTGCAGGTGTAGCGGCAGATTACGTCATTTTTGTGGGCGAACATGATCATTCATGTTTTTAGATTGTAGTATCAGCTCGCTGAAAAGCTTTGAATTTTTACTCTAGTGCAGTATGACTGTATGTTTTAATCATATTTATAATTGTTTGAGGAATGTTCTTTTAAAATAGAATTGTAAGGTTTTTCATTAAAAATTTTATTTAGGAATGTATTGTTTAATTATTTTTATTTGTTTTTTGAATACCTTTTTAAGACTTAACAGTTTCAGTTACAAAGAAACCTTGAGACTTAAACAGTAAAGATTTGAATTGGGAATATATTGTATAATTACTTTTATTTATTCTATGAATATTAAAAGAGCCTTGAGTTTTTTACAATAAAAACTTAGAATTGGAATATTTTGTTTAATTACTTTCAGTTACTTCTGATATCCTTTTAAAGCATAAAAAATTCAGCTTACGGAATAATCTTTTAATTTTTACATTAAAAGATTATTATTAAAAATTTGGAAAAAGTTTAGAATATCGTTTTATTGTTTATAAATGTTTTATGAACATTCTTATGAGAAATAACAACTCCCATATACTAAAGAGCCTTGAAATACAGTAAAAATTTGGAAAATAATCATATTTTGTAATTATTTTGTTATTAAACAATTTACGATATTTTCTTTCTTTTTTTCTTTTTTTGTATATCTCTTTTAATAGGTTTATAATCGATAATTAACGATAGCCTTTCAGGGACACTGTTAATTGATAGATTATAGATAGGTTAACCTTGTGCTAATCAAAAATTAACCTAATAAATGACAAAATAATTCATTTTAGTACAATTTTTAGTAAATGAAACTCATCATTTAAATAAGGGAAATATGAAGACGATTTTTATATTACAATACTCTAAGTATAATTATTGGAATTAAAAAAAATGTTTAGAGCTGTTTCAATATCCCAATCGAATAATTAAAAAGAATGAAGGATGAAAAGTTACTTTCCGTAAATTTTAGATTAATCCTTGTTTTACGATTCAACTGCTGATTATCACAATTTACAATTAATTAAGCTTTAAAAAATATATATAATATCACTCAATTAAATATTTGATTACTTCAAATAAGACTCAAAGCTCTTACCCGAATCGTTGGTTAAATTCATTTCTTTTAATTATTTATTTCTTTATATTCTTCGGATTATAAAAAATTTTTCACTGAGCATATGTGAAAAATAAGAGTAACTATTATAGTTATGGTTTAAGACTATAATATTTATCCTTATAGAGTAAATATTATAGTCTTGAACGAATTGAGTTACATGCTTTTTACAATTAAAAATATGGTAATTATTTTTATACGAGTATAAGTCAAGATTTGTTTGAAGCAAAGGTGATATTTGTGGGGATTCTACTCATAACGAACCGTGAAAATTCGAAATCAACTCGAATTATCGACTCTAGTATTCCTCACTTACACCAGTACATGCAGAGTACCAGTTCAGAGTTTTGACATTAAAACACACATTCAAGCTAAATATTCAATAAAAAGAACAATAAAATAATGCTAAGTATCATCATTGATCGGGGAAATGGAAATATTATTTAACAAACATTTCATAGATTTACTAAAGGGTCAATAAGAATGTCGACTTACTTCGGAGCATGTGAACACGCTGTTAGAATTTTCATTCTAAATTTATGGTAAAATAACCGGCAGCAGTCTGTCCTTCCAATTAACCGTAAATTTTAAGGTAAACGACATTTTTTACATTTATGGTCTTGAAACCATTTACATCAAGTATGATTAAAAAACCACGAATACAAAACGATATGGTTTTCTAACCATTTACAACTAGCAGGGTTTCAAAACCATGAAAAAGAAATTTAGCGGGAGATTGGAGATAGTTTAGCCTCTTTATGGCTATGCGTGAAGGAGAGAATCAAACTTTAATTGTCCTGGACCACAAATTGGGGAGCGCAGGGCACACGCTGGAAACTCTTCATAAGGTGAAGGAAATATAGATGTGTCAGTGCTGGGACTCGACCCCCCGTTCTGTCTGTTATGAGATTGTCAGTATAGCCCTTTCAGCTATAATATGTGCCCATCTGCAAGGAACGAAGTGGCTTTATAAGGGGGATCTAGTTGGTGTGATAAAATTCTGAAATTCTAATTAGGTATAAACAGTCAATAAACGATTTTTCTCACAATTAACAGTTTGAATACTATCTTATTTATGGGAATTTAACTGTTTTGTTCCAATATGGTAAAATAGCAATTAAATTAATTGTTATTTAACCATATTTTCCGACAAATTTCTAACAGTGCATGAATCCTCCATCTGCTGATTGCTTCTGAATTCGTTACCGAATTATTTTAAGTTGTTCGAGCTTAAAATAGCATCCTATTGGCTAGATATTAAACTTAAAAATAGTTATTCTACTGAGAGTGATAAAAGATCGCAGGGGAAAATTATTGAAGCGCTTTGGGGACAAAGATTTCAAGATTTGCGTATTGTCTTTTATTGGATAGACGGGAAAAAAAATTCCAGAGATAACGAGTTTCTTAGAAATCAAACGGGGGGAAATAAACGGACAGATTAAAATTAGCAGAAATAGTGACAATCCCGCTTTAACTTCCCTTAGTTTTACGTCTTAATATTACGGTAGTAAAAATAAATGTAATTTGAAGCAAATGTATCAATTTTGACCCGGATGTTTTGACAGAGAAAATATTTCAAAAGAGGCAAAAAAATCCATCTATTTGTGTCACAAAGTATAGGTTTTTTAGTAGCAATTACGACTTTTTGCTAATATTAGTTTAACTCTTAAATAAATAAATAAATAATATATATATATATATATATATATATATATATATATATATATATATATATATATATATATATATATATATATATATATATATATATATATATATATATATATATATATATATATATATATATATATATATATATAATATATTGACGCTCTAATTACAAGTAAAAATGTATTTTGATATTTCTTAATAATAAAAGCAAGTCTAATAGTTACTAAAAAAACTGTTAGATTATCGGAATTAAATTTGTACTAAAATATAAAAAATGTAATTGGATTTTTTAAAATTCATGTTCAAAAATTTATTAATAATTGATTTCAATGAGGAATAGTTGTTTCTTTTCGATCTAAATAACAGCTAATAAGTGCAAATTTGAAAAATTATTATTTGGAAGTGAGCCGTGTTTGAAAAACTTTAACGCAATACCACCTGCAGCCTACGAATATCTCTATCACAAATATCTCTATCACAAATTTCTCTATCACAAATATCTCTATCACAAATTTCTCTATCACAAATTTCTCTATCACAAATATCTCTATCACAAATTTCTCTCTCCATATCACTTTTGACAATATGCATTTTACTCAGAAATGAGTAAACACTGTTTCAATTTTGAATACAAGACATTTTCAAATTCGATTATTATTTGTTTCGGAGCTATTTTGATTAATTTTTTCTCAATTCGGAAAATTTCTTTTTTTTTTTTAATAGTGTAATTATAAAAATAAGTCTAAATAATTTTTATTAGCTCAAAAACTTATTTAATTTCATCTATAGAACCAAACTTTTTACTAAACGGAATCAGGCAAATTTCTTCAGCTCTACACCCAGCAAAATTTTCTTTAATTCATCAACTCAACGGCACAGGTTTTTTACAGGATTGTAAAAGGTGTAATTAGAACTAAAAATGCATGATACCTTTTAAACAATTGATATTTATAAGGCTGTTAAGATTTATCAATATTTTCAAGAAAATCGTTTTCTTGAGAATTGTAAATAACAAAACTTGACATCAAAAAATTGTTTCCTTGTGAATAATATTAAACGTATTTTTAAATCTAAAAATATATATAAAAAAATAATAATTACTTGTTTCGTTTAATTCTAATAGATTTAAAATTAAAACGATAACTTGGAAGTTTTGAAAATCCAAAAGCAATTTACAACGCAAATTAATTTCTAAAAAAGTTTGGATAATTGACTATTTGTGAATATTTAAAAATTAATTCAAATAACTCTACTATAAAAAGGATATAACTCTCAAATTTCTACAACATTTAAAATGTATTCACAGCATACGATATTAAGAGTCTTTAAAATGCATCTTTATGTTTTGATACAATATTAGTTATTTTTAAATAAATTATATCTATAAAGTGAAACACTAATATTCTTTGAATAAAATATATTCGAAAATCTCACTCATTGTACGCATTTCTTCATTAGTAAATTTTCATAACAAAATGTTATTTGCATTAGTTTTCTTTACCGTATTTAATCAGCTAATATTGTATTAAGAGCATTAACCTCATTTCTGCCTGGAAAAAAAAGAATAATCTTTATGTAGAGGAAATCTAATTTAAAAAATGTCTCAATTGTTTCCGGAGTTTTGCAGCTATTTTTGACGGAAAAAATTGTTTTTCGAAAAAAATATTTACTTATTTCGCTTATTTTAAAGTAGAATTATATTTTTGATTTGGAATTGGAAAAAAAAGTTCAGTTAAAAAATAATAAATGAAAAAGTAATAATAAATAGTAGACCAAAGTTTTTAGATTAAACTTTATAGACATATTTAATTTTCTAAGTACAATAAATCTTAGAGTCAAAAAGTAATCTAATAAAATGGATTAAAAGAAATGAAATACAGTAAAACCTCTTTTTGTGCGGTCCTTTTTTATGCGATTTTGTTTTTATGCGATTTTGTTTTTGTGCGATTTTTTTTTGTGCGATTTTTTTTATGCGGTATATGAATCTTAGCGGCGTTAGCACCAGTTTATGTTTACTATCAATGTACATATACATGTTGTGGACGAACTCTGATTACGTGGCCTCCTTGACAACGATGTATCTGGACTTCGCGATGCTCTGTTCATTTATTTTAAACAATCTCCTGACAAGGCAGAGTCACAGCAAAAAAAAAAAGATATCACCCTGAATAATTTTCGTTCTAATGATCAGATTTTCACGAACTAAGTGTCAATCTTAATGGTTCCTGCGGATGACCTCAAAT
The DNA here is from genome assembly GCA_949128135.1 of Parasteatoda lunata. NCBI lineage: Eukaryota > Metazoa > Arthropoda > Arachnida > Araneae > Theridiidae > Parasteatoda > Parasteatoda lunata. The sequence continues at coordinate 56,296,116 of OX421979.1, read as the reverse complement.
ATGCTAATTAGTTAGCGCTAACTATTAATTAAGTTACGAAATCAGACACAAAAACGTACTTTCTCTGAATAAACATATATTTTTTTTTACATATTTGGAATCCAGATACTTGAATTAGGGGGGGTAGACAAAATTTTGAAAAAAATGGGTGGTAAATAGGGTCGCAACAAAGGTTTATATATTTGGCAATAGTCCAGAAAATCGCCAAAAAAAGTCGCCAACGCAAATGAATATTTTAGGATAACCCATTGACTAATTCAAAAGAAAATGCTTAATTTTACTAGGTTGCTAAGCAACCAAGCTCTGACTGGAAAAAAAATTGAAATAATGTTCTGTGATTACTCAGAGAGGTTTAATAATAGTTAATAGAAAATATCTCGAAGTTTCTTGGCAATTGACAATTTTTAAGCTGATTTCTGTCCAAAAAGCAAAGTTTTTTTTAATTTTAATCTCCCTTGAAAAGAAAATTTGAATCGATTATAAATTATTTATGATTTTCTAAGTTTTAGAATTTAAATACATGAACATTTTATCTGATATTATTTAGATTATGTTGTTTCTGCTATATTTATTCGAGGATTTCATACTAAAATCAAATTAACATAACTTATTATGGCTAAATACAAAATTTTAGGGATAATCACTTTTACAGCTTTAATCAAGTCTTCTAGGCAAGAAAGTTTGAAGGAAAAAAAAGTGCTTGAAAAATAAAATATATATTGTATAGTAATTCTAATGCGCATTCACAAGTTTTTCTATAATTTACGATATTTCTTTTTCCTATAACTCAAGGAATTGCTGAATGTTTAGTGGTATTTTAAAAGCATTGAAATAGGTTATGTTTAAGAATAAGATATTGAAATAATATGTTGCATATAGTATGATTCATTGTTTCAAAAATCGCTTCATTCTGCTAGATGTTTAGATAACAAGGTTTTCTTTGGATAAAGATGATTAATTAGCAAATAGCATCCTTATGCTTCGATACATTTAGAAACTTACGTTCGCAAATTCACCATAAAATATCGCACAGCATATTCTTCAATTACGATAAGCTACACTTACCACCAAATACTGATACTATGATTATTTTTGTTTTCTTATATATATATCTGATATGATACTCTCTTTTTAAACAGAGCTTTTAAGGTTCTTAAGATACTGAAATGGGGGCACGAAAACTTAAAAGATAAAATATTTAATTTCATTAACTCAAAATATCTGGTCTCAAAATTTTAATTTTAAACCAAGTTAAATATAACTTTTACAATATTGATGCTCTTATGTTTTTTAAGACCACATAATTCCTGTTAAAATATGAAAATGCATATGTTTACTTTAACGAGTATAAAAACCTTATCAAAATAATAATCAAGACCCTAATGTAAAAGAGTATAATTGATGATAAAAACTCAACTGGCTTTAAAAAATATGAAGAGGGAAGTAAAAGTCGACATGTTTCGAGCGTTCAAATATATTCACCCATTCTCAAAACTTGTCAAGCTTGAATAACTTGTGACTTTTATTATTGTGCTCAAAACATGTCTATTTTTATCATCATCTATTAATTTTTAAATCAATGAAGTTTTTATATTTTCAATTCAATTTCTTGGGATTATCTATTTAGTTACACAATATATTAAATTATTTCACTCGTTATTAAAATAAGTTTTACTTAAGTTCTAGGCACAGGTTCTTAGATTAAAAAAATAATAATTCGCTATTTTGTAAAAAAATCAATGCAGTAAAATTTTTTTTGCTGCAAGCCTTAACATTTTAATTTAAGGACATAAAAAAATTCCGTTTACAATTGAAATTTCAAAAGTCGAATGTGAAAATGGAATGTCCCCTAGCACCAGAAATCGAAATTAAATAGTTACAAGGACAACTATTTTAAACAAGTTAGCGTTTCCGTCCTACTCGAAGTTGTTTGAAAAGGTATTTTGTATATATAGATTCCAAAGTTTATTCTACAAATATTTTAGGGTATACTTTCGGAGTATTTTGATCGAGTTTATTTTTACACCCTTATTTGCTTAAAAATATTAAATAATAAGCTTAAAATAAATTATTCAAGCAACATGATTTAACGCATTTATAGTATAATAGTAAACGGGGCTTCCATCGCATATCCTTAACATTGATACCGCTATCATTAAATGAATGGAATAAGCTTAGATAAATAATAAAAGTTAATTTTTTCCCCGTTTTTATTTTCAAGGAAATATGTTTCGATCAAACAGATTTCATTAGCGAAATTATTGAGTAGGTCCCTTGGAGTAATATCATTCTTATCCTCTTTTGACGAATTATAGGAAAAACTGGTTTTCACAGTTCTGTAAAAAGTATGTTAGCCTTCTTGCCACGTTTTTTATTTTTAATCAAAATAAGTTCGGAAATTTACGTATTTTTTATTGCATTTTTTTAAATCAGATGATTCTAAAATTCGCACGGCTTCGGAAACTTTTTACAAATTTCAATTTTTAGTGTTTCCTGCTAAACAAAATAAGGCATTGTTCCTGATAATAAATTATACTACAATAATATCTTGGGAATCGTGCTAAAGTAAAAAATTAAACAAAATAGTTTAGTATATTATCCGGAAAAAAATCTACATGGAATCATAAAGAAATAATCATTTAAGATACTGAGATATTTTAAGACGCTTAAAAGTTTTGGCTACGTATTTGACAGCTTTTTATGTTCGGTATCTTTATACTCTTTGTAGTGACTTATAAAACATGGACACTATTTTAGATAATCTATGTTGAAGTCACAAGAAACAAAACAAAAAAGACAATCAATGATTTATATTCTTTTTTCGAAAAAAATAGTATGCTTAGTAAATAATCAACTGTTTTGCATTAAATAATTTTAAACAGCGGAGTGTTTTTAATTTCTTAACAAGGCTTTATTCTTAGCTAGCAGACAATAATTCTTTAAAAAAAACTTGACTATAATGTAAAAAGGAACTTTACTTTAAAGAAAATCTAAATTAAAGTACTAAAAAAATTGATTAGTATATTAATGAAGAAATAATAAATGTAGTAGGGTAAAGAATAAAATTTTTAAAAATGCTAAAATTTAATTAAATAGTTGGTAAAATAGTTCTGCGAAACACTTCCGGACAGGCGATTAAAAAATTACTTTTAAGATTAACACGATATATAAGATGTTGAGAAATTTGCGATGATGTGAGATATGCTTAAATATGTTTACTACGTATTTTTTATTAATATTCATAAAAAATATATACAAGAAACTGATAAATATTTTATTCCAAATCTATTCATACGTATGTATATTATTGTAATTGTATCAGTTATTGAGAAAAAAAAAAACTAAAAAATAATCACATTAAGTAAGCACAATCTGGTGTATAATCATATTCTATCAAAAGCATGCTTTTATAAAACTCGACATTCGTTGAATAAAATGTTTTTTATTCAATAAAATGTTTTATTCAAATTTCTTTACTTAATTTCAAATAGATTTTTAGAGGACTAAAAAAGAAACATTGCATTTTATAGTTTTAAAAAAATAAAAATAAAAAGATTAGCAAACGATTATTAGCGAAAAAAATATTAATGAAATTTTACACCACGCGCGCTAAATCAAGTTCTTCGTAAGTTTATCACATTTTAATATTAATCGCCCCATTTAATCATTTTTTCATTGTCGCCAATTATTTTTTTTAAAATAATTAATTTTAATTTTTCTCATCTTCTAATAAATAAAAACAGTTGAAACTTTAGATTTTTCAATTGAAAAGCATGTAGATTAATATGGTATAAAAAAATCCATACCTTGTAATTCAAAATTTTTTCATCATCTCTTTAATTAAATAATAAAAAATAATTAATAATTATTAAAAATTATTTTTTTCATGAAATTATCTTTGGGTAAATGCGTTTTATGAGTTCGTGCAATATTTTTTTGAATTGCTTCATTAGTTTTTAAAATATGACTGAAAACGCAAAAAGTGAAATTAACATTAAGGGGTTCAAATTTTGAATCGCTCTCCTGACCAAACTATGGGAACCACATTTCCCAGATTGCGGCTATACCCTATATTTTGAAGATAAGGAATCCAAATATGTAAAAAAAAAATATATGTTTATTCAGAGAAAGTACGTTTTTGTGTCTGATTTCGTAACTTAATTAATAGTTAGCGCTAACTAATTAGCATATTTGAGGTCACCCCCAGGAACCATTAAGATTGACACTTAGTTCGTGAAAATCCGATCATTAGAACGAAAATTATTCAGGGTGATATCTTTTTTTTTTTTTTGCTGACTGTACATATTGTCGCTCGACGCGCGAACAGTATACGCTTCGTATTCAGAGTTTTATACACGATTCACGTGATTAAGGATTCATTTTATAGTGAGATTAAAGATAAATAAATTAGTTACTTTTGTTTATATTTATATGTAGTTCTGATGATTTTTATATTATTTTTAGACATAAGTACTCCCTTAAAATGAATAATTATAGCCAAAAGAAAGTAAAAAGGCAGACAATTCCACTATTTAATGTATAATTTGAAAACTTCTCCAGGTATATGTACAAGTATAGTTTTGTATTTATGTTTTTTTTTTTTTTTTTTAACCATATCATTTGTAAAATGTTTCAAAATCGTAAAGGTAAAAATGGTTCCGAAACGTTATCTTTAATTGGATGCACAGACTGCTACCGCTGATTTTACAGTTGTTTTGGAATGAAAATTACAGTGAGTGGCAATCTGAGGATGACAGACGATTAGTTTTTTGGTGAGAAAAACCAATTTCTTGATTTCTCACTCAAGAAACTGAGTTAATTAAAAATATTTTTTTTCTCTTTTACTTTCGTTCTTTTTTTTCTGTTTGATTTAATAACTTTGCTTTATTTTAGAATTTTAGATTTGTTTAGGATTGCGTTTAATTTGTTAGAAAAAGTTAGAGTAATAGGATCATGAAATTTTTATATTACATGTTTGAGAAAGTAAGTTTTGTAAAAGTCCTAAAAAACAAACATATATAGAAACCAAAAATTACATTTTTTTATTTATTTAGTATTTTTTTCCTGTTGCTCTTGTACCATAAAAGAATTCAAAAAACCCAATCAGTGTTTTGAATTTTTAAAAACCCGAATCAGTGTTTTGAATTTTTGCCCATTATGATTCTTTTAATTACTGAAACTAGATCTTGATTCTCAAGCAATATAATAAATAAATAAGTCTTTGCTATTGCCTATGTTGTTAGAAAAGCAGGTCTTTTTAAAACACTCTGTCTCCCAAAACATTGGCAATCAAAGGTTTTTGGTTATAAGTTTATGGAAAATAACTATTTAAAAATATGTTTTGTACACATAAAAAAATTATTATAAAATTACCCTACTGTATGGTAAGTTATGGTTATTAAGTTACAAATGTTTACCACATTTACAGAATTTTATTGCATGTTATTAAACCATATTTTATAGTTAATTTTTTCAAAAGCATTACCAAAGCGTTTCAGTGAAAATTACCGAGCAATTTGGTGTTCCCATAAAGTCAGAAACAAGGTTAATTTTACCATATTCTGGCAAATTTAGTTTGTATTATACATGCGTTGCTGAAAGGATAAGATTATTAAACTGTCTTATTAACCGAAAATTTATACAATATCGGCTGTCGATACTTCTTTCGGTCGATGTAGTGGGACAGAATTATTCAATATTTCCTTTAACTCTTTTGTTATGAACTGCATAATTTAGTTTTATGATTAATTCTTAAGTAATTAGAAAACAAGGTTTTTAAAAGCATTTTGCACTAAGAATATTAAACATAGGTTATCAAAATTTTTGGTTATTAGATTTGGGAACAGAACAATTTCAAATACTAATTATGTATTGTTAGTTGGTTTGAATGGTTCTAATACCACTTGCCACACGGGCAAGCCTGCTTGGTGAAACCGAGCAAATTTAAGGCAGAGTATGCGATTCTTGTTTTTCAGTGGCGCCACCTATGGCCAAGAATTCGACTTCTGCCACATCATGTGTCACACCTGTTTATAAGGCGGAGCCATTCATACATCCATTCATTCATCCACAGATCGTAATTTTGACCTGAATCAGAGAACGATTGATCTCCAATCCAGTATCCCTAGTATTGTGCCCCCCTAAAAAAACATATAGAGATTTCGCTCTATTGATCAGGTTATTACGTTCTAGGACTCAGTCTTAATGGTTCAAAAAGTGATCTTAAATATGTGAATTAAGTTACGAAATCGGACATAAAAGCGTGCTTTCCATGAATAAACATGCTGTCTTTTCGACGGACTCGGATTTCTGATCCCCAAAATGTAGAGGGTAGCCGCAATCTGGGAAAAATGGTCCCTGTAGTTTAGTCAGTAGTTACACCTTTAATGTTAAAGTTTGTACTCCTTAATGTCAATTTTACTTTTTGCGTTTTTTTCCATATCTCGAGAAGCGAATTTAAAAAAAAAAAAAAATTTTTTTTCGCAGTTGTAAAATTCGTTTATTCAAAGATAATTTCAAGCAAAAAATAACTTTTAGTGAATTTTTTTTAAAATTATATTTAATAATAGTTAATATATTTAATGTTGAATTGTAAGATAGACAATTTTTGACACCATTTTAAAGAATGCAATTTTATTTAGCAAAATACAAAATTTGATACCTGAGTAATCGAATTTTAAAATTGCAACTTTTTTAAAATTTGATTTCTCAAGATTAATCATTTGATCAAAAGTTATTCAAAGTGGTCCGTTTTTTTCCCGCACTGTACTCTTTATTGTTAAATGTTTTCGATCTATCGTATACTTTATGTTTTATATTTTATAATTTTTTAATTTTATAATTTTTTAAATTTATATTTTTTAATTTATATCGTAAAACTTATATATTTAATTTATATTTTAAGTACCATTAACGAAAAGTATTTAAAAATCGGTTAGCGTTGTTATTTATTAATTAATTTATTTTTTAAATTTTTTGAGTGAAATAGAACCATTTAAAATTTCTTTTAGTGTTTTTTGTTGTTGTTTATTTTTTTTATGTCCTGTTATGAAATGTTGAAAAATTTCTTGATAAACCGAAACTAACATTTTTTTTACCAGCGTCTAAGCGAAAGCAAGTTATTTAACACTAGAAAGACTGAAACTTAGTATATTGCCCAAAAGCAGTCAAAATGACTGGATTGTGAAAAAATAATTAATGTGTAAAGAAATTTGTTTAATTAATTTTTAATATTTTTTTTTAATATTATTTTCAGTTATATAACAAGTTATTAGTAAATATTAACAATAAAAAAATTTACTTCACTTGGAAAGAAAATATTAATTTATGCATTATTATTTGTACATTTTTTGCAAATGAAAAAGCAGTCAAAATTACTTCCTTTAGGCAACCTAGTGTTAAAAAGTCATATGCTTTAAAAATTAGAACATCAACATATTTGATTTTTCGTTAATGAAGAGTAGTGCAATTAAAAATTTTACCATGGTTTTTTTTTTTTCTTTTTCTTTACTGTTTTTTGTGGTTTTATTTATTTTATAACCGTCATTAAACAGTCGACCCAATTCTGAGTTTACAACTTTCAATACTCAACTTCAAAGCCTTGTAATTTTGAACCCAACCCAGAAGACAAGTGAGTTCCTGAATCAAGAATTGGGACAAACTGGCCTCCGTGGAGTACTTTTTAATAGAGCTAACCCGCATTTACGGTACACGGAGAGGAAGATCATTAAAATCTCATACGCTTAGCCCGAAGGCAAAGGGATTTCATAACCGTCGTTGAACAGCCGACCCAATTTCATGGGTTTACGACTACTAATGTTCAACTCCGTAGCCTTGTAATTTTGAACCAATCCAGAAGACAAGGAAACTCCTGGATCAGTACCCCCAGAGGTATTGATTTGTTATGGGAACATGGAGGACTTTGAGACTCGACAGATTTAACGTGCATCAGTCACCATTTACTACACGGGGAGTCTTCGGCCGGCGAGGATCGAACCCACGACCTCTTAGACATGGGCCCAGCGCCCTACCGACCAGGCTATCCCGGCCTTAAGGCAAAGGGATTGTAACTCATGATCCGTCAACCACTGACGAGCCAGGGAAAAGAATTCGCACCACCGCTGGGATTCGAACCATGGTTACCTCTTTGAGAAGTAAATGTTCTGTCCCCTGAGCCACAGCGATTCTGTCTTTAGTTGTGCCCTTTTTTCTTATAAAATACAGACTCGAAACCTTTCACAAGAACAGAATTTTTTTTTTTAATATTTTATTTATGTGTGTGGAAAAAAAGCAATGCATCAACAATGTAAAACATAAGTAATCAAAATGTTCGATAATTAGATTTTGGAAAAAAATTTTTTTTAATGTTTCTTAGTAGTAGAGAGTTTTAATGGATTTTTTAGCATATCAATATAAAATGAAAAATCAGACTTTCAAAAATAACATAAATCCATGTTTTATTACTTGTTTTTAATTTCTTTGAAAGCTGCATGAGCACCAAAAATATTTAGGAATGCTCTAATAATCGAATTTCGTGTTTTCTTTAGGGTTGCTAACGATGGAACAAAAACTAACTATCTCGATAGGACGTTCTAAAAATATATGACCTAACTGTCTAATTAAAAACACTTTATTAGTACCATCACTAATGAACTAACACTAATCTATTCATTTCCTAAAAACATCATGTGAATAATAAATCTTAGAAAAACAGTTCTATTTCTTATTCATAGCTCTTGTGTGTTTATACAGCCGTTTTCTTCGTGCATAAAAAAAAGGAATCACGGCACTTATATGACGCATCATACGGGCATCTCCGTCGTATATATCATTTCTGTTTATAAACACGACGGTCGTAAAACTTATTTTTAAGACCCGAACTATTATTGTTTTTTTTCCTTTGTAAATGGTCGTTGGGAATTTATGCAATAGTTGTTAAAAACACCCATGAATGTCTTTTGGAGTTGCGTAATTTGGTTAAAGGAATAAAAAGTCCTGAAAAAAAGCAACGAGAAAAATCGTTCCGGAAAAAAGCACCGAAAAAAACGACCTCCTCAACAATAATGTAAATTTAATGTCCGATTTTATTCAGGCCGTTATACTCGAATTTAATGTAGTTTAATAATGATTCGAACGCAATTAGATATTTAAAAAAAAATCAAATGTATATACTAAGTTTATTTGAATGAAATAATTACAAAACGATATGGTTTTCTAGCCATTTACAACTAGCATGGTTTCAAAACCATCAAAAAGAAATTTAACTGGACATTAGATTTGAATGAAATGATTGAATGAGATGAACTTTTAATGCATTGTATATTTTTAATGCAATTATGTTATAAATAAAAGTATTATTTTATAGTATTATTGCGAGCTATTATTTTGTTTTCCTTTGTAAATGGTGGTTGGGAGTACATGCAATAGTTTTCAGAAACAACCAAGAATGTCTCTTGAAGTTGCGTAATTCGAAAAAAACACCGGAATAAAAAGTCTGGAAAAAAAGCAGCTATAAAAATCGCTTCGGAAATTACCAAAAATATAAATTTAATGTCCGGTTTGATTCGGGCCGATAACGTAATTTAATTCGTACGCAATTAGATATTTTTTATAAGAAAAAAAAAAAATTTAAATACAAAGTATAATTTGAAGTTGAATGAAATAAACTTTTAATATATTGTATATTTTTAATGCAATTAGTATATAATATATTACATTATAATCATAAATAATGTATCAAATATATAAAATTATTATATTCTTAAGATTTTGTTTGAAATTCCTTTTCTGAATTGATTTTATATATTTCCTGTATTTTTTCTGGACTTTTACAAAACCTTCGGGGAACTGAGGGAGCAAATATTGACATTTGTCTGGCTCTCTCAATAGAAAAGGTTTTGTGTCCTATGGCTTCCGGAGTTGGTACCCCCTGAAAACGTCGGCTTCGGAGGCCATATTTTTATTTCCATTTTTTTTTTCTTTATTGCTTCAAATAAATCAATTAACAATAATCCCTCACGGGCTAAATTTTTTGATAATTAAAAGTTACAAAAAATAATAAAGTATTACTATTTAATAAAATTTTCTTTAAAAAAAAAAAAAAAAAAAAAAAAAAAAAACTAGTTGAAAAAGTATTGTTTGTATATTATATTATATCACTACTGAAGTTTAGAAATTTAGAACAATTTTAGAACTACTTAAGAGTCCAGATAATTTGTTAATATTTTGAAGCGTTTAAATTAATCCTTATACATTCATTAATTTTTTTAGAAGAAAATATCTAATTTCACTCGAAAAAATACTTAATGAATTTAAATTCTGGCGAACAACGTAGCAAATTGGAATGGTTGTTAATTTTGTATTAACGGTGCTTTTTTCTGGTATTTTTTCCAGTTCTTTTTTACAAGCTTTTTTATCCGGTATTTTTATTTATTTATTTATTTATTATTATTTTTTTTTTTTGGTGCTCGTCTTTTCAACCACCAATTTGAAAATATCGTACTAAGATTTAAATTTGGAAAAGAATAATTGAAAACTACATAATTTTGGTACTTTGAACATATCATGCGATTCAAATCTGCTTCAACTTTCGTAAATTGTCGGTTTTGTTTGTTCGTTTAGCAATTATTAATTTAATTTAGATTGTGTGGTTAATCCTAGTGCCCAGAGAAGTATTTAATGAAAATTTCGCAAGAATTAGGTTTGATTCATTGTCTTAAGAAACGTGTTTTCCACCGTAGATATATAAGCTTGTACAAACAGTCGCGTCACCTTGGCTAAAAATCACATTTTACAAAAAAAAAAAAAAAAAAAAAAAAAAAGATATCACGGTGACACAGAAAATATTTTGTCGCTTGTTTGATTAGCCTAAAAAGAAGCAAATATTGAGATCAGCCCTGAAAATAATTAAAAGCTTGTGTTAGCGTTGCAGATTCAGCTTCATAGATTTGAGTCAACTTGAGGCAATAAAATATTCATGAAAATTTAAATAAAAGTGCAAATTTCATTCCTAAAAAAAAAAAAAAGAAGACTAAATTCCAAATGGACTTGAAAAAGATAGATAATTTTTTAATGAAAAATTTGATTTTTTTTTTATAACCAAGTCCTACAATTTTTTTATTAATTTTGTTTATTTTTTAAAAACATAAGTAATTTAAAGTGCTTAAAAATAAAATGTTTTATTAATGATATCAGTATTTTTTATAAATAATGTTTTTTTAGTATTTTGTAATTATGAAAATAAATTTAATTAAAATAATTTATCATTATTAAAATGAATCCCTAAAAAATAAAAGTAATTTAACATCTTATTTTTTTTTTTTTAGTATAAAAATTTATATGAGTTTAATAAGTTGTGCATGATATACATCGGGTGAAAAGCGCAATAAAGCGATTTATGACCAAGAGGTGATATTTTTATATCAGTTATATGGCTGAATAAAATTATTCGTAACTTTCTTAATTTGAACCTCCCTCTACTGCACAGTTAGAATTTTCATTTTGAAATTACAGTAAAATGACCGGCAGCAGTCTGTCCATTCGATTAACCATAAAGTTTATGGTTAGTAGTTAGAAATATTTATTTACTTTACGGTTTATAAACCGCTTACAACTGGTACGGTTAAGAAACCGTGAATACAAAACTATACGTAACCATTTACAACTAGCATAGTTTATAAACCATAAAAATTGAAACTCAAACGGAAATTGAAACTCTGTGCTATTTATGACTGAATGATAATTTCGTGTTCAAACATTCAAGGGTCACCGATTGAAGAATGCACACCCTTTAAACTCTTCACGTAGTGAAGGAATGGAAGAAATATTGTAGTATCAACGTTGGGAATCGAACCCCTGTTCAACCGGTCACGAGATTGACCGACTAGCCCTCTCAGCTACAGTACCGCAATAAGAAGAAGAAAAAAAACAACCAATAAACGTTTTTTCTCACTCTGAACTGTTGGAAGATCATCTTTTTTAAGGTTATTTGACTGTTTTCGTTGAATATGGTAAAATAACAATAAAATAAATTACTATTTAACCGTTTTTACCGTAAAATTTCTGACAGTGTATTCATATATACAAACATGAGAAGTTTTCGAGAAATATATTTTACTTCCAGGGAGTTTTTTGTTTAAGTACATCCCGATTCAAACAAATCAAATCTAATTACTCACGTTTTGATCAATTATTAACGCTGTCACAAACTAGCTTAATAAAGAAGGCGAAATTAAAATGTTCATCGCCTAGCAACAGTCAAACGATGGTAACGCTATTGTCGTCGCAAAACAAAGGGCCAAATTGCGCGAAGGGTTCACGCTACAATTTGTTTAGCGTAAATGAAAGGATTTTTTTGTGACAGTAATTGCAAGAAGGAAGGACTAATAATAAAAAGTATATGGACATAAAATCGAATAGATCAAACACGACGTGAAAAAAGAACTTTCCTCAATTAAATTTGAAAGAAAAAGTTGAGTTGGTCACAGTGGCAAATATTTCAGCGTGTAATTGGCATGATTTACATTAAAAAAAAAAAAAAAAAGAAACTTTTTTTTTTATTGCAGATTTTTGATAAAAAGTTTTGGGAATATATGTAATGAGTAAGATTATTTAGTTATTTTCAGCGATTTTTTTAATCTATATTTTTGCCGCTTTTCTATTTCTAACAATTGAGCATTTTTTAACGAAGATAATGTATTACAATGTACTTAATAAGATGAAAATGCACTGAATATCGCATTTACACAATAACATGAGACAAAATAACGCGCAATGAGTAATTTTATCACATGGTTTTGCTATGCATTATAGTTTGTTTTCATAAAAGTTTATTAAAATAAAGTAGAATAGCATAAATTAGCAAAAAAAGTAAGTTTTCTGTAATGTAAACTTAACGAAACGAAGTAAGACGATAAGTGAAAATCGTTAGCACGGAAATATGAACAATATTAGAAATGCGTACTATTTTTTTAAGAACCAAGCGATATTTTAAAAAATATTCTTTAGCTTGAATAATTTTTTTAGTTTTAGCCATCGTTAAATACATTAGTTGTTAAGAATTGGAATTCAAATATTATTTCAATACTTTTAAAAAAAAAATCAAATATTGCTCACGACTGCTCACGAATGTTGCTCACGAAATGTTGCACATTTAACAAAATTTGATGCAAGGGGTTCTTCTAATTATTTCATTAAAAGTACGCATGCCATGTAACGAAACGAAGGAAGATGAGACGCGGAAATCGTTTGCTCTGAAATAAGAACTATGTTAGAAATTCGTTAGAAAGCTTCAATTCAGATAATTTTGTCAGTTTAAGCAATTCCTAAAATTATTATTTCGTTAAGAACTAGAATATAATATTATTTCAAAACTTTAAAAAAAAAAAAATCAAATGATGGTCACGATTGCACATTTAACAAAATTCGATGCAAAGGGTTCTTCAATGATTTAATTTTTTTTTTTTTAAGTACATATGATTATTTTCATTAATCTTAATATTAAAAATAATCACACTTATTACTTTAAAAGTTGTCACAATTTAAAGTTGTTATAGCTTGAAGTGTTAAAAGGATTATTTTGTAAATTGCTTAGCACTAATAGTTGCAGAACTTCCTATATTTTATTATTTGTGAAAAGTAATGAAGCAGAGAAAGAAAGTTTGTACGATTTTTGAAAAAGAAATATGCATATATAACTTATACATTTCCCTTTGTATCTTTTTTTAACCATATGTTTGTATGCATCCGCAATGAAAACTATGCTTAGTATATTTCTTCCTCATGTTTAATTGTTCTAAATGGAAGATTATAGAGCCTTAATTGTTCTTATGATCTCATAATTTACTGTGCGTTACAACCAGATTTCTACAGTTCAAAAATCGTAACAATCGTAACAATCTAGCCCCCGGTTTATTGGTTTGATTGGTAAAACAAAAGTGTCAATTTCTAAAATTATTTTGTGGTTTTTAACGTTTATGTTTTAAATCAAATATTAAAAAAAAAATTTCATTTTGAATTGTTATAAAGCAGTAATATGTAAATTATATAAAAGTGCTAAATAATTGCTTGTAGTTAATATTGATGCAGTTAATTGAATAGTTATAAGGTTTTCAGAGGTGAGTCCGATGACAGGGAATTAATTATCTCTCTGTCAAAAAATGATAGTTCTGATTTATCAAGTGAAAACAATTTTCCAAAATAATTTTTTTAGTAAATTTAAATAATTATTTTATCTAGATTTTTATCTAGATATTTATCTTAAGCACATTTAAGCAGTAGAGTTGATAGGTTATCTCAGTGTATTTTAAGATAAAACTTGGGTGCATTGCAGGGATCAGTGGACGGGACATAACATATTTCACCAGCAATAGGTCAAGCTAAAAACTGCTTGCTGACAAAAACATTTTGCATTTTCGAATTTAGGAAGAAACATTAATTTTCAGCTCTAAAAAAACGCTTTTTTTAAGTCGGAAATTTAAAGAAAAAAAAAAAAAAAAAAAACGACAGAGAAGAAAAATTTTACAGCTAATTTTATTTATTTATTTTTAAAGAAACCGTCAAAATAGAGTTTGTTCATATTTTAACATAAAATAACATGAGACTTAACAGCAGGAGCGATTTCACCGACTTGCAAAAAAGCAAATTACTAGTCGCAAAAAAGTAAATAAAATAAAAAAGCTAGTTACAGAAAAACGCAGTAGCAAAGATTTATAATAACTTCTTGTCATCCGGATTTTCGAATATTTTTCAGTTTTGTCACGTGATTTTTCAAATTCCGATATTTTTAATACAATTACGACACATGAATTTCAAATATTAGTAATAATTTTTTGACGCATACTCAATTTGTAGCGCCGTTTCAACACGGTTTTTTAAATTCCGATTTTTTAATATGACATTTCGACACTCAAATTTCGAATTTGAGTAATCACTCTTTGACGCGCATTATTCGCGATTATTCCATCGGTGATTCACATCATTTTCCGACAAATTTCAAGGCAGTCATATCTTTTGTTTTTATGTTCATTAGCACACGATTTTTTAAATAACGATATTTTTAATATAATGTTATTACGACACGTAAATTTCAAATTTGATTAATTACTTTTTGAGGCGCTGAATTCGTGACTATGCTGTCTAAAATTAACGTAATTTTCTAATCGTTTTTTCTGCAGTTTGCTGCAGTTAGTGTTCTTACTTCCGGTCCGGTAATTTTTACTTCTCCTTAAAATCTCGATATTGTAAATAAGATATTATTAGTATCGCCGTAATCGGAATCGCGCTTTTGAGTATTCAAACTTTCATACGAGCATAAATATTTAATATTTACCATTCAGGTATCGTTTTACTGCAATAAGTCACACAGCAATGATTATGTTTAATTATTTGCATCACGACATGCATTGCGATTCGGCTTTAAAAAAATGCTAGCATGAACCCTGGTTTTTCTAGTAGTATTTTTATCACGAGCAAAATTTTCTATTGATTTTAGAAAATTATGTCATGCCTTGCAAAACAGGAAATTTGTGGAAAATTCTAATTGAGCAAAAAAGAGTTTTGAAGACTTAGGAATAAAAATACATGTGTTCATACCTAAGCTATTTTATCTTAAAATATTTTGGGAAATAAGGTTGAGAAAATACATTGTCTTTTGCATCGCAGAACTCTTCTGATAAAACAAAAGTTTATGAAAATCCGCAATGAAAAACAAACATAGATTCCCCCCCCCCCTTATTTTTAATCACCCTAAATAGAAGATTACTGAGCATCTTACAATCCTCATGGAAATAACGAGACAAAATTTCCTGTCTACTGCAGTAGGATTTCCGCAAAGCAAACACCATAATAATATGTCCCGCTATTCTTACCAGCTTTTCTACGGTCTGATTGTGATTTTCTTTGTAAAAAAGAGCATTGCTTACAGTTTCGAAATATTTTTCTTTCGAATCCACTGTAAATCTTTTGCGGTTTTACATTATCGTTTGCGTGAGGTTGCTTTTAGCTCTATCGCACCAGATTTTGTTTTCTGACGTAAATATCGAACTATAGTTGCAGTTTATATTAATGGTAGGATTCACGGTCTGTTTTTCGAGCCAATTAATATTGCATCAGGTAATTTAAATATATTTAAAAATGAAGTCATATCCTCTTGTTCTCTCACCTTTGTTCTGAGAGTGATTTGCTAGGCAGGGCACGAATTCGAATACATTGCCTTTCACTGACCTTGAGCCAGTGGAAAAACACTATAACTGTTATTGAATCTTTACCGGTTTCACGTAGCATTCGTGGGAGACATGTACTTTCAATTTTGCGTGCATTTATATTGCCTTCTACATTAAATTGCCGTTTTAAAATGTATTATTTTATTTTTAAATTCTGTATTTATTATTTCGTAAATAAAAGAAAACACTTTTTTTTTTGTTTTGTTACTAAGCAGTCGAAAATTTTATGTTCGAGTGGCGGTGCCAAATGTGGCTTAGAAATCTGAAGAAGAAAAAAAAATAACTTTTTTACTTTCACACTCAATTGGCATTTACCTTATTTTTTCGTACTATTGAATCAAACGAAATGTTTGAAAATAATAACTTTTTATTGAGATATTTACTCAATATTTTTAATAACTTTCTTATATAAAATAGCACTTTAACATATGAATATACAGTAGTTTTTTTGCAATATGCTACAAGTAGAAAAAAATATTAATTAAAAAAAAAAAACTTTAAAACAATTTCAATAAACTTTTATTTCTTACCCTTCCTTGTTATACATGTATTAATACCGAATATATATATCTTAAGAGCGTTAAAAACACTATTTCTTTTATAATTAACAAATCATTTTAATTTTTTGTTAAAGATAACAATAATCAAATTAAAACAGTTTCAAATTCTCACATAATTTTTCAATATTATATCGTTTATAAAGTAAGCTTTTTATGAAAACTCTCCCTTCAATCACAGTATTCAACATTCATAAAGAGAAAAAAAAAAGAAAGAAAAAAAACGTTCACACGCCTCCACATGTTTAAAAAAATTAATCCTCCCCCCACATTTAACCAAACAATCTATTCCCCATAAACTCTATCAACAAATGAAAACGATTATTTCTTCATTGTGCGAATAATTTGTCTCGGGTCATAGATTTCTCTCTCCCTTAATTTTTTTTTTTCCTTTTACTATTGCCAATGATACTATTTGAGGAAGGTGAAAAAGAAGCTCAAGATGATGGTGATGCGTATCGGGAACGCGGGGATGTTCCACAAAACCAGAGCCAGTCCCTTTTTGACGTCACAGAGTTTCGGACAGGGAAAATCCTTCTCCCCGACCGAACAACCACTCGGCTCTTGCGTCACCTCGTTCTTTTCCCTCCCCCTTGCGCTATATAGTTATAGAAATGAGGGCATATTCAGGAAGGGGACACCCCGATAGGGGGAAGGGGAGAAAGGTTGAGTGCATATGGAGGACCCGAACGAAACTGTCTAACCTTAGCGTGCGAGTTCAAAGTCGTCAGCTAGACCTATAGGAGATGCGCTCTTGTTGCTAGGGTCGCTTTATGGTGGGATAGTTTTATGCTATCTTTTTTTCAGTTCTGCCTCTTTACTTTTTATGAATTATTAATCTGTGTTACCTACTTAAAATCAACAACTAACTGAGAAAAATTTGCAGCATGATTGATAATTTATTTATTTAACTATTAAACAACTATTTGATTTTGAAGCAAGTAAAGCAAAAGCAGATGCGTTTCTTTTTATTGCTTTTTTTTGTTGTTCAGTAATTTGATTAAAAAGTCAACAATCGTTTCAGTAAAATGTCAAAAGAAAGATGTAAAGTAGTATGTATTCTTTTGTAAAACATTCGCAAGAATAGCTGCATTCTGAATTTATAATAGTTTATAATATAATATATAGCAGTCTATAAATTTATGAGAAACAATTCGTTGCTTATATTTGTGCTTCCTCTTAAATTCAAAATTTATTATTTCTACAATATTGGAGGAGTGGGTAGAAAACCGCTAAATCCAATTTCGGTTAGTGGTTAGCGGTTAGTGGTCAATAAAACAATTATGACTCAAGATTTTAAATAGCAATTTTTAGTAAGCTAAATAAATGTAAAGCCAAAAATGGAAATTGACCGCCGTTTGAAAGATCATCGGTAGAAGGTTAATATTTTAAAATTCAATCACCATAAATAACCTAAACTCATTGATTTAAAATCCAACGAAATGCATTTTAGAATTCTGAGGTATTTGAAAATGTTTCTTTTGGAACATTGCTGTAATTCATTTTTAGGAAAGTTTGGAAAATGCGAAACAATTTAATCGAAGTAACTGATTTCTTTAATTTACATTTATCTCCTTCGAAACTTCTAGGAAAAAGTTTTACTGATTCCGTGTTAATGGAATCAAATTATCGTGTGAACATTAGATTTAAAAAGTCTTAATTCAATGGCTTTAGTTTAAAAAATCTTCAAAATACACATATTCACTTTTCATATCTATGCATTCTTTATAGTTTCGTATTTTTACAAAATATGTAAAATAAGTATTAAATATTATATACTTTTAATTTTAAGGTATACTGAATATTTTCCATGAGAAACAAATTTTATAATTTTTCGCTACTGGCAAGCAATAATCAATAGCCTGAAAATTATTTTGATATACTTTATCTAACAGGAGAAAAAAAAAACTAAAAAGGAGTGAGGAGAGAACAGCTACATTTCTCAGCAAATTATTTCTCAAATTGTCCATTTTTAAAATCGTTTTTTAACTTTTTCTAAAATCGATATTCGTAATAAAAATAAATAAAAAAATACAGTGGGCATTTGGAAAAAAATTTAAACTTACATAGACCTTTTCTTGCGAAAAATAATATGTGCAGATAGAAAGGTTTTTCTATGCTAAACATTGTGAAAAAAAGCTGCATTACTGTTGAAAAAGCAGTTCAACTAATTTTATCATTATTGGAGCAAACGATTTATAAATAAATAAAAAATTTGCATCATAAAACATTATCGTCTGCTTATTGTTTGTATTTCTATTATTTTCGTTTTTTTTTCCAACTTTGCCTTGATGATTTAAATAAATTGTTTAGTTGAAATGAGTTTCCGTTTTATCGCGAGTAACCCTGTCTTATTTCCGCCGAGTAAATTATTCTACGGAAGCAGATGGAATTATTTTTCCTCCATATACAAAGAGGGTAAATTCATTTTGTTCGAATTTGTAACAGTCGTGGTTGTATTTATTCAGCTAAGTTTCAATCAAGTGCAACCGAGTTTATCAGCAAGTCATAGTATAGCCAGCTGCAAGGACAAAGAATACCAGGCTTTTCCTAATTTCAGCAACTACTTTTTTTGAGCAATTAGTGTCATAGCACTTAAAAGAATCAGCTAAATTCAGTTCCAGTTCATTTTTATTTTTTTAATTTCTCTTTGATCAAACAAAGCAATGCTAAATAACAGAAATAATTTCAATTTATTAGTTAATTTTCGTAATTTTAATTTACATCAATTATTAGATAGGCGAAATATAAAAAAAATGATAAAAATTTGAATCAAGTTTCAAAATTAAATGAAAAGTGCAAAAAAATAGGAAAAAAAACCTCCTTAAACTTTAAATAATTTTAATAATTCGACTTAATTAGCCCTAAAACGAGATTTTGTATAAATATATACACCCAAATAATTATAAACATGTTTACAAAATTTAATAAAATTATAATAAGCTAAAATTCGTCATATAGTTGCGTGCGTTAATAAACTTCGTCATGTTTTATTAAGTTGTTAATAAATTTGATGCACTATCAGGAAAATTGTTCGTCATTGAAATACAATTTAGTGTAATGTTTCTGCTCCCTTAATAAGCTTTAAAAATGTATCGATGATTATATTGCAAAAGTTAATGGAAGGAAAAAAAAATGTGAAACAACTAACGAAACTTCGAACTTACATTTTTTGTACCTCAAGTGTCAACATTTATTTCAAATCGACAACGAATGCTTTAATTTCTAAAAACAAAAGTATTGAAAATGCTACAGTATAGTGTTTTTACATTGTACACTGTAAAAAATGCTGGATCAAATTACGACAAAAAATACTGCAGTCAGGCTGCCGGTACTTTCTATCGTAAAATTTGTTTTCAATGGTGCATGTTGCGGAACAAAAAATCTTGATATACTGTAATTTTTATAATAATAATTACCGTAAAATCGCAGAATCACTCTTAATTCAATAAACATTACTATACAAATTACGGTAAAATATTTTACTTTAAAAATAGATTTTTTGGATGATGCACCCAATGTACCGGTAATATTATACTGTAATTTAATCCGGAATTTTTTAAAATCTATTTCAATAATAAATCAGCGATATGTAAATAAAATGAAATAATAAATGTATATTTATAAGTTATTAACATTTTAGCTTTAATACAAAAAAACAAAAAAATAATTTAAAAAATTATATTTAGCTTTCTTTCTTTCACTGCATAATGGCATGAAAATAGCTCAAATTTAACGACAACATTAGTGACAGGAAAAAAGGATAGTCATTTTTAAAAGAGTTAGAATGAATAATCAACCTAGCCTTTCTAGTGTTCCATTTTCGGAAAAGAAGTTCAAGTTGGTTTCAACTTTTTCAATAATTCGAGTCTTTAGGAAGTCATAGTTCAACAATGAGGCTGGGTTTAAGACAATGTTTGAGCATTTTTTTTAAGGATTGGCATGAAAGTTCAAGTGTCTTTTTTAATGGTGTTGTATAAAAGAAAAGCAACGAACAATAAAATAATAAATAAAATTGAATGAGAAAAAATCTGTTGTATGGATTTAAAATTTTTTAAAAAAAATTATATTTACGACTTGATTCGTATGTTTAATCATACAGTAATACGCCAATTACATAGTTCATCTATTAATGCATTAAATCTGAATCCGCCAAGAAAAGGGTATGTTTATTCAGAGAAAGTACGTTTTGTGCCTGATTTCGTAACTTAAAATATCGCCTGCGCTTATTATTTAAGATCCCCCCTCGAGCAATTAAGATTGAATTCTAGAACGTGAGGATTTTATTTTTTTATTTATCTTTTTTTTGCACCCTGCACAACTCTGTATCCTTGCAATTTTGAACCCAACCAAGAAGGCAAGGGATCAAGTATTGAGAGAAAATCGCTTGCGTGGCGGATTTTTTGATGCAACTAAACCACATTTGCGTTACATGGAGAGGAAAACCACCAAGCCCTCCATCGGTTACCTGACGGCAAGGTGATTTTAAACCATGATCCGTCTACATAACGTGTGTGTGTGTGTGTGAGAGAGAGAGAGAAGTAGAAGAAAAACCACAGTGGCCGAGAGAGGCAAATCAGAGTAAAATGCATTTCTGCATAATCACACGGTGAGGAACTAATGTCGTTAACAAAGGAATCTGCATTTATATGAATAAAACAAGATTCCAGGACATGGAGAGATGAGATTGTGGTAAGGAAGGAAACAACTTTGGCAATGATGAAATTATATTTATGCCCAAGATTCCATGAAGATTCCAATTGATGATTTCTCGTATTTTTGATAACGGACATATCTATCGTGTTTCTTAGCTCTACATTTTAAAGCGTGCCTAGTTTAATTGGTTGAATTTTTTTTTTTTAACCAAAAAAATGTTTTTTCTTTTTCTTTTTCTAAGTGAAAACTGCTATTATTATACAAATGCGATAATTAAAAAAAAAAAATTTTTTTTCTCCGAATTATCAAAATGTTAGAGCGCTAAGACAATATTTAAAAAAGTTATTAATTAACAGTCTGAAATTCGAATTGAAATAAACATGGTGCAAAAATATTCAAATGAAATTCAAATGAAATACAAATGAAAAAACAAAAGGAAACGCGCTTCATCTAAAAATATCCCGCAGATTTGCTTTTAAAAGTAAACATCAAGATTTATTTATTTGACCCTTTCAGAAGAAAGCACCCTGTCGTAAAAAACGCTGCATGCATATTTCGCAATTATTCCGCAGAGAATAAGGCTGTCTGTGTTAAGTACTACAGTCAAGTTAACATATGCATGTTTTTTTTTTTTTTTTCTTATGTTGAAAATGCAGCATAATAAATTAGAAAGTTAGCCAGCTTTAATGAGATGTTTGATTTTTATCTCATGCTCTTTTAATTAATTTCTGAGATGGACTCTTCGTGAAATTTTTTAATACTTCTAACTCGGGAGGAAAACAACATAATTACATTTTGTTTTGCTGCTTGAAAGAAAATTTCATCTAAGAAGAGATGAAAATAAAAAATAAATAAAAAAAATTGGGAAAGAATTAAATAAAAAAGCAGGTAAAAAAAGAATAAAATAATCCTCATTATTAATCGGTGTTTTTTAAACACATAAATATGATTTTTTTTCTGTTATAGATTGTTTTTTTTTTTTTTTTTTTTGTTTTTTTCTTTTCAAGATAAGCTAGAACTCATTTTAATTCTAAAAATAAGCAATATTTTTTATTTTCATATTCAAAAGAATTTTTATTAAAAAAAAAAAAAAAGGTTTTCTATTCTGTTTTTGAGGATAAATAAAATTACTTTAACTGCTGCCTGTGGCATTGCCCGAACGGATGTACTTTGATTTAATTTCAAACGATATTATCAAAGTTCTCTATGTTTTGAATTTTAATAATTATTTACAATCTGTCCGACAGCCATGAAATCACGCAATAACCATGAGTTCAGATCATTTCTGTGTAGAAGGCAGCAGAAATATTAAAATTATTTCCACCTCTAGATAAGATAGAAAACTTCTCCCGGTATGTTACTTCTTCGCGCAATTCTCAAGCCATAACATAGAGTGTCGTAAAATTAATTAATTTTATTTTATTATACAATCGGCGTTGAACAGCCGACCCAACTTTGAGTACACGACTATCAATGGTCCACTCTGTGACCTTGTAATTTGAACCCAAAGACAAGGAACTCCTGGGTCAAAAATGGGTTAGTTCCAGTCTTTTTGATGGAACTAACTCCCATTTGCGTTACATAGAGAGGAAAACACGACGAAAACTTCCCACGGTTAGCCTGACGGTAAGGGGACTCGAATCCATGATCCTTCAACCACTGAAGAAATTTTACATCAGCACTGTGGTCGGTGCTATCCGGGTGCGGAATTCGAATCGACCATACATCGCTGGGATTTGAACCCTGTTCACCTCATTGGAAGGCGAACGCTCTATCCCCTGAGCCATCGCGGTTCATTGGGTTTAGTTCAAAATTGCAAGTTGAGTTACTTAATATGCACCAATTAGTGGAACATTGATAGTTGTAAACTAAGAATTGGATTCGCTGTTCAACGCCTGGCTGTTTAACGCCAGTTATATTTTATTTTATAACCGTCGTGTTGAACAGCCTTGGGTTTACGGTTACTAATGTTCAACTCCGTAGCGGTGTAATTTTGAACTCAACTTAGAAGACAAGGGAGCTCCTGGATCAAGTATTGGGTGAAAATTGCCTTCGTTGAGGACTTTTTGAAGGAACTAACCCACATTTGCTTACATAATCACAAAAACCTCCTACGGTTAGCCTGACGGCAAGGGGATTCTAACCCATGATCCGTCTACCACTGAGGATATTTCACGTCAGTACTGCGGTCGGTGCAAGCCGGATGCGGAATTCGTATGGACTGGGATTCGAACACGGCTCACCTCATTGGTAGGTGAACTGTCTATCCCCTGATATATATAAGGCATCGCGGCTTATATATATGCTATTTCTCGAAAAAAGACCTATGCCAACAATTGGTATGGCAGTACTTGGCACCATAGCACCGTTTGTGTTTTAAATTTTTTTTACGGCCATTTAAAAAGAATCTAAATAATTAATTAGTAACTAAGTTTTTTTCCTGCAAAAATAAAAAATAATTTTAAATAGATACTTAACGTATAACTTAACCTATATATTCAACACAACTTAAACTGTCACTTAAAAGTACCTAACGAAATGAAGCTAAACAACCTGAAAAAAAATTATAATAGTGTTGCCAATTTAGAAAGTGAAATACCCCGCTTTTTTAGTGCCTCGTAAGTTAAATAAATACGTTGATTGAAATAATTGAAGAACTCATCTTGATTATTACTACTTATTAACTTAAATATGGACTAGTTAAATATTTGAACTAATAAATTTTTTTTCGTAATTCCCTTCTTTCTTTTTTTAACTAATTGTTAAAAAATATTATTCTTGTATAATTGACATGACGTAATTTAAGCTTTGTTTAATTTGTATGAATTGGAAACTGAGAAATGTAATTAGTGTTTTCCTAATTGGAAATTAATATGAAAAATTTTCGTGCTTTTGAAAATTTTGTGAACAAATTGTCTATAATTTATTTTTCACAAATTACATCGATAATAGTATTACTACTATTAAACCGGAATATATTTATAAAATTTTACTACACAGCAATTATTTTGCACATGTAAACATTTTCTTTTTTCTAAGGGTTTTAGCTTTAAATTATATTATTCCTTTTCCATACAATAGTGGTGATAATTTTAAAATAGCTGGCTCATAGATCTAAAATCGCGTGATTAATATAATTAAATATCGACAAATATAATACTTCTAAATTAAATTAGACACACCAATACACATTTACAATCATAAAACGCACTTAAATGACTAACAACCTTCAAAAACCGCTACTATTAAATTAGTTGTTTTTATTGCAATTCTTATCAAGATGTTCGGAAGAAAACGATTGTTATTATGTCAAATTTAGGGAGATAAACAGCTGCTGTTTACTTGTTTGCACATTTCTCCCGGCTCAGCACCTTAGTTTTGTCAAAATCCCTTTGTCATCACAAAATTTTTTTTTTTTTTTCTTCTTTTAGAACTGATTTTTTGATGATCAATAATGGCTGAAGAAAAACAAGATAAAATTATTCTATTCTGTCTTGTTTGTCGCTAAGATAAAAAAAAAAAATTATCACTAAGAAAGCTCTTGCGTTGCAATTTAATTTATTATTTTGCGATATAGTCCCCTTGAAGATCTTGCTATTATCATAAATTTGTTGGTCTTATCATATTTACTTCATGAAAGTACGCTATTTGCTTTCTATTTTTAAACTACAAAACATCATGTTTTTAGAGCTTATATAATCAAGAGAAATTCCATAACAAAATATTGCTTTGGCTTTAAATCATTTTTTTTTAAAGTAGGTTGGCATTTGTTTTTTATATAGAGATACGTATTAAGGATGTAAATAAAATGCATTGTACTATAACATAACACTTTTTTTTTTACTTATCAATACCTCAACAACATTATCTTAATGATTATGGAGGCCTGCCAAAACCTAATTTTTTGAACAACATTGAACGTTCTTATCTCAAAAAAAAAAAAAAAAAACAGTAAAGTCAAAGCAACTGTCCTAGCAATAAAATTTCATTAGTAATAAAATCTCAAGGCTGCCGTATCCCCTGTACACTTCGCTCACCAGCACCCAAAACTGTCATCTCATTCTCTTTCTAATAGCTTCGCTGGATTATTGGATACTGATGCATTTATCCTGAGTCGTTGTAAATCAGGAGATAGAACACTCGCCTCCCAATAAGTTGACCCAGGTTCGATCTCAGTGATAGCAGGTCGATTCGAATTCCTCATCCGGCTTGCACCGATCACAGTGCTGACGTGAAATATCCTCAGTGGTAGACAGATCATGAGTTAGAGTCCCTTTGCCGTAAGGCTAACCGTGGAAGGTTTTCGTGGTTTTCCTCACCATGTAACGCAAAATGCGGGTTAGTTCCATCAAAAAGTCCTCCACGTTGGCAAATTTCACCCACTACTTGATCCAGGAGTTCCCTTGTCTTCTGGATTGGGTTTAAAATTATAAGGCTACGAAGGTGAACATTCGTAGCCGTAAACTCTAAATTGGGTGGGCTATTCAACGACGGTTATAAAACAAAATAATGCATTTATCCTAGCTTATGAAAACGAATTTCTAAAAATATGCAACTCTGCATCCCGTGAAACTTTTTATTTATATGTATTTATACATATATATTTATATACATTATAATTTGATATATAAGCATTTCCATATTATTTTGGAGATAACAGGTAGAACAAATAATTCAGTAAATACACAATTCTAAATTTTCAAGCTTGGAGACCCAATAGTTTTAAATTTTTTATTTTACCAGGGTCTTCCTTAAATGATTAGATACTAAAGAAAAGTTAAGAAAATGAAGAAAAAAAAATGTATAATAACTAAGAAACTAAAAATGGCAAGTTTAGTATTCCCGGATTGAAACAGAAATTTTGGTGAAATCAATGAAAACCGTAACCGTATGTCGATTTCTATAATGCTTTTTCATTAGAGCGCCTCTTTCTTTTTCTGTGTAAACTATTAAACATCATTAATATTACTCTGAGTTATTTTGTAATTAGTATAAGATAATCAATAAATAAAGCTCTTCTCTTCGTTGCTGAATGGGAGAGAAATAATTTTCCTGGCTTTGTGACCAGATACATAAATTAGTGTAATTGCTTTATATACTATATAATATAGATTTTCGTTGAGTAGTATGTTCATAATATAGTTTTTTTTTTTCACTTTTTAACAAAGAACTATCTTCTTATTTCCGGCGAGTTTTTTTTAAATTTTTTTTTTATGTGTGACATATTTAAAAAGTTTTTGGGTACATATTAAATGTAAAATAGATAAATTTCTAAATAATCTCCTTAATTTTCACTTCCTGAAATGAAATTTAAGTTGTTGTTGTTTCTAATGTCACACACCGATACCAGCAAGCCTGCTTGTACCAAGCAAATTTAAGCCAGAGGGTGCGTTTCTTTTTCAGTGGCGCCATCTATGGCCAAGAATGCGTCTCCACACGCACACGTCACAGTCCGTTTTACTGAGTGGATCCATTCATCTACAGATCGTAATTTTGACCTGAACCAGGGAACCATCAATTTACAATTCAGAAGACCCAAAGTATTGGTTTGTTATGGGAACTTAGAGGATTTTGTGACCCGACAGATTTAACTTGCACCAGTCACCACCAGTCTTCGGCCGGCGGGGATCGAACTCACGAAGTCTTAGCATGGGTACAACGGCCTAACAACCAGGCTATCATGGCCTCGAAAAATAAGTGACTAAGCTAACCAATTTAGACCTTGACCTCGTCATTTCGACAAAATCATGGTTACCGGACTTATTTGTTATAAGGAAAGGGTAAGTTGGTCAGATCAGAAACAGGCAAGTCTAAACATATTGAAAGATTACCAACTCTGAGAACATGATGTTCCAATTACTTTGGTAAAATCTAAGAAAATTTGGAATAAATAAAAAATGAGAATAATTAGGAGAAGAAAAGATTTTAAGAATGGTCATTAAATTATTTAGTATATTACATACGTATTTTAGGGAACAGATAAGATCATAGAAGATAAAAAAATCCTAAATGTTGAGGTTAGAACATTTTAATAGCAAAAGCAAAATAAATAAATAAATAAAAATAAAAACATTTGGAATAAAAGTTCATAGATTTTTTTCACGTTGCTTTAAGAGCGGAAAAAAAAGATTTTTAAAAAAATGTAGTGAAGAAAAAGTTGGTCATTTTAAGCTATTTAGAATGTATATTATAATCTATGACTGAACTCCTTAAAAAAATTCCGAAACGTGACTTCGACTAGAAGAGTGAAAAATAAATTACAATTTATAGTCTGCAAAATTATATAGTTAAGTGAGATTCTGAAAATCCGATTACACAGTGAAAGAATTTATCAATATTTGAAATTAAAAAAGGAGACTCTTGGGAAAAATAAAATGTCAAGGAAAAGTTGTTTAGAATACAGATTATTATTAAGTAAATAATGATTTTTTTTTAAAAGTGAATAATGGATGCAAACCCATATTTTAAATATACAATTTCATTTATAACGGATACAAAGTATATATGCAATGTAATATTTCATTGTTCGCTTGTAGGAAAAATCATTTCCTAGAGGTAAAAAGGACAAGAACGCACAGCACATTATGTATTTAAAAGAGGTTGACAAACTCTGAATTATGGCAGTAGCAAGGTCATTTAAGTCCATTTATTGTGCGAAATAATTTTTTGTGAACTCGCAGCACGTGAACGTCTATAGCTCAAAATAATTTTTTTCGAGCTTAATATAGCTTTGTTGCATAAATATTATAAGCGTCGTTGTGGAAATATGTAGTTTAACTTTTCCATTTAGTAAAAATTTCTCTTAACCAAATAACATTTTATTTTGAATTTGTAAGAAAAACATTACATGCTTCGTTGTTGAAAAATATAGTTTAATTTTTCATTTAATAATAATTTTTTTTAACCAGGAAGTATTGCATTTTGGTTGTGAAATGGGGAAATGCTTTAATTAATTAATTAAAATTTTATTAATTAATACATTTATTTATATATATAATATTTATTTATATATTATATTAAATTAATAAATTTTATTAATTATTAATTATGCTTTGTGTTAAATAATATAATAAATTAATCTAAAAATTTCAAATAACTAAGTTTTTTTATGAACTAGTTTTAAGTAATTTCTGAATCTTTATTTTGCTTGTGAAACTCTGTTAACTTGATAGTTTATGAATTAATATTTATCATTCCTTTGGGTAAAAGTATACTAAAAATATAATAATTTAATTTCAATTATTTCAAATATCTAAATCTTATATGAATTTCAAATTATTTGGAAATTGATGCAATATCATTTTTGGTTAAAAAATGGATATTTACCTTAATTTATTAATTAATTTTTATAATTTCTTTTAGTAAAGTAATAATAAAAATATGGCCGTTTAAATTAAAGAATTTCGAGTACCTAAGCTTCATTTGAATCATTAAGTTTTAGGTAAAAGTTAATGTTAAGTTAATGTAATGTAAAAGTTAATGTAAGTTAGGTAAAGTTTAGGTTAAGTTAAATGAATTTTTACTTTGGTTGTGAAACTCTACTAACTTTAGTTGCTGCATTAATTTTTATTGTCTCTTAATGTAAAATAATGATGAAAACATAATCATCAAGTTATAGATGATTGGTGAATTTTTACTTTGGTTGTGAAACTCTGCTAACTTTAGTTGCTGAATTAATTTTTATTGTCTCTTTATGTAAAATAATGATGAAAACATAATCATCAAGTTATAGATGATTGGTGAATTTTTACTTTGGTTGTGAAACTCTGCTAACTTTAGTTGCTGAATTAATTTTTATTGTCTCTTTATGTAAAATAATGATGAAAACATAATCATCAAGTTATAGATGATTGGTGAAATTTTACTTTGGTTGTGAAACTCTGCTAACTTTAGTTGCTGAATTAATTTTTATTGTCTCTTTGTGTAAAATAATGATGAAAATACGATCATTTGATTTAAATGATCTTGATATTTTAAGTTCTAAGTGAATCACAAATTGTTAGGAATCGATGCATCTTCATTCTGATTGAGAATTTTAAGTTTGATTTATTTTTATTAATTAATTTATATTAATTAATTTTTATTAAAAAATTTTTAATAATTAATTTTTATTATTTATGTACTTATAAGACGTATATATGTGAATATATTATTTTATAAAGGTGGGTCACTTTAGTTTTAAATGTGTTTACACTTAAATATGATTCCAATAAAATTTTTACGATAAAAAGCAGTTCAAGATTTTTCTTCATAATGAAAACTATAGCTTCATAACTGAAACTAGAGATAACTTGACCATGGTCGTTGAGTGGTCATACAAATTTCAGCGATGCCAACTTGCTCCGTTTTGTAAAAAAAAACATTTTTGAGTGGTGATGAAATTTAAGTTATTTTTCGTTAAGTGTTTTTAATTTTAAGTAATTTTAATACCCACTACATATCAAGAATTTAAAGTATCATATGAAATTCAATTTTGGTGCAGTTATATAGAGGTGACTCTTTTAGAGGTGGGCGTAATTATACTTATTTTCTAAATTTTGCTATATAATTCGATACTAATTTATTAAGATTTTTGCAGAAAGCGGAGTAGTTGGTATCTCTGGAATTCTGATAGAGGCTCTCAACGATTGCAATTTTAACATAGATATTTTATGGAGTTTCTTAGTTAAAATAACAGAGTTTTTTGTTGCTATAAAAAAGCTTTATTTTTTTGTTAAAATAATAAAGTCTGTTTGTTAAAATAACAAAATAATAATACTTATCTGCTTAAGAAACAGGTGCCCGTTTTTAAACAACAGTATTTTTCTGTGATATTAACGGTTTTATATTGGCTTACCAGTTGGCTGATAGTTTTTTCCCCGTAAATTTAATACATTTTTTTTTTTACCGTGCTCCACATTTATCACAAGTGATGCTCCCTTCGTTTTTTGTTTTAGATCTAAAAAAATAAGACTACTTAAGAAACATAATTTCTAGCATTTTCACTTTAGATTTTTAATAACCTCATAAGTAAAAGCCAATAAAATCAGTATTTAGAGTATTGCAAAGGTTAACAAAATAATATATATTTTTCACAAAAAAAAACCAAGTATTTTTGTAAGAATTTTGTATTTTTGTAAGTTTAAAGTAATTACATTAAGGATGATATTATACACATAGCTAACCAAAACAACTGACTATAATAAAAATTCATGCTCCAGAAAAATTTAAAATAACAGACAAGAGAACATTTTATAAATCAACTTATCGTTTTTGAAAAATATCAAATTCTGTAAATGAAAGTTTTCCAATTTCCTTAAAATGCATAGATTTGAACAGTTTTTACGTTTCCGTAGTAAAGAAAGCAAATGTTAATGGCCTTCAAATAAATGAGATTCTCTTTGTAAAAATTTAAAAATGCACAAACAAAAGAAGAAAATATGCAAAACATTTTTATCAAAGAAATTGTGTAATTATAAAGATAAGAGATTACAAGAAGAAAAAATATCGCTAAAGCATTTCCCCCCATTTATATGAGATTTCATTATTGGAATTGCTTTTTCCAATAAAGAAAATTTGCCCCGTGCTTTTGCATTTTAATGAGATACTCGAAATACATTTTCGAGATTTCGTTTTCTAGAAAGAATTTTTTTTACTCCTTGGATAGAACTTTAAATGAATAATTAATTTTTCGCTATTCTTAGCAAAATACTTTTTTGTTAGAAATTATCTTTAAGTTTTAAATTTTTTAAAGAAAATGTCATAAGCAAATAAATTTGAGTTTTTCGTTCCGAGTCATGTTTGACGAAATAAAGTTTAATTAAATACGAGATTCTTTTCATGTTATTTTAAATGTTAAAATTAATTAAAATTTTAATGAAATGTTGATATGGCTTTCCTTTCAAAGGACCAATAAATTCAAAAATTTTCTTATATGCTGCAATTGATATTACGCCGCCAACTTATTAATCATAAACTTGATTAGTAGATTCCTTTAACCAATTTGAACGGTAATTTTATTCAATTTAACACCTTATTGAGTTTTAGCTAATTTGTAATATATTATATATCGATATTCAGTTCAAAATATCGATATTGTAGTTCAAAATATCGATATTGTAGTTCAAAATATCGATATTGTAGTTCAAATCACATATTTTACGGTTCAAGGTACCGATATTATGATTCGATACCGGTAATATAGTTTAATATTGTGGTATTCTGGTTAAATGTATAGAAAAATATTTATGAGTGCTACAATGGGTCGTAAAGCCATAATTTCGCTTAAATTTACTGCAACCTTAATAAAGTGCAAAGCTAAATATTGCGATGCCAATTTAATAATCCTAAATTTGATTATTGGATTATTTAAATCAATTTAAACGGAAACATGGTTCAATTTAATACCTTATTATGTTTTCAAAAAATCTGCTTTATATTTCCAAGTATTGATATTATGGTTCAAGGTGTCGATATCATGATTTAAAATACCAATATTATGGTTCAATATACAAAAAAATATGTATGCCAGTTAAAATAGATCGTAAAGCCATAATTTCATCTAAATTCACTGCAACCGTAATAAAGCGCAGAGTTTAAATGTTACGGTGCTCATTTAAAAACATGTCCATTTAATAATCATAAACTTGATTATTAGGTCCTTTAAATTAACTTAAACGGTAATATGGTTCAATTGAACACCTTATTATGTTTCCAGAAAGTTCGCATTATATTTAGAGTTCAAAGTATCGATATTATGGTTCAATGCATCAATATCATGATTCAAAATACCAGTATTATAATTTTAAATATCGATATTGTGGGTTCAATGTGGTGATGAAATATTCATGTGAGTTAAAATCGATCGTAAAGCCATAGTTTCGTAAGTTTAAATATTACGGTTCATTTAATAAACATAAACATTGCTAGATTCTTTAAATCAACTTAATCAGTAACATGGTTCAATTTGACACCTTTTTATGTTTTCAGAAAATTTGCAATATATTTAGGGTCCAAAGTATCGATATTGTGGATCAAGATACCGATATTAGGATTCAATGTATAGATTAAGGCCCAACTGTGAGGAACTTAGGCCCAGGGCATAACTTCGGCTTAGTGCCTCCGTTAGAAATGTGTCATTTATAATTTTCAATGTCAAAAAGTCTCATTTAAAAATAAAATTAAAAAACACATTTTTTTTTTTAAATCTCCAAAATGTTTCCGAAATTTATATAAATTCTTTAAATATTAGCACTTTCTGCAATTAAGTAATTTCAAAATTAGATGACTAATAATATTTTCTTAAAAATAGATAAGCACATCCAATTCCAATTATATTTTTCATATAATTTTATGGCTTTATTCATAAAAGATGACACATATTAAGATGACATAGCTTTATTCATTAAAGTAATAAATTATAAATAAAAAAATATAATGTTTTACAAAAGTAGAATTATGCTCATCGAATGTTTATTAATCGATAGAGAAAAAGTAAAAATACACTATTAAAAACAAATATTAATTACTGACATTCAGTGAATCTTACGGCAATGTCCCCGCAGGCACGTGCAATAGAAAGGCCCTGGTACATATATTATAGTTCAGTATTGAACCTATTATTCTGAAACTTCATAGAGCAGAAGAGTATGGACCCGCAAATAATTTCAAG
Organism: Parasteatoda lunata; assembly: GCA_949128135.1. Classification (NCBI taxonomy): domain Eukaryota; kingdom Metazoa; phylum Arthropoda; class Arachnida; order Araneae; family Theridiidae; genus Parasteatoda; species Parasteatoda lunata. The sequence continues at coordinate 56,263,033 of OX421979.1, read as the reverse complement.
TGTCCCAATGACCAGCTGGAAATTTAAATATTTGGATTTTTTTTTCAATGTTTTTTAAATTTGAAAAGTAAAGAAAAAAATTCTATTAATTTAAAGTAGATATTAAGATATTATTGAAAAGAATATATGTCGTAACTAACTAAAAAAACATAAAAAAGACAATGCAAAATTATATTTACATTGTTAAAGGCTGTACTTTAAACATAACATTGTATTATTGTCATAAACATTCAGCGACTGTCGTTTTCTGTCTGAAGTTTCTATTTTTTTAGAGAAAAGAAAGAAAAACTGATTGTGAAGTTCGGTTTCTAGAAAATGTCAAATCACGAATGTTTCCGGTACAGCAAACAACATAGCCACATGTGCAAATTGTTATGAAAATTACTTCACTTTCTGGAATGATCTGAACCAAATACAATTTGATAAGTTTTTTTTCCACAACTCCTTTTCTAATGTAAAAAAAAAACATTGCAATCTAGATTTTTCGTGTACGATTGCATAAGTCACGTCTTATCGAGACAAAATGATTATCATATCTAAAGTAACACTCAGCTTATCATGTCGAAGTAAGGTGATAACAATAAGAGAATGTTTAAAAGTGATATTATTTTTATTATCTGTTAATTGATTGTTTATAAATTATGGAAATTAAAATGAGAAAATGGAACAAAATCTTGTTAATCAATAAATAAAATAAACGAAAAATTAAAGTAAATTTTAAGCTAAATGAATAACAGAAAAGGAATTTTTAAAAAAAATTATAATATAAAAAGTTACACGAAATAAAAGCAATAAATTTCTAATTCATTTAAAAATTTTATTTTATAACCGTCGTTGATCAGCTGACCCAATTCTATGGGTTTACGACTACTAATGTTCAACTCCGTAACCTTGTAATTTTGAACCCAATCCGGAAGACAAGAGAACTCCTGGATCGTGTATTAGGAGAAATTTGCCTTCGTGGAGGATTTTTTGATGGAGCTAACCCGTATTTGCGTTACATGGAGAGAAAGACCACGAGAACCTCCCACTGTTAGCTGATGGCAAGGGGACTTTAACCCATGATCCGTCTACCACTGAGGATATTTCACGTCAGCACTGTGGTCGGATGCGGAATTCGTATCGACTGGGATTCGAACCCGGTTCGCCGCATTGGAAGGCGAACGCTGTACACCTGACCCTCATTTGGAAATAAAACAATAAGAAGGAACAATCGTCACAAAACTATCAGAATATGGTAAAATTTACCGCGTTTCTGACTCTATGGGAACACCAAAAAGCTCGATAATTTTTATTGTTTCTCTTCGTTAATGATTTGAATGAAAATAACAATAAAATATGGTTTTATAAAGTGTGATAAAATTTAGTAAATGTAGTAAAATTTGGCAATTTTGTCATGATAGCTTAAAACATGGCACAATATATAAAAACATTTATTCTGGTAAATATTTTCTAAATTTTGTGTATTTTACTAAATGTGTGGGAATAAGAACTATAATTTGGAAAACCAGAATTTTCGGTAAACCGTTACCGTTTGAGCGGAAAAAAATACCAAATGATATTTTCGTTTTATTTACCAAAACTATATTTTTTTTTCCTTTTTTTTTTCTCTTTTTTTTTTTTACCAGAAATGCCATTACAATACAGTACGGTAATTTTACTAGAATTTTTTTCACCGTGAAGGAATAAAATGTCATTAGAATTGTAAATATAAATGAACCTATTTATTAAAAAACGGTTTAAGGGAATTATATATTTCAATTATTTATTTAAACGTGGTTTAAATAGAAATAACAATAGAGTATCTTGCAAATATCACATATACTCAGTTATCGGATATTATTCTTACACATATTATTCTTACATATGCAGGTAATATAAATGAAATGAACTAAAGATAAAGGGGGACAAACAGCTTTTACGAATTATTCGAGAAAATGTTACGATATTTGAAAACGTAAATATAAATTTATCTGTTTTGATATCGTTAATCAAATGCTTGATGAGATATTTAGATTTAATATAATATATTTTCCCTCCATTAGTAATCATGCATTTTATTTTATCTCACAATTCATGAAAATCAATCTTCCATTTAAATGTATAACAGTTTAAATACAAAAATATACTTATGAAAAAAAAAAATAAACCAAAACAAAATATTTTTAATAAAAAATGCATGACGTTAAAGCGAATTTTCGTTATTAAATGCATATAAATTTAAATAGAGAAATAATATTTAAATGCATAATAGTTTAAATACAAAAATATACTTAATAAAAAAGCGCATGAAAGTTTAATTAGGGTAATATTTAAATGCAAATAGTTTAAATAGGGAAATAAATTTATGAGAAAAAAATAAATTAGCACAAAACATTTTTAATAAAAAATAAAGTATTTTAACCAATCTTTTGTTTATTTTACATATTTAATATGAAAAAAAGAGCAGTAGTTGCTTAGATATTTTAATTATAAGGGACAAGAAAAAGTTTGTTTTAAAAAATGGTGAAATTGCTTGTAGCACAAACTAGTTTTGAAAATTCCACAGTAAAACAATCACTCCATAATTCAAATCTTATAATTCCAAAGTTATTTTATACGATCCAAAATTATAAATTTCATGTTTAAAAAAAGTAAAGAAGGGAGATAATAGCTAAAATATTTCCAGGCAATTAAACATTTTAATTCCTTTAAAAAAATTGAAGATAAAAAATAAAAAATAATAAATAAAAAAAAGGAAGAAAGGTAACTAATAATCTTTTTCTCTTTCTTATTGCGAGCAGCAAACGATTTATACAAAAAAAAGGCGAACGGTTTTATGAAAATGTAAAATAGAATAATTTTATTTAAAGGACTAGAGGGCTCCGCCCCCTGCTCGCTGACGCTCGCCAACCCCCGGAGAATTGCTTCGCAATTCTTGCTTGGTTTGCTTCGCAAAACCAAGAATGCTTTGATTTCATATATTTCAATATTAAACTGAATATTAACTGTTATCATCGAAAAGAATTAATTTTCTTAAATGCAGAATAAGCATTGTGTCAATATCAATGTCACTTTTTTTCGTTGACTACAGTTCCTTCTATGTCCTATTTGTTCTCTAAATGAGCCAAAATTGTCAGAAATTAACATCAATGTGCAGATATAATCTTAATATGAAACTTGTTTAAAAAAAATGATAATCACAATAATACAGACTTTGTCCCAAAGAAATGAATATATTTTTAACACATTTAATTCAATATATATATATATATATATATATATATATATATATATATATATATATATATATGCAAACACTATAATATTTTTCAATAAGCAATATTGTTAAGAACAGGGTAATTTTTAAAAAAATATTTTAATAATATTCAGCAAAATAACTATAAATGAAAACATTAATTTTGCGGAATTAATTGTATACACGGATATTTTGCCTAAATAATTTTGCTTCTTGCTCATCAGAAAGAAGTAAGTTTTTCAAAAATAAAGGATATTCATGCAGCGGAGGTATATGTATGTTATCATTATGGCAGCAAGAATTAACAGAGCGCCCTTTTGCAGAAGCAAATCTCAAAGCTCCACAATAACTGCATTTTGAAAACATTTTGCCAAGACTATGTTTTGCCACTTTGATAGGTAACGATTTCGATAAATCACCAGCAAACTCATGTTGTTTTGATTTTAAAATAGGTGGATTAGGATTTTGGTCCATATCATTGTCAACATTGCGAAAGCGAATTGGTACAGTGTGCATTCCAACCACATTTTCTGTATTTACAGGTCTGGTTTGATGTGGGCAAATGAAAGTCGATGTTGTTGCGACTGTGTAGTAATTACACACATTCTCTTTTAGCTCAACCTTTGTTAGTTTAACTTTTTTTTTTGTTAGTTGAATCATCATTAGGTTGTATAAGCAAAAGAGCATTATTTTCTTCTATACTATGAAGTTTACGTTTTTCCCGCTTTCGATTAGCTTTCGCATTGAGTTGCGACTTTTTAGTAATGTTAGGTCTTTTCTTTTTAGGCATTACTTGTAAATAAACAAATCGAATTAAGATTTAAAACCAGATTAAACTTACGAATTAACGTTTTAGAAAACAAATAATCAGATTAATCAATATATCAATACGAAATAAGTTGAGATGTTGTAAAACTGAAGAATGAAATTCTAACTATTTTGTGATTGGTTGCATCTCTGAAAAAGAAAATTCAGACTTGTAAATCGCTTTTTTAAGCTTGCCGTTTTCAGACATGTGATTGGCTGTTGTGAACGGCGGTTATTCTTCATTATTAACTGCAAAATCGTGCTTTAAAACTAAAATAAATAAAAATTTAAAATTATGTAAAAGATTTGAATGCCCTAAATGTCTTCCCTGAAAGATTCTGAATGAATTGATTCCTTAATCTTAGATTTTCATCACGTAGTTAAAAAGTTTTTCAGGGGACAAAATTAACTGCAAAAACTTTTTTTTAGAATAGAGAGATTACAATTTTCAAAAATTTGTTCTCTTTTATTTAATAAGTAAAATTAAAAATTCATCTGCTCGGGATAGTTAAAGTTAATATGATGGTTACGCGAGTATTCCCAAACACAAGAATGATCAAACTTAAAGAATAAAGTAAACTCATACATAGCAAATGTATTATTTCGTTTGCACAACTGATTTGTGCTTGTGCTATATTTAATTTTTACAAGATATTATGTTTGATATATTATGATCGGGATAACTTGGTGTTTATGTGTATTAAAAAAAAAAACAAGACTGAAAGAATTTTCTGAATAAAATAAACTCATATAAATGTGATTTGATATATGCAAATGAGTTTAGCTTGTGCTATATTTCATTCTTTTAAGAAAATGCGTTTAATATTTATTGATCAAAAGATATAATGATTTGGTGCTTATATGTGTTCCTAAATCCGAGAATAATCGAACTTTTAGAATAAAATAAAATCACGTTCAGAAGATGTGTGATTTCGTTTGCGCAACTGATTTTTGTGTGTGTTGTATTTAATTTTTTTAATACTTTTTCGATGGGAAACGTTAAAACTTGGTAATTACGTGTATTTCTAAACATTGATAAGAAATCGAAGTTAAAGGATGAAATAAACTCGCATTTAGCAGAAATGTATTTCTTTTGTGAAACTGGTTTTTCTTTGTGTCGTATTTAATTTTTTGCTAGGTATTGTGTTCGGTACTTTTTGATCAAGAGAATACGTTAAAACTTTGGTACCTAAACTTCGTGACCCCCTTTCCCACGACAGGCTGTTGCGAGCATGCTTTCTATTTATTAAAAATAAAATGCTTCTAAATCAAATATAAAAAAACTTATAATTCTAAACTTCGTTTTTGTTAAAAATATTTAAAAGTTCTGCCTAAGTATCGTTTAAAATGCAATCTCGTAATTTAGATGTTTAAATTTTTTTAAATTTTTTATTTAGAGTGGGGAGTTTCACGTTAAATGCGACAATAAGTGTTGTTTATTGTTGCAAATTTGTTTCTAATTTATAACTTGCAAAATAATTCTTAGGGTACCAAAATAAAAATAGATTACATGTTCTTTTGCATTTATTATTTTAAATACAGAAGCGTAAACGATAAATTCAAAATAGCCATTTTCCTAATCACGGAGATTTGAAATTGCAACGATTGAGAAATTACATTTCAATATTCTTGATGTATGCAGTATTCTAAATTGCAATAATTCTTGACACATTTCAAAATGTATTCAATGTGACAGAGCAAAAATCAAAGGTTGAAATAAATTGAAACGTGAAACATATTTAAACATCAAGATAAGAATAAACAAATTCATGCTTTGAACATGCTCAAAGGATAAAGAGTTATAGATTTCAAAGTAAATCGGTTAACATCAATAAAGATAAGAGATGTCATTTAAAATACACAGCAAAACAGCATGAATGAAAATCTGACGTCACTGATAACGCGGTCAATTGCAAATCGCGTAAAATAGATAGATATCATGATGAAATTCATTCTGAAATATTCAGTAAACACTTAAAATATTTGTTAGGCCTGCATTTTTATAGTATTTAAAGTTCTATTTACTCTTTAGAGAATTAATAAAAAAGTCATTCTTAAAGCATTAGAAAAGTTAATTATATTTGTGGTTGAATCAGTAATTAAATTCAAGCTTTGGGTTCATTTTGAATTTGTTTACTCACTGAATTGCATAAAATTGAATCCTGCATCTAAATTAAATGATAGGTTAATTGGAAAAGGTAATTTAATAACTAAGTAGATGAATTGTAGTATTGGAAAAGGTACACTGTAAAATATTCCGGATCAAATTATAGTAAAAAGAAACGGCACTCAGGGCGTTGGTGCTTTTTACAGTAAAACCCATTTTTACTGGAAAGAGTTACGGAACAAAAATGTTATGTACCGTAATTTTAACTGTAATATTTACCGTAAAATCACTGAATAACCCTACACCCTTTACTGTAAAAAAGTTTAGAATCAAATTACGGCAAAAAGTACCATCACTTTGGATGCAACATCCGCAAGATCCATTCTTAAAATATTATACTGTAATTTTACGGTGATTCAGTGATTTTTTGGTAATTATTACTGTAAAAATTACGGTATTACAGATTTTTTGATGTGTATCATGTTCTGGTTAAAATAGATTTTACCATAATTTGATCCGAAAAATTTTACAGTATAATTAAATAATCATTAATATAAAAATTACGGTTTAATATATTAAGGTAAAAATGAATTTTACGGATGATAAACCCAATGTGCCGGTACTTTATACCATCGTTTGATGTAGTTGAACAGTGCAGTTGAACAGCTAAATCGGTGAATTGAAGCCCTGAAAAAATAATTAAACAGCCTATTAATGTTGCCTTAAAACAATTAAACAACCTTAAAAAATTAATTAAATAGCTAAGTAGATAAAAAGAAACGCTTGAAAAAATATTAAATTGCTTTCTATATGAATTGTAGCTCATGAAAAAAATAAATCAGCTAAGTAGTCGAATTGAAGCATAAAAAAAAGTAATTAAATAGTAAAAAAAAAGTAATTAAATAGTAAAAGTAAATGAATGTTGTTCAGAAAAAAAAAATAGTTGGACAACTAAGAGGATGAATAGAAGATGAAAATTTTTTTAATTCAGGAGCTAAATGAATGATTTGTACATGGAGAAAAAAAAATTATGTTAACATTATCGTACTGATGGTAATGAATTTTCAGGTTGAAAAACCATAATTTTTTAATAAAACCAATAAAACTGTTAATAAAACCCATACATACGGTATTCAGTAATATTTATTTATAAATTACATTCATTTGATAATTTTCCGTTCATATAGTAATATGGTTAACAAAAAAATCTGTTTTTTAAAAATTATAATTCTTGTCACCGCACATTTAGTAAAAAGAGTAAAATTGACGAGTAAATTTATTCAAATAAATAGTTTTTATTCCCTTCTCTAATATATCATGATAAAATTACCACATTTTACGGCATTTACCAAATTTTGACACATACTATAAAAATCATATTTTATAGTAATTTTACAAAAATTATTGCCAAAGTGCTTCAGTAAGAATTATCGAGCTTTTTAGTGTTCCCATAAAACCAAGAACGCGATGAATTTTACTATATTCTGGAAGTTTTGACCATACTTTCTTCCTCATTATAGTGTTTAGAAAATTAATGAAATAGTCAAGCAGTAAACAGAAACACTTAAAAAATTCATTAAATTGCTTAATGGTAAAACTAATTGAAATGCTAAGTAGATCAATTCATTAAGTGAAAATTTAATAATTTAATGTAACTGCCTTTAAAGTTTTATGTTCTAATTCTTCAAAACTAAGCCTGGCACCTTCTCAAGAAAGTTAATTTTCCAATTGTGCAAGAATCTAGCTTTTTTAAAATTTTATGTTACAACAATAAAATGGTTTAGAACGATAAAATAAAACAATTTCGAAATTGATACTTGTAATGGAAAATATACAATTTAAAGATTTAAACTTCAAGGTTTTTAAATATTTTAACTCTATTATTTTCAATATTTTTTTTCCTTGATAAAAATAAGTTTTAAATGAAAGCTATTTAAAATTTAATATAGTATATATTATATTCAATCCTTTCTTAAAATCTTTCCTATCAATAGCTTTTTTCCAAAAAAAAAAAAAATCCAGTTATATTTAGTGAATTGAGTTTCCCATTTTAATAATTAATTTCCCGTTGTTATTTCTTTATTATCTCAATTTTAGTGAGATTGAACTACTTTCTTTATTTTCATTTCTCAAATATCTCTAACTATTCAATAAAAACAATTTATTCAAACTCAATAACCTACTACGTTTTTTTATCATATTGATATTATCAAATTTGTTTTTCGGAGACTAAACTATCATTATTATCTGCAGTATGTAAAAAAACATATGATTGATTGGAAATTTTTAAAAGACACTATGTAATTAGGTCAACTTAAAGGAAAATTTTTAACAGGATTTAATGTAATAGTAAGTAAGAAAAGTTTGTGCATTAGAATTCTATATTATTATTATGAAAGTTAACGATATTTAAATTGAAGATAAACAAATTTTTTTTTAAAATTCAAAAATATAATGACTCAGTTTTAATAATAATGGTGACTGAAATTTTTTCTACTTGAATAAACAGTATTTAAAGTCGTTGTATGTTCCAGTTTATGATTAACAACTTCTTGTTAATTCTTTTTTAAATATCTTATATTGTTTTGTTTAAGCAAAACAAGGCGAGTGTCAAAAATGCGAACGAGATTATTATGTTTTGCTCTTAGTCTACGTATGACAGCTTTGTTATTCTAATATGTCAAAAATAGGTTAATTTTCTTGTAAAAAGCGATCTGCAGACATAACCGATTTTGAGAACAATTTTTGACTTTTTTGTTATGATACACATTTTAACACAGTTTCTTTTCCCTTTAAATTCTAGTTAATTGGTTAATTGGAAATGTTAATTGGATAATTGATTTAAAATTTAAGACACTTTTATGTCGTATAAATGAATGAAAATGAAAAGAAAAAAAAATTGCATCTTAAAATTTTTATCATTGCAATTGGTACATAGGTACTTTATTTGCGTCTCACTAGAGCTGGACAATGAACTATTGGCGACAGTCTGAGAAACATTCCTAAGGATGATCCGAAGACCAGCCATCTCAATTTTGACCCTCTGCAGAGGGGATGGCTCCCCCGCTTTGGTAGCCCAACGACCTGCTCCGAGCATTTTACGATAAAACAGTTTAGAGCCAAGATGGCTCAAGGGATAGAGCGTCCGCCTTCCAATGTGGCGAACTGGTTTCGAATCCCAGTCGATACGAATTCCGCATCCGGCTTGCACCGACCAAAGTGCTGACGTGAAATATTCTCAGTGGTAGACGAATCATGGGTTAGAGTCCCCTTGCCATAAGGCTAACCGTGGGAGGTTACCTCTCCATGTAACGCAAATGCGGGTTAGCTCCATCAAAAAGTCCTCCACGAAGGCAAATTTCTCCCAATATTCGATCCAGGAGTTCCCTTGTCTTCTGGATTGGGTTCAAAATTACAAGGCTACGGAGTTGAACATTAGTAGTTGTAAACCCATAAAATTGGGTCGGCTGATCAACGACGGTCATAAAATAAGATAGAACAGTGTAACGACGACTGATACCGCGCACCCTCGGTCCCTAGGTAGGCTGATCAAAGTGGTCCCCCCTCCGCTTACAGACCGCAGCCAGGGATGCATTTATTCGGTGTTCTACCGATATGAAATTTTCTGAGATAAGATGTATCAAAGCTGGCCATTTTAACTTGATTTGAAATTGTTATTCGTATTCAATTATGTATTATTTTCATATGACCTATTGTAATATAAGTTTGCTTCACACAATTTTGTTCCGTTTTGTACATTTAATATGAGAAAATGCTGACTGGAAGTTTTCCAAATTTTTTTATTCCATTCGGAAGGATGAAAAAAATAAGGCATGGAAAATTGCCTGCATTTCGAACAAGTTTTGTAGAATTCTGTTTAATTAAATTACTAGTCAAAATCAAATCGCATTATTTCACAGAAATTTCATGTGATCTAAAATGCTTTACGAATGTTTAGTACAAGGAAAAAAGAAAATTAGGAAAAATATTTTCTAATTTTTAAGTATTATAATTGGAAAGAAAATGGAAAAATTTAAAAAGAAAACAAGGAAAGATCAACACTTAGTTGCAAGTGAAGAAAAAAACCATTATCCCTATGAAGAGAGCCTATTTACATCAAGTGCTCGCCAAATGGATGCCAAGCTTCCAGCGCGAACGTATATCAATATCGCAGGCTATTGAGACGAAGTTACACAGTTTCCTTTTGTTTACTTTCTTATTAATAATAATAACAGTTATTAACAATTTATTGACAGTTATTAACAACTTTTAATAATTCTATGATGTATATAGTAAAATATAGCACGAATTAAATTTCTGCCAGACGTGTTAACTTTTAAAAGCTTTTATATTGTTTTGAAAGCATATGTGTATAATTTGATAACGAAACAAAAAGGAACTATTTGCAGTCGCGGATGATTACTTAAATCCTACACCCAATGGTCTTTTCTTAACTTGCAACGGAATATAGTAGTTTGCTTTTCTCTTTCACATAATAAGCGAGAAGCGATTGAATTAAAAATGCAAACGATATGTTTATAAAATAGTTGAATAAAATAATTCTATTCGCGATCGCAACACTCGATACGCCATCTAGCGGGAGACTGTAAATATCGGGCATTAGTTCCCACATAACCATTGGCAATGACGGACGCCATTTTCTTAGCATCAAAAAAGAACCAAAATTTCCCTAAAGAAAAGGTAAAACTTCTTGAAAAAACTAATCAGAACATGCCAAACATTGAAGCAGAACACGCCAAGCATTTGAAGAACAACTTCTCAATATTTTTTACCTTTCTATTACCAACAACATAACATGATTTCATGATCACTTGCTGTTACAGATGTGTGTATTGCGGTAAAATAATTTTTCTGTCTTCAATTCATTACAAATTAAAATGAAATCAACATTGCTTTCGTCATTCCAATGAATAAATGTGTTCCAATGAATTCCATACAGAACTGTAATAGTTATAGAATATTCTTCTTCTTCATAGAATAGTATATATTTCTGTATCTACATAATTCAGAAAACAACAATAAAGAATAATCCGAATTACTTGAAAAAGTATCTTTTGTGCTGATTATAAAAAATTTTTTTTATCGTTTCTTGGTAAGTGTTTTTTAGTTTTGAAAGAATTTCAACTAGAATTCAGCTAGTTTTTAAGCTACATATTAAAATTCATATCGAGATCTTACAATTATAAAATTTTGATGTGTGGTATGTTACCTAAAAGTAATGAAGGGATAAACTATGTATATATTATTTGAGAATAAAGTTTTCAAACAAAGAACATATCATTTTGGAATTCTCCGGACTTATAAATCAGGTAAGTGTTATGATTTTTATAATAAAAAATTTGCTTGTAAATAATTTTTTTTTCTTACTTGATGATCGTTCTCTACAAAATGGTTTTTTTACGTCTGATTAAATACTATAAGAATTAAAAAAAAGAAGCAAAACGAAAGTTTTTATTGAAAAATGAGGAATTTTTAAAATCGTTTTTATCCTAAGAATTCTTTATTTTACGTTTTTTAGTTTATAATTTTTTGATAAAATTGTTGTCAAAATACTTTTTTTGAAAAATTAAATGGTATTAAATTATGTGTTTATGTATACTTCTTGCATATTCTAATATTTGAAGTAATATGATTCAGAAAAGTATGGAAGAAAAATTCGGTACTTACGTATTAACCACAGCTACAGATTTGGCAGATTTTTAAGTGCCGCCAATCTACACTTAAAATTTTTGGAAAAAATCTTAAAATGAAACACTTTGTTTAAAATCAAAGTAGTCAATCGGATTTCGGTGGAAAATGGGCCGATATAGAGTTTAGCATAGATTCAAAACTAACTTTTCTCTCACCTGATTCTATAGCCATTATGAACTCCAATAAATAAGATTCAAAATGAAATAACATTTCCAAAACGGACTTTTGCTAAGATAAAGTTTCATGTTATGGGTATTGGTACATTTTCGTTATATTTCACTCCATAAAATATTTCGCTCTTAAAAAAATAAAATTGCATCTTGTTTTGTTTTTGGCAAGTCCCAAAGACGCATTTTCGTAACACTAAAAAATGGCGACAAAAAAAGAATGGTTCTTTTTTTTCGTAAGCATTCTTTATTTTACGTTAAAATTTAAATGGGCATTTCATGTTATACCATTAAATTTAGTAAAACTATTTCTCAGGCATTCGGTTTGAATTCTTATAAGAATATACCTATTTTTTTCTCTTTATTTACAAATATTTTTCCGATGTGTTCTGGATGTTCCTTCTCTAAAAAAAAAAGAGATACCATTTTGTTTTCGTTTGCATAAGAAAGAAAACAAACATTTTTCTTTTTTAAATTTAATCAGCCACAATAAAGATGGGACGTTACAATGCTACATGCTACATTAAAGACGTCTCGAGTGTAACTGAATGACTGTTCATATGGAAATCGCAGGGATTCGGCACATACAACAACGCCCCCTATAGTTCGTTGCGATCGCGAATTGCAATAATACTAATTTCAAAAAACTTAATCTCCCTTATTCCAGAAATAAAATGAGAAATTATTTTCTGCGGAATAAACAAAGTATAGGTTCCGACAGTACTGTTTATTACGAAGACTGAAACCTTATATTATTTAAAGAGAAATAGAAAATTTAATTGCCATCTTAATTTCTTTCTCAACTGAACTGAAGTGAGCGTTATGAATTAACTTAATCTTATGTTCTGCGTTCCGTAAAGCAAGTATCTATAGTTCATATAAATTGAAGACCAGTTTATTTTTGTAAGTGTTGTTCTTCACTTTTAATTTTTGAAATGCTATGTTTTATTGTCCGGGAAATAGTAACACATAATTGGTACGACTAAAATTATTTTGTTGGTATTAAATTCTTTCAGCATACTGCAATTTGAAATATCATCAACTCAGAGACGTAGTTTAACAAATACATCCAGTTTAATTTTTAGCTCATTTTATAACTTTTTCATTAAAGAAAATAAGGAAATAAAAATTTTAAAAACTACATCTTTCCATTAGCCCAAAAATAAGAAAAGACTTTATTTTTTATCACGTCTAAAACAATAAGCATAAGGCGCGTTCTTTCCGTGATACGTTGGGGAAAAATGTCGATTGTCATAGAAATTTATTTTATAGTCATTACAGGGATATAAGCCCTACGATGTTTTTCTTTTTAAGTTTGGCAAAAATAAAATTATCTTCGCTTTTTTAGTCTATATGTAGTTTTAAAAACTTTATTTTATTATTTTCTTCATCTTCTTAGTTTGTTTAGGACGGAAGGTGGCCACAATTTCAGTTGACGAAAAACTTTGTTGGGATTTTTAGGAAACAGCTATCACTTATGTTAGTGTCACACACAGATCTCCGATTGCAGTTTTAGCCCTCTAGCTAGTTGAAAAGTGGCCCAAATTTAAACTGACGACAAATTCTCATTGGCGGTAACTGGTCTATTTATAAAGTGACCCAGGTTTGATTTCCAGGGTGAAATAGTTGATACGAATTATGCTCCTGACTCGTATCAACCACAGTGCTAACGTGAAATATCATCAATGGTAGACAGGTAATGGGTTAGAATCCCCTTGCCATCGGGCTAATTGTGGAATTTTTTTATAGTTTTCCTCTTCCTATAACGCAAATGCGGGCGTTAGTTCTCCCAAAAAGTCCTCCACGAAGGCTAATTTTACCCAATGCTTGATGCCAGGAATCTCTTGTCTTCTAGATTTTGTTCAAAATTGCAAGTTGAGCCGTGATGGCTCAGGGGATAGAGCGTTCGCCTTCCATTGCGGCGAACCGGATTCGAATCCCAGTCGATACGAATTCCGCATTCGGCTTGCACCGATCACAGTGCTGACGTGATATATCCTCAGTGGTAGACAGATCATGAGTTAGAGCCTTTGCCGTCAGGCTAACTGTAGGAGATTCTCGTGGTCTTCCTCTCCAAATAACGCAAATGCTGGTTAGCTCCATCAAAAAGTCCTCCACGAAGGCAAATTTCGCATAATACTCGATCCAGGAGTTCCCTTGTCTTCTGGATTGGGTTCAAAATTACAAGGTTACGGAGTTGAACATTGATAGTAGTAAACTCAAAATTGGATCGGCTGTTCAACGCCTGTTATTTAAAACAGATCAATTTATTTGAAACAGATCAATTTATTTAGAACTCAAAAAACAGTTTAAACTTTTCTTATCATTTATTACAAAGCTCCAGATCAAATTTAAATCCTTTATTTCGTCGGAAAGTGGTGGAAGTTTTGGTTGACCGGTAAACTATGTATGGTGAATAAATGACGATAAATTCTGCTTACAGTGGTCAAGAATCGATTAAAACTTCTTCAGTCACGAATATTTGAGTGCTCTAGCTTGTCGGAAAGTGGTCGACATGCTATTTTGATTTGCTAAATTCTACCCTCACAAATACGAAATATTCCATCTTCACAAATTATTATATATTTTTTTTTTGTGTGTGTTTCGTAACTTATAATTGTATCTTTATTAGACAAATTATTTTGGATTAATGCAAAATTGTGTTGTCTATAGTTGCAGTGATGTACATTTGAAAGAAAAGACAAATATTGAGATAACCGTATCTTTGGTATCACAATGAAATTCGTTAATGGAATCTCTTAAATTGAAATAATTGAATTCTGTCTGTATGCAGAATTAGAATTTTGCATCCGATTGTTCTAGACTAGTACTTTGATTTGAGAAATTCGATCGATTTTTATGCATGTATGTATAAATTTCAAAACAAACTATTTTATGTGTTTGAATTCAGAAATTAAACTCGCAATCATTTTTAATCCCTTCAAGGAACTTAATATTTATTCCTTTGTGGCATGCTAATTAAAATTGATGTGGGAGTTCATTTTAAAATTATTGTTTATACATCATCAAGGAACTAGCGTTATATTCTTCTAAAAGCCTACGCATATTTGTTTATTGTTTATATTGAAAAGCTATTTTAAGGTTTCCCTACACAAGTAATAAATAACCAATTAAATATAAGGATAAACAAGTTTAATAAAGAAAATTAACAATAAACAATTTTAATGATTAAAAAGGGGAAAAAATCAAGGAACAAAAATGACAAAATAACAATTTCATAAATGAAAAAGGGGAAAAAACAATTTCATTTTGGAAAAGTTTTTTTCTTTCTTTTTTTCAATTATCATTAAGCGAAGAAATTTTTATTTATCAATATACACAACATACTAATTGGTTTTCATAATAACACATTCATTTCGTCGTGTTAAATATTTAACATAACTGGTATTATTTCATCTACTGATTTACTTGAAAATTTTTGTTGATCTCAATTTATCTAAAAAAATTGCAATTTTGACCCATTTTACTGCGAACGTTAATAGGTTAAATCGAACCATATTTCCGTTAAATTGAACAAAGTATCATGTAATCAACTTTAAGAAGTTCTATAATGTGATTCAATTTTGCTCCATATTAAAGTTGCAACAAATTTAAGTTATATTATGGCTCGAACTCTCAAACATTATTATAAGTGTTTTTGCAT
Organism: Parasteatoda lunata; assembly: GCA_949128135.1. NCBI lineage: Eukaryota > Metazoa > Arthropoda > Arachnida > Araneae > Theridiidae > Parasteatoda > Parasteatoda lunata. The sequence goes on along the minus strand of OX421979.1, from coordinate 56,247,338 downwards.
TAAATAACTTTAAAAATTACTTACGGAAACATATCTCTCATATTATCAAGGTTCGCAACAATAAAGAAAAGGTAAATTATAATAATAAAAGGAAGAGTTCCAAAATCGTTTGTTCTTCACACAGAAGAAAGTTTTGATGGAATTACTGCACTGTTCGGTAATGCCATATCTGCTAATTATATATATATATATATATATATATATATATATATATATATATATATATATATATATATATATATATATATATATATATATATATATATATATATATATATATATATATATAATAAAAAAAACTCAATTTTGGTAATCAAAACCAAAATATTCCTCATTTCCGATCATATGGTTGCGGTACGTCGGTAATTCTGGTTATAAAAACTATAGTTCTTATTTAGTAAAAACGCTTCACACATTTAGTAAAATATATATAAAACTGAAAAGTAACTTTACGCAAATAAATGGTTTTTATGCCACGCTCTGAATTATCATGATTAAATTAACCAAATTTTATTACATATTATAAAAACTGTAATTTATTGTTAATTTTACCAAAATCATTACCAAAGCGTTTCGGTAAAAATTATAGAGCTTTTTAGTATTCCCACAGAGCCAGAAACGCGGTAAATCTTACCATATTCTGGTACTTTTAACCACACTTTTTTTTCAATGTAGCGCTCTGAAATAGGGACTGCGGCAGAAAGGGTCAATTTTTCCCCCCGATCCAAAAAATCTTTCAAAAATTTCAATTATTTTGTTAAAGAGAGACGTTTGAAAAATGGACTTTTTGTATTGATTGCCATAGTTTCCATGCCAACTAGCCATTGTATTAATATAAACTGAAGTTGATTCTTATTTATAAAATATGTTAAACGATAATATTATTGACGTCTGCTAGCTTATAGCTTTCATTAATAGAAAATGAGTTTAATACACGTTCTTTAATACTTAATTATTTTTTATGCAGTTCGTCTGCAATTTAGTATTTCTGAATTTACCAATCAAGTGGGATATCTGCAAGTGACGCAATGTGGGTATCTCGATCTTGATTGGTTGTTGAAACGTGGCATTTGTTTACTGTAGCAACTGTTCTTCCCCTTCTCTTTCGTTTCGAGTAAGCCGAGCTCCGTCAAGTATCGATTCTCTTAAGTTACATAATCTAAATTATCTCACAAAGATTTTAATTTTTTCACCATATCTTTCTTATTTAACATAAAGACAGGCACGAAGTCATGTAGAACAAAAATAAACTAATAATGCATCGAAGTTGCCAGGTACACAAAACAAAAATATATCATGGTTACAGTAATAATAAATCTAAGTTAAGTAAAAGACGTAGACAAGAAAGAATTATATTTCAACAATTTTGAAGTGCGATACAGCACTGTATTTAATTAATTTTACGTTAATTAACTTTCTAACTTATGCAGAGAAACTTAGCTCAACTTTAGCTAACCACTTTACTTATAACTATCAGCTTGCGCTGACGTCATAAGTCACAAGTGTGGGTGCCCGAGATCTTCTTTTTGAATTGCAAATACCCAGTTATCTAAAAACCATGATTTGCGTTTAAAAAGTGTTTCTATAAAACTAAATAAGTTAAAATCAATATTAAATGAAAGAAGAAAAAAAATTTAAGTGCTTAAAAGCAAAACTTATGGAGAAATGATGTATTAATTCATCTAGGAGAAGCATACAAAATCGCCACACTATTATTAACGCCATTAAGGCTCAATTAATTTAGATAATAAGTTCTATTTGTTATAAAAAAAATAAGGTACGTTGTAAAAAGATAAATTAATTCAGAAAATTTTTTTATCAATTAATTGAAGAATAAGTAATCGCTACTCTGTTATTGACGTCAAGGTTGCTTAATTCATTTTGGTGATAGATGCTAATTGAAATAAAAAAAAAGCTACCTACTAAAATGAAAAACTAATGGAGCAATGGTACTAATTCGTTAAGGAGAAAAATAAAAAATCGTCAGAAATAAAAATTTAGAAACGTGCTATGAAATCAAAATTAATGTAGAAATGGTAGCAATTCATTTAGGAAAAGAGAAAAAATTCGCCATAGTATTTTTGACACAAATAATGCTTTATTTTTGTAATAGGCACTACTGATAATATAGTCATTGATCTAGTTTTGCGTATTTAGTGTTCCAGTAGTGTTCTTCAGTACCGATTTATTAATTATTTACTTTTTGTTTTCACCTCTACGGCTATTCAGCTAGAAAACGATATTATTAAACTACTTAAAATACAACAATAGTTCTTGTTTTTCTTTTCTTTTTTTTCAAACAAGAATTTCTAGCGATTTTAAGAAAACTTCAATTTAGGCCGTGTCATCTTCTGTGGGGTTTAGAAATAGAAAAAGGAAAAAAAATATTAAAAAAAAATTAGCAAGCATATTGAATGGCATGCTTTCAAGCCATTGAAGCATTGCCAGAAAGAACTTAAATGTCCTAGGCCTGTCAAATTTATTACCATTCGGTTCTCCCCTCAAGCTTATTTACGGGGATCGCGAACCATTCCGGGTTCAGAAAATTTAAGAAGTGGCTACAATTCAACTCCGAAACTGCTGTTTTCGATTTTTATGCCAAGAAAATGTCACACTTCATAATTCACTCAGAAAAAAACATTCACCCGGCATCTGTGTATGAACAGCGGGAAAGATCTGCTGTTATTCATTAGTCGGGAATATAAAACAGCACAATACGGAATAACAGCCAAAAGCTTTCACAATGATTCATATCTAGCATGAACTGAGTTGAATGAAAGTAATATGTTTCACTCAACGGGGGTTCCTTAAGAAGCTGGAGTTACAAGTTATTAATTTGTTATTGTTACACTCGATTGTAGAAAAGTTATTGTGTTTGTCATTGGAACAATATATCCTTCTTTTGCTAAATGATTTTTTGCTTCTAAGCAGGAATTTTTGTTTTTGCTGGTGATATTTTTCGTTAAACTAAAAAACGCCAGCGGTGAAGCCATCCTATGAAAACATAATCCATAAATTTTGGTCCACATTTGACTATTTTAATTAGTTTTATTAACCCATGACGCACAAATAGCAAATTCTGCAGGCCGGGATAGCCTGGTCGGTAGGGCACCGGGCCCATGTCCAAGAGGTCGTGGGTTCGATCCTCACCGGCCGAAGACTCCCCGTGTAGTAAATGGTGACTGATGCACGTTAAATCTGTCGAATCTCAAAGTCCTCCATGTTCCCATAACAAATCAATACCTCTGGGGGTACTGACTCAGGAGTTTCCTTGTCTTCTGGATTGGTTCAAAATTACAAGGCTACGGAGTTGAACATCAGTAGTCGTAAACCCATGAAATTGGGTCGGCTGTTCAACGACGGTTATAAAATAAAATAAAATAGCAAATTCTCAATCGTATTTTTATCCTTTAACTTTTTTTAAAAAAAATTATGCCTTTATTATTAAACATTTTTTTATCCTTGCCAATATAATTTTTTTATTTCAAAAGTATATTTATCCCCAGGTTCGAAATCCAGCAGTAACTGAGTAATCATTATCTCATGCTTTTTTTATATTTTTTTACGGCAAATTTTGAGATTACAACAAAAAGTGATGGTGCCTTGTTTACTAGTACGTTGTATTGTAAATTTTAAGGTATTCCACGCAGAAAAAATAAGACAGACATATATAAAAAAATATGTTTAATAGAATGAATAAAATTAATCATATTAATTGTTAGTTTGCATAATTATACATATGTAACATGCTTAGAAGAAACGTATGGGCAAGACTAACAGAATATGGTAAAGTTTACCGTGTGTCTGGCTCCACGAAAAAATTCGGTAATTTAAAGAGCTTTGCTAATGATTTAGGTAAAATTAGCAATAAAATACGGTTTCATAATATGTGATAAATGCGATGAAATTTGGTAATTTTTTCATGGTACTTTTAGAGCAAGGCATAAGAGCCATTTATCCGATTAAATATACTTTCCAGTTTTGTATACTAGGTTACTAATAGTAACCTAGTATTTATTTTATGAAATAATTTATTTCTTATATGAAATAATTTAAATGACAAAGGTCAAGTTATCTGAAATGTCAATTTATCCGAGGGTACTGCGTTTTTTAGGTGAATGAAATATGACGTCTGCCAGTTCCACAATCGATCTAATGATTTACAGAGGTTTGTGCTCAGAACCTCAGAAATCTGAAAGGGGTTTTCCATTTAGGTAGATGTTCATAATTGCGTTTAACGCTTCTTGTTAAGACCAGTACGTAATGTGTTTTTTTGTAAGTTCATTACCGAAAAGCTCCTTTCAACCGCTGCAGTACTCCCAGACAGAGAATACATCAATTCCACCAAGAGCAGTATGTTGCTGTATTTCTAGATTAGAGGGTCATAATAGAAGTGAGGCGATAGACTCTTGTAAGATAACATAAATTGAAAATGAATCACGAACTTTATTTGGAAAATGGTCGTCCGCGCGGACGTCGGATTCGAGAAATTTGTTGTCCGCGGGGAATTTTTGACCGCCGAGGACGGGCGGTTTTCGAGCCCTGCGTTACCATATGAACGAAAAAAGTACCAAAAGTAGTTTAAATGCCGAATATTTTGGTTTTATTAATCATAATTATGTTTTTATGTTTTATCAGAAATATTATTAACATACAATACCATAATTTTACCAGATTGTTTTTCCCTGCAAATACCCTTTCATGAACAATTGCCACATTCTAAAAATTAATGCATCGTTTCAAAGAACCGATTATGTTTGTTTGTGCATGGGTACAATTATTGAATTTGTGAAAATTAAAACATGTTAAAAGCATAAAAAGGCTGTTTAATAAAAATAATTTTCCTTTTAAAACCTCCTTAAATTTAAATTTTACAAAATTAGTTAATGTTAGTTTGTATTTAAAGCCATTTTTTTCAGCATTAGCATTGTATAAGTCTTTGAAACATTTATGATATATAAAAAAAAAGATTTTTAATTTTAATATACTTGCCTTAAGGTTTTGAAATCCGTTTTATTCGTTAATGGATATAAGTATTAATGTTTCACTAAAACAGAAGTTCAAATCTTGATTTCAAATTCCACTAAAAATACTTATTAGTGGAAAATACTTATTAAAAATACTTATTAGTGTTTCAATAAATCAGAAGTTCAGATCTTGATTTCAAATTCCACTAAAAATACAAGGTATTTAGTTTCAAATCTACGTTAGTTTTGTAAAACCATTTTGAAATAAGAAGACAATAAATTTAATGAATGGTCATTCGAATTCTTTCATATTTTTTAATTTGTTTTAATCAATTTTCATTCGAATTCGTTTTATTTAAATTTGTTTCAATCAATTTTCATTCAAATTAATTCTTTTATTGATATTGAAATGAACATAAGGCATAAAAAAAGAAAATAATGAAAAATTAATAAAGGAACATGAACTTAAAGTTTTTTACTGCGTGTAGCGTAGAGTATTATTATTTAAACTCATTTATATTTTTTAAAAAAAATTTATCAGAATTCTTTTATTTTTATTTGTGTCAAGATTAACTTTAATCGTCTCACAAGTTCTTAAAATGGCGATAAAAAAAACCCAATAATTATGGATTTAAAATGAAGATAAAAATTACTATAAAATTATTAACATTTTCTTTTGCTAAGTGAGACTATTTTTTATTAATTTATATTTATTTTTTCTTTTCAATACGGAAGCAATTAATTTCATGATTTCTTATTTTATGTCTTTTTATTCGTAGTAAGTGGTGCCTTCCAAGGACTCAGTAAATAAAACAATTATAAAATCCAACTGAGTCGTTTTTCTTACAAAATCGTGTTATGGTCTTTGAATTTATTTGCATATCATTACGCAAACCCCAAGTCTCAAATTTAACAGCCTAGCGTTATCATAGGTTATCTAAATAGTTAACGTTGCGTATCCAATAGTAAAATACCGGTTGTCTAAATGAATAGTAAAGACATTTAGTATTCAGAAGTCATTTTTGCTTATAAGAATTATGATATTTTGTTATCTGGTTTACGCATTTTTTTTAATTGTTATTTAAATAAATGAAATCTAGAAAAGAAATAATTAAGCAAATAAAATATGGAGTTATTTAAATTTGTTTTTGTTTTTTTTTTACAAACAGATAATGCAACTTTAAAAACGACTTCCTTTGGTTTAAAAATTATTATTTAGGAAAATATTTTGATGTTGTTTGATGGAAAATATATTAGAATAACGTTTGCCTTACATAAACGTGAAAGCAAACCTTATTTTCTGCTCCTTTGCGATACTGCGCATGCTCATAAATAACGTATTGCATTTCACAAATAGCGCAGGTACGTTAATTTTAACATAAGTTTTTCACAAATGGAGACCAAAACATGCCTAAATTGGTGTATATCCAACAAAATATTTCTCTCCAGTGAAGTTTTACCATTGGGTACTTATGAAGATCTGGAACGTTGGAAGGATTAACTGTGCGTGCACAAAATAAAAAACAGACCAACCTGAATAACTTTTGATGTAATGATCGGATTTTCACGTTCTAGGACTCAATTTTATTAATAAGTGCAGACGATATTTTAATTTCGAAATCAGGCACAAAAACTTACTTTCTCTAAATAAACATAACTTTTTTACGATTGATTCAAATTTCTGACCCTCAAAGCATAGGGGGTAGCCTCGATCAGGAAAATATGGTCCCAATAGTTTGGTCAGGAGAACGTTCCAAGGTTTGGACACCTTAATGTCAATTTTACTTCTTGAGTATTTCGCCATATCTCGAGAACTTTTTAAGCGAATTGGAAAGTTTTTGCACACAATTATTAAAGTTCGTTATCCGTGAATAGTTCTATGCAAAAATAACTTTTAATAAATGTTTATAATTTTTTATACATTTTATTATTTTTTATTATTTATTATATTACTCGGGAAAAAAATTTGCATTGTAAGATATACAATATTTTTAATATCTTTTTAAAGAATGCAATTTTACATGGCAAAATACGAAAGATTTTTACAGTAATATTTATTTAATTAGAGTGGTTGAGTGATTTTACGGTAATTGTTACTGAAAAAATTAGGGTGTAATATTTTACGTAAAAAATTGATTATACGGATGGCACACCCGAAAAGCCGGTACTTTATAACGTCATTAGATCCAGAATTTTTTACAGTGCACGAACCAACTTATCTATAAAGTTTCTGTTTGAAAAATAGTAAAACATTTTTATACTGTCTTAAAAATAGTGAGATGTCTCTTCTGAGCCTTCAATGCTTCACTTTACTACAAGTTTTGTTCTTCTTTTCAAATTTATGTTTAAAAAAATTATCTTTCTATATTTAATGTGCTAGCAATAAAGGAATGCTTTATTTACTAAATTATATTATATTATTAATTATATGTGATTTAAAAAATGGAAGTAAATTGGTATTAATCAACACTACGAGACCTTGCCTTTTATTTCCCTATTTTTAGCACGCTCACAATAAAGAGCGTATTCTAAAAAAAAATTTTTTTAATAATTTTATTTGATATAGTTATGCTTAATAAAACATATCGTAAAAGTCTTAGACGAATTTATATTTCCGCAAACGCTTATAAAGTAATTATTATGCATCAAATATTCAATTGTCATAAACGACTGGAAGTAGAATGATTGATTGATGGAGTTCCCATTTTTATCTGAAACAGTCATTCGATACACTTCCTTAAACATTCAATGCTTTCCAAAACTAAACTATGCATATTCTGATTAATTTGACAGTTATGTTTCTTTGCTTTGAGACAGTCAATGGCTACGTCTCAATAAAATCTAGTCAAGGCTGATTTCTTAGATATTTTTATCGTTACACACGAATATGAGAAAGTATAAACATTTATAAAAGAACCACTGGAACTTTTATAGTATATTTTTCAGTTTCGCAGCTTTTATAATTGGTTTGTGATATGTGGTTTTATTTTCCTTGGCTTCATAGAGATCAGTCTAGATCAGTGTTCCACTATCATTCAATAAATTTTCTTTTGCTCTATACGTATTGGACAATTCGTATTCCAATCCCAATAGAAACGTTTTCCTATTGGTTGCATCAGAAAATGATTGATAATTGATGGATTTTGGTAAGTGAAGTGACGTCAGCTTAGACATCTCTATACTTGAGGCTAAGCTGTAATTTTAAACTGGGTCTACCACCTTGCCGCTAAGAATTATCAGGGATTTAGAACGGACAAATAACTTAAATATTTTAAAAGTTATCCAACTTTGATAAAAATCATCAATTTTGCGATGGTTTTAAATTATTAAATGAATAATTTTAAAAATTTTTAAGAACGCAGATTATGTAGCTTTGGATTAACCTTTCAAAAGCATGTCAAAACTAGATCACAAAAGCTTTTCATTTTGCAAAACTGTGGTTCTTCATATTGAAGTTCTGCACCATTTTCTGAATTAGCGTCGAGGGCGCTGGTTAATGTTAGGCTTAACTTGCCCCGGCAGGTTCGAATATCTGTTGCAAACCTACGGCAGTTATAAAAATAGCATATTATATGCAGAAAAAAAAAAACGTTTCGTGAAATGACAAAAGTCTTCGGAAAAGTAACCTTACATATAACAAGGATAAGTGTTCGATTATGTCCTCATGTCCATTACAATGTTGTTGTTACATATGGCTTTATTGGAAGTATTAATCCATATACAATATTCAGCTTTAAGTGGACATAAACAAGGTGTAAAAAGGAACAAAATTACAAAAACAACAAGGAAAACACATGACAAACGCAAATTAACACAAAAAGAACACAAAGATAAAATTAAAGTGTAAAAAAATATAAATATATATAGAGGGAAGAATGAGGAGTAGTTTTTAGAGAGAGTTCATGTGCTCTCTGGCATCCCAGTATAGTTTACAAAGATCACCCCGCTCTTGAGATTCTTTGTCTAGTAAAGGGCATACAAGCAAGTGGTCTGAGTTCATGGTTCCCGAATTGCAGATTCGGCACTCACTAGATGGAAGGATACCTATTCTGTTGAGGTGTGATTTATGTAAAAGACGTGTTGGCGTAAAAATTCAAACTGTTTACAAAATTATTGAAAAGTTTAAGGAGAAAAAAAAAACGTTTAAGAAAGTCCTTACAGCAACCCTAATCGAACAATATATTATCTAACCCACAGGCTCGTATTCTTGATTGCCTTGAATCAAGTTTTACTCTTCAATGTACCTAAGCTTTGTTGAACAAACAAACCTACTTTTATAAAAGTTCTTAAAATTCTATTTAATACAAACAAAAATAATTACCATTTGCAAACTTTTTCTATGACAGATATGATATGTTACTGAATTTGTTACGAAAGAATCATAAGGAAAGAGAAATTACTAAATTACGATAATGATTTATTTTCTTACTAAATCCAAAAGCGCTCTCTTGTACTAAATAAAACGGAAAACAAAAACAAAAAACAATCACCCGTACTTCGTTTCTTTTAAAGAACAACAAAGCTTGTATGAATACAAATTTAATATAATTGTATCGTATTTCTTACCTTAATTATCATATAGCATTATTCAATAAATGATTGGTTTTTTTTTTTTTTTTTTTTTTTTTGTGCAAATTGCGGTTAGGTCGTACTGTAATTGAATGGACTATTCATCTATTTATTTGTTTTTACAACATAAAAATGAGAAGGCCATTTTTTTTTTAAACCTGTTTTGTTTGTTCCAAAAACGACTTAGTAATCTGAACTTGTGCAGGATTTTGAAATAAATTGTCGGTGCTCAAAATGCAAATAACTATTGTCTTGAATATATTTATATATATATTTTAAATACTTCATCTGCAAATAAAAGTTGCGATTGTTGTTTTGACGGAATCCCTTTATCATTTTGCACTCGATTTGAATGTTAAGAAATAATTCGATCGTGCGTGTCGATCAACTAAGGACAAGTTGGAAAAACTGTACAAATTATTCTATACTGCTTAGGGATCTTTCCTACTTAAGAGAAAAGTATTATTTTCCATTCATATTTAGAAGAAAAAAAACTCATATAGAGCATATACATTGCTCATTTAAGTAATTGCAAAATCAATGTCTATATACTCAGAGATCACATCTATCATTTTGTAATATGGATACTATTGCAAGAATTCTAGGAAATAGTATATATTCATAGATTTTATACTTGTTATATATAATTGAAGAGCTTAGCTAAAAATATGTTTCGTGACAGTTGAAAAACAAAAAGTCTTTCGAATTCCAGAACTTATTATCGTCAGCTAAAAAGAGCTAATATTTATTTATTCATTCAGCGAAATCTTTATAAAGGGTGTTTTTCATGGCACAAAGTATCTGGTCAGTCAGTATCTTTGTGATTTTTCTTATGCTGAAAGCTAATGTTTGAAAATTATATGAACATAACTGAAGAGCTTAATGGGAGAAAATATTAATAGTATTTAAACATTATAAAATTTCCCGAGTTTTAGAACTAAAGGGGAGAGATGTGTGGGCAAGGGGCTAGAGTGGACAACATGAAAAACTTTTTTTTTTTATTCTATTTTTATCTGTGAGATATTTTAGATTGGCAACATTGATGTGCACTTCAATGTGCAATTGAATAATAAAACTGCGAATACTTTAATAGAAATTTGTAAAAGAATTTTTAAATTTTCTCTTTACTCTTTATCAACTTATTTTATTTTCAGAATTTCAAGAAAAAGGTGGGCAATATGTTATAAATTATATGTTTTTTTTTTTTTTTTTGCCTATTTTGATATTAACTTTTGCTCTGTATACTTTCACTTAGTATACTTTTCTGTATATCTGTATACTTTTATACTTTTGGCATAAACTAAGACATATCTTCGTAGAGCTAGTATAGACATATGGAGATGGGGCTAGTATGGTTGTATTCGTACTGATCCCATTCAATTTCTATTGGAAAAAATATTAATTGGTTCCAAATATAACACATTTGATGTTATTTATTTTTTTAAATTGGAATAATTTTGCTGAGTTATATACTTTTACAACTAGTGGTTTGAATTTTATGTTTCAAATTCAGCACGAAACCTTTATATTAATTCACTTCTTAAAGATTTAAAAAAAAAATTAAAGAAGATGTTTTATTAAGTTTGTTGAAAGAATTCAATTCAGAATAGAATTTTCGCAATACATTAAACTAAAACAGAATATCAGCGAACAGTAATGTCTTCTCTTTTGCGAGTTGTTTTCATTGCTCCAGTGAGAAAAATACTGATAAGCAATGCACTCCGTTCTTTGTCCATTCGGACCATTTCATCATCAAGTTAAAACTATGGTTATTAAAATTGGTTCAGCGCTTTCAAATAAATGAAATTGAACAGTGATATTTTCAGATGATTTACTTTTAAAATGTCTTTTTTAGCATAGGGAAATGTTCTAAAAATACTAATGTTACAAATAATGTACATACAACTAATGTTACAAATAATGATGCGAAATGCTTATGCTACAAATTAGCATTTTAATTAGAACATATAAATATTAATTCTCCAAAAAAGCTTTGATAGAAATTGACTTCATTTTGGCTTTAGATATACTATTCTGAGTTGACTACTTTATCAATTTTATCCACACAAGCCCTTTAGCCAAAACCTTTTTTTTAAAAAAAAAATAAAAATTACAATATAAAAAGCAGCTTTGAATTTCCACATATAAACCAGAATACAGGTAAACATTCAAATTATTGTTATAAAAAAGTACTTTCATAAATTAGAGATTATATTAAATATGCTTTTTTGACAAATTTATATAAAAAAATGTCCACACTATAGTATAAAAGCTACTATAGTCCACACTATATATAGTTTCAATAGTATAAAAGCATATGTAAGCATTTTCGCTTTGTTTTTAAGCTAAAAGCTAATATTTAAATTTCTCTAAAATGTCCCTTTACGTTAATTGAAGAACTTAGTTGTTAAAACGTGTTGAGTAATGCTAGGAAAACTAAAATTTCCTGCTTTAGAGGAACATCATAGCCAGTTATAAGAATCGAATATTTAATTTATATTTCTGAGTTTTTAAATATGCTGGTTTACATTGGACAAAGAGGGATTTGCTATCATATTCGTAATGTTTTTAATCCAAAAGAAAATTTTTATAACTGTCTGAAATGTCCCTTAACATAACTGAAGAACTTAGAGGAAGAACATATTGCGTCAAAAACAACATATATATAAAAACAACATATTTTTATAACTGTCTGAAATGTCCCTTTACATAAGTGAAGAACTTAGAGGAAGAACATATTGCGTCAAAAACAACATATATATAAAAACAACATATTTTTATAACTCTCTGAAATGTCCCTTTACATAAGTGAAGAACTTAGAGGAAGAACATATTGCGTCAAAAACAACATATATATAAAAACAACATATTTTTATAACTGTCTGAAATGTCCCTTTACATAAGTGAAGAACTTAGAGGAAGAACATATTGCGTCAAAAACAACATATATATAAAAACAACATATTTTTATAACTCTCTGAAATGTCCCTTTACATAAGTGAAGAACTTAGAGGAAGAACATATTGCGTCAAAAACAACATATATATAAAAACAACATATTTTTATAACTCTCTGAAATGTCCCTTTACATAAGTGAAGAACTTATAGGAAGAACATATTGCGTCAAAAACAACATATATATAAAAACAACATATTTTTATAACTCTCTGAAATGTCCTTTTACATAATTAAAGAGCTTAGTGAAAGAACATATTGCTTTAAAAACAACAGTTTTTGTCTTTCTAAGCATATTATATTGAGCTATAATTATTAATTTATTTATTTATTTTGCTAAGTAATTAAATAAGGTGGATTTAGTACTACATACACTGTTATAAAATTCTAGAATCAAAGTACGGTATGAAGTACAGGAACTTGTTTGGATACATCGGCCGTAAATACTATTGTACCGTAAAATATTATACCGTGATTTCTACAGTGAAAAGACTAAACTCAGCGGCGCGACAGCCCATAGAGAGCCAAGGCCTACTGTGCCCATCTCAGTTTTCTTGACCTTGGGCTCTGGGGTGCAGGAGCAGATGTTCAGCCGAACGCGGAACCCCCAGTGTTTAGTTCCCATGCCTGGTACTAATTTATCGACCCACTGAAGGGATGAAAGGCTGAGTCAACCTTACCCGGCCCGAGGATCGAACCAGGGACCTGTGGCACGACAGCGCGAAGCGCTACCGCTCAGCCACCGGGCGTCATTTTTACAGTGATGTTTATTTAATTAGAGTGATTTTATGGTAATTATTACAGTAAAAATTACGATACATCAGGTTTTTTGTTCCACGACGTGTTCCGGTAAAAATGGATTTATAGTAAAAAGTTCCGGTATCCTGACTGCTGGTAATTTGATCCTGAATTTTTTACAGTGTAGTTTACATTGTAATATAATCTATTAATTCCCTGACAATATCTATTGATCTTCATAACATAAATTATATTCAATACTTGAAAATTTACTTTAAGATATAATAATACTTTAAAATATACTCCATCTATTAAGAGCAAAAAATATTCTTGTAGATTTTATGAACGGCAAATTGAGATAATACAGTTCTTTCAGTTTTTTTTCCCTTTTTTTTTCTTTTTCTTTTTTTTTCTAAAAGCAGTCATTGTACTAACTAGTGTGTCTGTTTAAGTTCTCTCTTCAAATACATTCCTCTCATTTTTTTCCTGCTATTTTTAGTGAAACCGATTCATCAACTTCTGTAGCTTTTTCGCATTTTTTTTTTAAAGTTCATTGTTAACTGTAAAAAAAAAAAAAAAAAAAAAAAAAAAAAAAAAAAAAAAAACTAGTTTTATTCATGAAAAAAAATTTTTTTTTTTCTTCTAGGATGTATTTTTAAATTTCTTTTCCACATTCGTAGCAAAGATTGCGATTTGTTTATTGGCTTTCATAAAAATGTAAAAATCCATTACAGTTCAACAAATTTAAAATAGTTACTTCCTGTTTTTTTTTTTTTTTTCTAAAATTATTTTTTAGAGTATAGCAATAGTTAAAAGTACTAAATTTTTATTAGTTTTTATTCCTTATTTTTTAAAAAAGTATTCAGAAAGCATCAATGAAAGAAAAGTGTTTTATTTAAAATAAATATGAATGTAAATTTTTTTAAGCGAGTTAGAAAAGAGCTCAATCGCTCTTTGCAGAATTTTACTGTTTTTGTTTTTATTTATTTACTGTTTTTCATTCTTATAATTACAAAATGGGTAAGTTCTATAGTAAATAGAAGGTAACAGGAGCTAAAATGTCTCGCAAGAAATTATTTATAACTATAATATTTTTCAAGTACATTGAGATGAAAAGTATGATCGAATATACCAGAATATGGTAAAATTTACCGCGTTTCCGGGCTCTATGGGAACACCAAAAAGCTCGGTAATTTTTAACGAAACGCTTTGATTATGATTTTTCTAAAATTAGCAATCAAAAACTGTTTTAAAATACGTTAAAAAATTCTGTAAATGTGGTGAAATTTTGTATTTTTATCGTAATAGTTTAATGTACGCCATAAAACCATTTATTCGGTTAAAGTTACTTTTTGTTTTGTTTTGTGGCAAACGAACTACAATTTTGAAAACCAGAATTTCCGGGAAAACCGTTACCGGAAAAATTACCAAATAAATTGTTTCAATAAACTATATTTTAGTTTTATTAACCGCAATTATGGTGTTTATTTTATTTTTTTACCAGAAATGTCATAACCATGCAGTACGTTAATTTTACCTTTTTTTTCACTGTGTATTTTCAAATATTATACAATACTTAATGTTTTGAAAAATTGTTAAAACTGAAATTAAAATTGTGAAAAATAGCTAGTTTTTTTTAAATATATAGGTTCGTGTTGCATATCTGTTTAAATAAGACATAAAAAATGAACGCTATTATAGTGAGAAATATATAAATTATAAAACAATAAACTATGAATTTAAACTATGATAAGTAATTTGTATAATTAACTGTGTACTTATGTTACATAAATAAAGTGAATACCATGATAGTATGGATTAAAATTATGTAATCTATTATAAACTATGAATTAATTCCCAGTCATAAAAAACGAATACTACGATAGTACGAATCAGAAATATATATTATAACTACAGTAAAAAATAAATCAATTCTATAAATTCAAACTATGATAAATAACTTGTTTATTAATAAAATATTTTCATGTACAAATCTTTTTAAATAAGTCGTAAAAGTGAATATCATGATACTTTGGATACTTATACTATGGATAAGAACCTAAAATATAGTATAAAATATAAATTAATACTAAGTCGTAAAAAGTGAAAACTGTGATAGTGCGAATTAAAAATCTATATAAGTACAAAAAGCAATAAATGATTTCAAATTATGAAAAATAACTTATTTGATTAAATGTTTACTTTCATGTTCCATATCTGCTTAAATAATTCGTAAAAGTGAATACTATGATACCATGGATAAAAACCTAAAATTTACTATAAACTATGAATTAATACGATGAGCAAAACTATGATAAATAGCTGTTTTCGTTAAAACTTAACTCTTATTGTTGAATGTCAATCTAAATAAGTCATAAAAAATTAATACTGTTATAGCGCGAATTGAAAGTATACATTATAAATAATAAATAATAAAATAATAAATATAATACTATGAACAATAAATCAATGCTATGAATTAAAACTAAAATAAATAACTTGCTTGATTAAATGTATACTTTCATATTGCATATCTGTTTAAATAAGTCGTAAAAGTTAATACTGTAATACTATGGATCAAAACTAAGTTAACTACTTCAAATTATGAATTATTAATACTGAGTAAAACTATAATTAAATAAATAACTTCTTTCAGTACTTATAACAGTACTATACAGTATATTCAGTACTCATAGCTTCATTTATAACTCTCATTGTTGAATGTGATGTCAGTCTAAAACAGTAAAAAAGTGTAATATCTCAATATCTCGAAAAGTTTGTTATATGAACTTCGAGTTGTTTTTCTTTTTGAAAAATTGCTAGCATGAAATTGATGGCTAGGAAAAGAAGAAGAAAAAACTACCAAAGCCCCCTTTTCGCCCCTCGTTCTTCGCCATAGTGTACAAGTGTCCTCTCACGTAGGCAACGGGAAACACTAAAAGGAGGGGGGGGGGGATGATTAGATCTCTGAGTCCCCCTACCCTACCTTTCAGACTTTGTTTTCTTTTATTTCCTTTATATAGATAATTTTTTTTTCTTTCTTTTTCATCCAATCTTTGCTGCCTAAGGCAAGATTATTCCAAAATGTTACATTCGATTTTTTTTTGTAGGCCCCACCTCCCCTGAATGTACCCGCTTTTCCTTCCTACACATACGGTAACCTTTACAGAACTTTTGGGGCGTACATTTTTATATGCCTGGGGGACAGGAATGAAAGGAGGGAAGGATTCGGTTTACGGAGGGGTGTGCAGTTGTGATTTATTTGTAAGGGTGTTACGCAATCGTTTTTGGCTTAATATTGGTAGGCTGTTGTTGGGACAACTATATATCAATACACAATAGTGCGTGATACAATGTTCGACATTAAGGAAATGTGTTAAAGGGAGAAAAATAAATTATTTTTGTGTAGGGTACAAATAATGGATATCGATTTCGGTTCGATAAAAATCGATGCCAAGAGCTGATATGATCTGTCGAGATACTACTATGTTCAAATTCATCCTGATGTTATTTTGATTGTTATTTAGTTGTCTTATAAATAATTCAATTCTATCTTTAAATAGAGGTGTCGACTCAGTTGTTGCCTTCACACTGAAAAAAAATCCGTATCAAATTACAGTAAAGAGTAATGACACTCAGGATGCCTGTACTTTTAACAGGATCATGTCTGATATACCGTAATTTTTACAGTTATAATTATCGAAAAAACACTGACTCACTCTAAAGTAAATATTACTTTAAAAATTACAGTGTAATATTTTACGGTAAAAATGGATTTTACGGATGATACACCCAAATTGCCGGTATTTCACACCGTGATTTAGAGTAAAATTTTGTTTATAATAATAAAGAGAACAATTATCCGAATAAATGACAAATTGTTGCACAAACTATGTACAGTCAAAACAAGCATACTTGGGTTTTTAGCATTTTAGTTATTTATTTTAAAGATTTTTTTTAAAATGTAAATGTACAGTATAACAATGTACCGTAAATATCAATGTAAACTATCAATGTGCACAAAATAAAAAAGATATTACCCTGAATAATTTTCGTTCTAATGATCGGATTTTCATGTACTAAGTGTCAATCTTAGTGGCTCCTGGGGGTGACCTCAAATATGCTTATTATTTAGTGCTAACTATCATATTATTAGTTACGCAATCGGACACAAAAACGCACTTTTTCTGAATAAATTTTTTTTTGTAACTGTTTGGACTCCTGACCCTCAAATTAGGGGGTAGACAAAATTTCGAAAAGGTTGAATCATAAATTCAGGGGTAATCAGCTTAACAAGTTTCACTGTACACTGACACTGGGAAAATTTCTGATTAAATTACGGTGAAAAGTACCGTCACTCAGGGTATCGATACTTTTACCGTAAAATCCATTTTTACCGGAACATGTTGCGGAACAAAAAGTCTGATATATCGTGATTTTTAAAGCAGTAATTACAGTTAAATCACTGAATCAGTCTAATTAAATAAATATTACTGTAAAAATTACGGTATTATATAAAGAAAAAGAAAGAGAACAGATTTTGTTTAGACTTCCATAAGATCGATGTTGCTCTATTCTTACCGGTAGAATAATATAATAGAATTTTTTTTTATAAAATTCACTCTATTATTCTGATTGGTAAAAATTACGGTATAATATAAAGAAAAAGAAAGAGAACAGATTTTGTTTAGACTTCCATAAAATCGATGTTGCTCTATTCTTACCGGTAGAATAATATAATAGAATTTTTTTTATAAAATTCACTCTATTATTCTGATTGGTAAAAATTACGGTATAATATAAAGAAAAGAAAGAAAACAGATTTTTTTTAGACTTCGATAAAATCGATGTTGCTCTATTCTTACCGGTAGAATAATATAATAGAATTTTTTTTATAAAATTCACTCTATTATTCTGATTGGTAAAAATTACGGTATAATATAAAGAAAAAGAAAGAAAACAGATTTTTTTTTAGACTTCCATAAAATCGATGTTGCTCTATTCTTACCGGTAGAATAATATAGAATTTTTTTTATAAAATTCACTCTATTATTCTGATTGGTAAAAATTACGGTATAATATAAAGAAAAAGAAAGAAAACAGATTTTTTTTAGACTTCCATAAAATCGATGTTGCTCTATTCTTACCGGTAGAATAATATAATAGAATTTTTTTTATCAAATTCACTCTATTATGCTAATTGGTAAAAATTACGGTATAATATAAAGAAAAAGAAAGAGAACAGATTTTGTTTAGACTTCCATAAAATCGATGTTGCTCTATTCTTACCGGTAGAATAATATAATAGATTTTTTTTTTATAAAATTCACTCTATTATTCTGATTGGTAAAAATTACGGTAGAATATAAAGAAAAAGAAAGAGAACAGATTTTGTTTAGACTTCCATAAAATCGATGTTGCTCTATTCTTACCGGTAGAATAATATAATAGAATTTTTTTTTAAAAATTCACTCTATTATTCTGATTGGTAAAAATTACGGTAGAATATAAAGAAAAAGAAAGAGAACAGATTTTGTTTAGACTTCCATAAAATCGATGTTGCTCTATTCTCACCGGTAGAATAATATAATAGAATTTTTATTATAAAATTCCCTCTATTATTCTGATTGGACATTTTAAATCGCCTTTAAGGATCATGTTACTTTACTTTTAAATAATAAGCGTCTTACTTTAAAATAGTTATGAAATTAAAAAAGAAACAAATACTAAATATCGAGACAGTTTTGATAAAATTTATACATATAACAGGGTCTAATATTCAGAAAACACTGTTTTTTTTTTTTTTTTTTTGTAATTCTCCATTTGGTCATTAAAAAAAATATTGAAAGAAAAAAAAAACAGAGAATACATAATATTATTGAAAAATGGTGTCCAATTCATCAAGGAGTTAAACTTAATTATGAGTCAATTAATAAGTTAAACCAAGTTAAGAGTTAATAAATTAAACTTATCTTTGATATTTAATTAGTTAGTTAAACTCTTTTAAATTAAATCATTAAAAAGTTTTAATCGACGTTTTAAGTTAGAAGATTTTAAAAGCAATTTTATGACCACCGAATAAAATTTTTTTATTTATCCTCAGCAATGCGAGGAAATATTTTTCCCTCTTACTTCAGTTTTTATTTATTCTTCTATTTAAACTAGTCATGTGGTTAAATTAAGCTGATGTAGTTACTTATGATTTACGTGTTT
The DNA here is from genome assembly GCA_949128135.1 of Parasteatoda lunata. NCBI lineage: Eukaryota > Metazoa > Arthropoda > Arachnida > Araneae > Theridiidae > Parasteatoda > Parasteatoda lunata. Next base: position 56,227,896 of record OX421979.1, on the reverse strand, counting down.
TAAGCTCTAAACAATGACATGTTGATTTCAGTTCATTCCCCTTTTATCCCTTTAAATTGATTTTAAGAACATTTGGAATTGTGTCTTTTTTTCAGTTCATGGCTCATGAAAAAGTTAAAACAAAGAAATAATGCTCTGAGTTTTCTTCATGACGTTTATTTGCACAGTTGGATACCTGCTGCTGACGTCATCGTAGGTAAATCAACCCATTGGAAAGCAAGAGCTTTGTGCCCTGAGCCTCCACATCTCAAATATATATATACTTTATTTTATAACCGTCGTTGAACAGCCGTCCCAATTTTGGACTTATGACTACTGATGTTCAACTCCGTAGCCTTGCAATTTTGAATCCAATTCAGAAGACAAGGAGATTCCTGGATAAAGCATTTGAAGAAATTTACCTTCGTGGAGAACTTTTGGATGCAACTAACTCGCATTTGCGTTAAATGGAAAAAAACCACGAAAATCTCCCACAGTTACCCTGGTGGCAAAGAGTGCGTGTGGAATTCGTATTGACCAGGCATCGCTGGGATTCGAACCCGGTTCACCTCATTGGAAGAGGAATGCTTCATTCCCTGAGCAACAGCGATTGAAATATATATATTTGTAAATTCTATGTTAGAAAACGTTTTTAATTTTATGTTAGAAATTTCCTAATCATTTTATGAAGTATTCGTACTTTTACAAATCGGTTACAACAACTTTATGAAATGTACAGGTTTATCACAAATTGCTTCATAATGACTTTAATATGAATTGTTCAGATTCTCACAAATTGCCTCGTCGTAATTTATATATAAAATGTTAATGCTATCCCAAATTGCGTCATAATAACTTTATATAAAGCGTTCGAATTATCTGAACTAGCATCATAATAATTTTAAGAAGTGTTCACCCTATCATAAATTGCTTCAGAAGAAGCAAATCATTTAATGTACAGTAGAACCTGTTTTTGTGCGGTGGATAGGGACCGCATGAAAGAAATCGCACAAAAAAAAAAAAAAAAAAAAAAAATTCTTACATATATTAAACAAGTTTATATACTACCTAAAAAAATTTTTATGCGGTGGATGGGGACCGCATAAAATAAGTCGGACTAAGAAAATACATTAATGATTTATGAAATAGATGAGAGAATGCTTTCAATTAAATGAAATAATTAAATTAAACCTAAAAATTGTAAAAATATTTAATTCCTCATTGTACATACACCCGGAAAAGTTTTCAAATTATACATTAAAATAGTGGAATTGTCTGCCTTTTTACTTTCTTTTGACTATAAATATTCATTTTAGGGGAGTACTTATGTCTAAAAATAAAATAAAAATCATAAAAACTACATATAAATAGAAACAAAAGTAACTAATTTATTTATCTTTAATCTCACTATAAAATGAATCCTTAATCACGTGAATCGTGTATTAAAATCTGAATACGAAGCGTATACTGTTTGCGCGTCGAGCGACAATATGTACGTAACTGACTCTGGCTTGTTAGGAGATTGTTTAAAATAAATGAACAGAGCATCACGGAGTCCAGATACATCGTTGTCAAGGAGGCCACGTAATCAGAGTTCGTCCACAACATGTATATGTACATTGATAGGAAATATTAAACTGGTGCTAACGCCGCTAAGATTCATATACCGCATAAAAAAAATCGCACAAAAATAAAATCGCACAAAACCAATCGCACAAAAACAAAATCGCTTAAAAAAGGACCGCACAAAAACAGGTTTTACTGTATAGTGAATGAACTTTGGTGTAATACCTATCTGAATTTGAATTGTTGAAAAACTTCATGTGAAGGATTACTTCAAGTTAATGCCAAATCAAGAGTTCTTACATACTTCAAAGGGTGTAGTTAAATCTTAACACCAATAATTGATAAAGCTCACACCAATCTACAGCTCGACGGTGAAAAACGTTTTAGGAGCTCCGTAAATTTGGTGAATATTCACGAGTTTATATTTTCATAATATTCTCGTAGTGATTTTAACTATTTAGCTAAATTCTTGTGTGACATGATGGAAGGGCCTGTTTTAAATACATAAAAAAAATTTGGATCCTTATTTGAAGTTAAAGATGAATAATTTTTCAATTTCAGGATGCTGTCAATATGTCAGCCAAGATGGCAATTCGTTTACACGAAGTGTGTTGGGGAAATTCAAGTGTTTCTTGTCGGATTTAATTGATAAACTAGTCATAGCCTAGTAAGTATTAATCCCTTTTAATAATTTATTTAAAAAAAACTATTGATTGATTCACCTCAATCTTTATGCCGCATTGATTTAAAAAACTACTTTTACAAATTGTTATAAAATGCATGTATGTTTTAGCTGTTAAGATATTTATGTTCACATAAGAATTATGAAAATCTGTCAGTCGTATAAAATAATTTTATATAAAATTTTGTTAAGCCTAATTCGAATTCTTATTAATATTCTATCTGTGCTGTGTGTATGTTGATTTAAAAAAAAAACTTATTTTATTTTAAGAAATACTGTGCATATGCATCCTAAATTTATGATTCTTGCTTTAGATTGCATCGTAAAAGTAATTTCACTGACTCGTATGCGTGTCATATTTTACAGTAATATAAATTCTAGTGTTATTGAAGAAACAGACATGGCGGCGGTTACTTTACATCAACATGGTGCATAAGAATATTCTAAGTGTTTTTTGTAGTAGGAACTATCCTTGGTTTTGGTGTAGTGGAACATTTAGTGAAACACTACTTTGGTGTAAAGTATCTGACACCATTTTTGATGTTGAGTAGCGCGAAAGTTTTTTACATTTTGTAAGTATTTCTCATAATCAATGCATAGTAAAAATTAGACGGACTAATACGCCATTTCTCCCGTGTTCTTCGATTATCTCACTTATTAAAGTATTTTTCACGAAAAAAGAAATTAATTTTTCAACCTTGACTAAAAGCTGTTTACAAGGATTGTTAAATACGAAAAAACTTCATGATTAATTGTACGAAGGTCAATATGTAATATAATTGAATGTGCATCAGGCTTTTTCTATTATTACAGAGCATTAAAATAATCACTGTAATTTTGTAGTTGAAAATAGAACTTTAAAGACTTCGAATTTATTAAGCATTAAAGTAAGCACAAATCACATTCTTTTATTAAATTATGATCTAAACATAATGCATCAGATCACGCCACATTTCGAATCTTGCTTCTTTAACCTCTTTTCCGCTTTTGATAAAGATTTATTCGTACTTCTTCAAATTGAATCCAACTCTTAAAACCTTATCGCATTTTGTTATCGCTATTGAAGTGTCAAGAGATTGTGATTTACGAACCCAAAATTTTAGTTATAGGTGTGCATTTATTGAAAGAAGGAAAGAAATTTCGAAATAATTTGTTCTTTCCTTTAGTGAAAAAAAAATAATTTTGAGATTAATTTGTTGTGACGTGAGTGAATATGGAAAGTTACGTAAACTTCCTAGGCAGAATGAATTGATTATGAGCAAGCATGACAAAAAATGTTGCTGCTAACATGAGACTTGTAGTGATATATCTCATGTTAAAGAAAATATCGTTTCAAAATAATAAACTATAACAGCTTTTGGTCTTTATATTTATAACCTGGTCTTTGCTGTTGGAAAAAAAAATATGGATTCGCTTCGAAATAGTTGCTGTTATAAAATAAAATTATCACATTGGACAGCTTTAAAACTGTTGCCTGTCAAAGTAATCATGGGACATCATTGAAACAGTTGCTGTTATAAAATAAAATCCTCACACGGGACAGCTTTAAAACTGTTGCCTGTCAAAGTAATCATGGGACATCATTGAAACAGTTGCTGTTATAAAATAAAATTATCACATGGGACAGCTTTAAAACTGTTTCCTGTCAAAGTAATCATGGGACATCATTGAAACAGCTGCTGTTATAAAATAAAATCTTCACACGGGACAGCTTTAAAACTGTTGCCTGTCAAAGTAATCATGGGACATCATTGAAACAGTTGCTGTTATAAAATAAAATCCTCACACGGGACAGCTTTAAAACTGTTGCCTGTCAAAGTAATCATGGGACATCATTGAAACAGTTGCTGTTATAAAATAAAATTATCACATGGGACAGCTTTAAAACTGTTTCCTGTCAAAGTAATCATGGGACATCATTGAAACAGTTGCTGTTATAAAATAAAATCCTCACACGGGGCAGCTTTAAAACTGTTGCCTGTCAAAGTAATCATGGGACATCATTGAAACAGTTGCTGTTATAAATTTTTATTTTATAACCGTCTTTGAAAAGACGATCCAATAATTTGGGTTTACGACTACTAATGTTTAACTCCGTAGCCTTGTAATTTTGTACCCATTCCAGAAGACAAAGGAATTCCTGGCTCAAGTATTGGGAGAAATTTGCCTTTGTGGAGGACTTTTTGATGCAACTATTTCGCATTTGCGTTGCACGGAGAGGAAAACCACGAAAACATGCCACGGTTAGCATTGACAGCAAGGGGACTCTAACCCATAATCCGTCTACCACTGAGGATATTTTACGTCAGCACTGTGGTTGATGCAAGCCGAGTGCGGAATTCGAATCGATCAGTTATTGCTGGGACTCGAACTCGGTTCACCTCATTGGAAGGCGAACGCTCTATCCCCTGAGCCACCACGGCTCGCTGTTATAAATAGAAACTATCATGGGACAGCTTTGCAAACAATTGTTGTTACAAATAAGACAGCTTCGAAATCATGATGGACAATCTCGAAATAGTCGTTGTCTTAAATTAAAACTATCATGAGGCAGCATTGAAAAAGTTACTGCTGCCATTCAAAATAATCACGAGACAGCTTCGAAATAGTTGCTGTTATAAATTCAAACTATTAGGGGGCAGCTTTGAAATTTGTTGCTGTTGTGAGTCAAAATAAGTATGAGACAGTTTCAAAATAGTTATTGTTATTAATTAAAATAATAAAAGGCTGCAACAGAGTAGGAAATAACGTTGAAACAATTAATGATATTGGTAAGTTGGCCATTGTCATTACTACAGACTCAATTAAAAAATAAAAAATAAAAAATAAAAAAAAAACTTTAAAAAAAATATTAAAAAAAAAAAAAAAAACGGTGGAACTGTAGGTACGGCTTTCTTTTGCAACAAAATTATAATAACAATTAGCCATATGTTGAGAAGTAACTACAACATAGAAAACTATACTATAAGACAATGTTTAATGCTTGCAAACAAAGATGCATGTTCTTTTTTTAAAAAATTTTTTTATATAAGATACTTTTACAATTTGTTTCGTTCTTTTTTAAATAATAACCGAATAAGTTTCATTTTTTAAAATCCGATTTCCTGATCTTATATAAAATTATCAAATAAAATGTTTTCCTTAAAACAAACAAACGATAAAAAGGTATTATTAAAAACTAAAAAGAAAAAGCTTTAAATCCAGATTCTGACCTTAAACTTGACCTTAATCTCAAGGACTACGTGACATGTAGGCTGGATTTTGGATTTAGTACGGGTTTAGGGGACGCTGGTCTTGTCCCTGATCTATCATATACCCTAGTTTATGTCTAGACTGTGAATCGATAAGTAAAGAAATGGACATTTTTTTGTGTGAGGGGTGATATGGCATATATTTTTTATACACTTTCTACCCGTTTACGAGGGGTCGTAAAACCTGAAAAGTTTTTCCAGTTATTATTCCACCCCCACCTTCCAAGAAACAAACAAAGCATATAGTAGGAAAGAATTTTTGGAAAAGATAGTTAGAAATATATTGAACTCTTATTACATACTAACTTAAGTATAAGTAGTAAAGCTGAACGACATACTATTATTAAGTTATTTATTAATATGAATATTCATTAATATAACATGTTATAAAAGTGGAAATATTTATTACACACAGTAAAAAAAAAAAAAAAAAAAATTCTGTTAAAACTATCGTACTGTATAGTTATGACATTTCCGATTAATACAAAAAAACTACTGGTTATTAAAATCAAAATATAAGGTATTTAAAAAATTCATTTGGTAATTTGTCATTTTAATCATAGAATTTTACAGAACAGAAAATCTGCTATACCGCAATTTTTATAGTAATATTTTCAGTAAAATCACTCTAATTATATAAATACTACAGTAAAAATTACAGGATGATATTTTACGATAATAATTGTTCTTACGGATGAAGTATCTAATGTGCCGGTACTTTGTACCGTAATTTGATCATGAATTTTTTCCAGTGTAGAGTTATTTAGGGATTTCGCAGTAATTATTAATGTAAAATTACGGTTTATCACATTTTTTGTTCCATAACATGTTCTGGTAAAAATGGATTTTACGGTATAATGCTGGTATTTTTTACTCTAATTTGATTTGGAATGTTTTACAGTGTACCTTTTCCGATGCTACATTTCATCTATTTAGCTCACTAATTACTTTTTCTAAAGCTGCAATTAATTTAATAAGCTGTTTAATAACCTTTTCCAGAATTATCGCTTATCTACTTAACTATTCAATTACTTTTTCCATTTCCCCTACTATTTAATTTCGGTGTAAGAGACAATTTTATGTAATTCAGTTATGCAAATATACACTGGTGTAAGAAATTAAGAGAATTTGCAGACTTGGTTGATTATCTCTAGAACTACTTCACCGATTTTAATAAAATTTGATATGTACATACACATTGATACAATACAAAACAAATAACCATTCAACAATTGTAATACACACTCATGATAGTGCGTAACACTCGTTGTATTCGGAAGGTATGAAATTGCCACAGGAAATTATAAACTGCCTTATTTCAAGTATGAAATCGCGCTGCAAGGCCTGTATATCTGGAAGAGGGAACTATACCCCCTATCATGGGCGCCCATAGGGGAGGGCCGAAGGGGCCCGGCCTCCCCCCTAGAAAATATATGCGTAATGAAACATATGCGTATTTGATTAATCATCTATAATTAAAAGTGAAATTAATTTAAATTAATTAGTTACTCAGCTAATTAAGTTAAAAATATTTACATAGATAAAATTTCCTTTCATTAATTTTCTAATTCATTAAGCTATTAGTCGTTTTCTTTCATGAGCCCCCCCCCTAAATTCAAACATATGAGCGCTCCTGCCCCCTATTAACCTTTTTTTGTGTGTTTATTCTGTATCTGCTTTTTCATACCTTCCGACTCCAACGAGTGTTACGCATGATCATACGTGAGTATTACAATTGTTGAATGGTCATATTGTATTGTATTGTATCAATGTATGCACATATGAAATTTCATTAAAATCGGTCCAGTAGTGCTAGAGACAATCGACCAAGACTAAAAATTCTCTTAATTTCTTACACTCGTGTAATATGTTATGGTAAAAATAGATTTTGGGGTAAAACGGATTTTAAGAGTACCACTCAGGGTGTCAGTACTTTTTACCATAATTTCATCCGGAATTTTTAGCAGTATACTATTTTTTTTTTTCGTATAAAAATTTCACTTGTTTTTTTTATATAAAAACATTATTTTTTATTTGTATCATTAACTCTTCTTTAAAAAAAAATTAAAAAAAAAAACAAAAAAAAAATCAAGAGTATCTCTTAGAACTTAATTATTTCAGTTGGCCAAAGCCTCCTTAATCTTCTACTAGATTGTTTTTTATGATAAAATGCTATAAAAACCTCAGTCAGTGATTTGCAGGTCAGACAACAGTAGGCGTCAATTTTTAATGATGCTTGGCGTCAAAGACAACGTTCCCTGAGGTTCTTCTCAGAAATGGGTCTTAAAATACAGAAGCGTTCAGGTTCTGCCACATCGAATAACAGAGTCCTAAGTTATTAACGTTAATAAGCCCATATAGAAGCTTATAACTAACGGTGTTTAATAAAAACAGAATTATCAAAGCATATACTTATATTTTTTTTATTCTTCGTAAGCATATTTTATGTTCTAATTTTACTTAGATGTAGTTGTTAGTCGAGAATCACGCAAAATAATTATTGTTCTGAGTTTTATTAAAAATAACGCAGGGAAATGAAATCTTAGTCTATCATAATTTGTGAATCAGCAAAGCTTTTATTAATAAGTAAATTATGAAATGTATACCATATGAAATTTTTATGAGTTATGAAAACCTAGTAATACAGAATATATTAAAAAAATTTTTTTTAACAGATTTCATAATTCGTTAATCCCCGAGTCATTTTTTCTCAATAATATTTCGAAGATTAAGATTAATTGTTGCAGATAAAATGTTTTATTAGATTTAAAATCATTTTTTTTTAATATTAAATTATTCCCAACAAAGGAATTGTATTTTTTAGCCGCATACTTCACACTTATGTCGTATAATCATTATAAATTTTGAAAGCTGATATAGGAAGGCTTACTTTTTACCTCTCCTTTAACCGTCGTTGAACAGCCGACCCAATTTTATGGGTTTACGACAACTAATGTTCAACTCCGTAGCCTTGTAATTTTGAACCCAGAACACAAGGGAACTCCTGGATCGAGTATTGAGAAATTTGCCTTCGTGGAGGACTTTTTGATGGAGCTAACCTGCATTTGCTTTACATGGAGAGAAAGACCACGAGGACCTCCCACGGTTAGCCTGACGGCAAGGGGACTCTAACCCATGATCCGTCTACCACTGAGGATATTTCACGTCAACACTGTGGTCGATGCAAGCCGGGAGCAGAATTCGTATCAACCAGTCACCGATGGGATTCGAACCTAGGTCAACTCATTGAGAGGGCAAAGCTCCTATCCCCCTGAGCCACCAAACTGGTTAAAAACATCTAGTGGTTTGTTTTCAAAGTTTTACGTTTGGTTTTCTAATGTTCTTTCGGAAAGAAATTTGTGCCGCTGCTTTAGACGTTTGTAATTTGATTCTCAAACGTCAATAAAACTATTCACTTTTGAAGCTCATCATCACTGGAGACGAGAAATGGATTATTTATACTATTTTTTCGGGTCTTTATAAGCATTTCTGACCGTAATACCATTGCTTCAATCGAGGAGGTCAAAAATCACCTGGATTAATTTTTTTGCCAAGAAAGAACAAAAATATTATGAATTACAAATCATGCTACTGAGCCGCGATTGCTCAGGGGATAGAGCGTTCGCCTTCCAATGAGGCGAACCGGGTTCGAATCCCAGTCGATACGAATTCCGCATCCGGCTTGCACTGACCACAGTGCTGACGTGAAAATATCCTCAGTGGTAGACGGATCATGGGTTAGAGTCCCCTCTCCGTCAGGCTAACCGTGGGAGGTTCTCGTGGTCTTCCTCTCCATGTAACGCAAATGCGGGTTAGCTCCATCAAAAAAGTCCTCCACGAAGGCAAATTTCTCCCAATACTCGATCCAGGAGTTCCCTTGTCTTCTGGATTGGGTTCAAAATTACAAGGCTACGGAGTTGAACATTAGTAGCCGTAAACCCATTAAGTTGGGTCGGCTGTTCAACGACGGTAATAAAAAAAAAAAAATCATGCTACTGCCAGAAATATGGCAAAAGATATTGGGTCAGAATGAACAATGTATAATTCAAATAAAATATTCATTCACTATAAGAAAAGCGTCCTTAATTTTCATACGGAAAAAAACGGAATTGCTTTCCGAATAACCCAATAATATTTCGAAAATTAATGCTAATTGTTGAAGACAAAATGTTTTATAAAATTTTTTTTCAAAGAATAAAAATAAAGAATAATTATGGAGGAAAAAAGTTTTTTTTAACAAATTCATAAATTTTTTTCTTAGATATTGTAAAAACTAATAACATTTGTTACAGAAAAATGTGTTGGCATATTTGGTAATTTTTGTATGAAAAATTAGTAAAAACTAATTTCAGTTGTTGTAGATAAGATGTTTTTACAGATTTATTGATTTTTGTTTCAAAGATATTGTGAAAACTAGTTCTAATTGTTACAGGAAAAAATAATTTATGAGATACATTAAAGCCTTAATTCCCAAATTATTTTTTCTATATTATTTCGAAAATTAAGACTAATTGTTTCAGATAAAATATTTCAACAGACTTAAATATTTTTGCTTTAATGGCATTGCAAAAATTAATACTAATTGTAGCAGATAAAATGTTTTAAAAGATTTATAAGCCCATTCATTTTCAAGTCATTTTTTTTCCCAATAAATTTTGAAAAATAGATATTTATTGTTAAGTTTTTTCGTAGATTTGTTAACCCATTATTCCTCACGTCATTATTTTTTCAAAAACATTTTAAAACACACCAATTGTTAAGAAAACAACAAGAAAAAATTTCAGTCCGAATTTTTATTATTTGTTTTATTTGAAAAATTAAAAAAAAAAAAATATTTGTTTTTTGACTATGCAAATTTCAACAAACTTTCAAAGTCTTACTGCAAATAAGTAACTAAATTATTTATTGAATGATAGTCGCTCGATTAATAAATAATTAAACAATTTTTATTGATTATAGGGAGTATGAAGCCTATCAAGTTTGCCAACATGAATAATGCCAAATTTTAGATTAAGCATGACAATAACTAACGATAATGCACATAGACATATGAAATACGACAATATTATGATTATTAACGATAACAATAATCGTATACAATAATATCGAGATCATAATTTATAATCATCAATACGTTAATATCGCGATAACGTATCAATAACAGTCATCGATAATTATTGTGAGTGCTGATATTTGGGTAAGGAAAATATTGTATAAATAATACAATGTTGTTAAACCGGAAAATACCACGATATATTTTTAAATATCGATATTTTGTATATATATCGCGATATTAAAATTGTTACTTATCGGTTATAGAAAAAGCAATGCTGGCGTTGGTGAAAAGCAGTTTCCAACACATGGTCCTCTTAATCTATAAGTACCAATTATACTACCTTATTTTTTATTTTTTTAAATAAACTTGAGCTTGACTTGAAAATAAAAATGGCTACATCATTATCCGAACGCTTTATTCTTGCTACAATTTACAAAAATTAGGAGAAATAAAAGTTATATGTCTAATAAAAGTTATATTATTAGGAGAAATATCAAATGTTTGAAAATTTATGTCACAGAAATAACTTTCATGAGCTTATTGAGCATTTTTGAAAAGTCGTAAAAGAGCTAAACAGTAATGGTTAATATGCGTCGTAATTAAAACTGAAAGCTATTGTAAGATTAATTCTTCATACCAAGTTTTTTCAGCTTTGAAAAGTTTTTTTATATACATTCGATTGAGTCAACAGTTCTTTATGTTAGAGTTAATGTAAAATTTGTATTAAAATAATTAAACTTTAAGCCATAAGTTTAACACCAATGGCCCCAAATAAAAAGAATATTATTTTATTTATAATTAAAATTATCAGTTATTATAATATTCTTTAAAATTTTGATAGCTATTTAAATATATAAAATCAAGCTAACATAATAAACTATTTATTTTTTTCAAGTGGTTAAACATGTTTTTTTTCTTCGTTGTATAAATTTCGCTTGTACTAGAATTCTAAAATTCAACAGCCTCATAGGATCATCCAACTTGACGTTATGATGGTTTTTGAAAACTGTTACATATGTAATTTCTAGTTTGAAAATTTTTTTGTGTGCGTTTTTGGAGGTTAAGTATATTTGTTTTGCAGAATGTATAAATACGAGATGTAATGAGGTGTATAAAACGTTATGTACTATAACATTACATGAGAAAAGATATGATGGGACAGAATATCTTTTTCTCAAGAATCCTTAACCCATTCTAGACCAGCTTCTTTCTTTTCCAATAAAAAGACAAATTACGACTTCAATAACAATATTCTACCAAAAGAAAATAAAAAATAACTATTTGTGCGATTGGGGGTTGGGACATATGTGACCAAACGGGTTTAGATGGGACATATATGCCCCAATGGTGTTTTCATCTGCGAGACATATATGTCCAGGTGGGGCCGAAAGGGTAAAGGGCCCCTTGTCCAAATTCGGTAAAAGAACTGGACTAGTCCTTAATCAAATCTTATAATCAATTCCTTTTTTTAAAAAAAACATCAGATTAAATTAACGATACTGGGGAAATTACAACCAGTTTCGCTCTTAATATGTCAGATATCGGATAATAATTCCGGTACACGGAGAGAAAAAAATTCTGGTAAAACTACCGTACTGTTTGGTAATAACATTTCCGGTATAAATAACCATAATTCTGGTTAATAAAATAGATGATTTTTAAACCATTCATTCGGTTCTTTTTCCGTTCATAATATGATAACGAATTACCGGGAATTTTGGTTTTCAAAACTATAACTTTTATTACTTCTCATTTAGTCAAAAATACAAAGATAAAAAGTCATATTTAACCAAATAAATTGTTTTTATGCCATGCTATAAGCTTTCATGATAAAATTACCAAATTTTACCACATTTACCGAATTTTATTACATATCATAAAACCATATTTTATTGTTAATTTTACCAAAATCATTACCAAAGCTCTTTGGTAAAAAAAATATTGAGCTTTTTGATGTTTCGATTGAGCCAGAAACTCGGTAAATTTTACAATATAATGGTAGTTTTAACCATTTTTTTTTCAGTTTGGATAGAGAATTAAGTTAAATTTTATTTTCCTTTTCGGATACGTCCAAGAAATAAGTCTGTTTTATTTCCGAATCGGAAATAAAACAAATTTATTTCCAAAAACACAATAAAGCATTTTATGCTATTTTTACGGAAAATGCAGTTTGAAACATGCTTCACTTGAAGAACCTCAACTTCTTAGAATATTCAAATGATATCGATTAAACTTCGGAATTCCGAATCACAGCGGAAATCAGCACATTTAAAATGCAGCTCATGATTCAAATCGAACGTTCGAAAGACTGCTGCGACCACCTTTCATTCTTCATAACCACTTATCGATTTTAAATATGAAAGGAGTCCTTTTTCTCAGGAATCCTTAAAACCTCTTGTCCGAATTTGGAAAAATGAACTGGACGAGTCTGGAATCACATATTCTAATCAGTTCATTTTTTTCAACAAAAGGTAATCCGTCAAAGTTTGGTAAATAAATAATAATAATAAAAACCGGGTAAACGAACTCCAGTATCGTATCGCTCTCAACGTAACAGATGGGTAATTCTTAAAATGCAGTCTGGATCCTTTATAAAAAAAAAAAACATTTTAAAAAAAAAAAAAACTAGATAACAATTTTTATCTCAAATTGAGAAAGATAAGACAATTTGGGCGAATAATAATTTATCGATACTAGAAAAGGAGGTAAGATTATAACTTGGTTTCGTGATTAAACTAATAAGGCATATCACTTTGATCGTATTTCGAAACTCACGGCTTTATAGATGGAATATTGGTGTGTAATTTCATTCCATTGTTTTGGCAGCAACGTGAGGTGACGGTGAACCAGAGGAAGGAACAGTTGCAGCGAAGTGATGAGTTTAATCATCTTCAATTTTTTTTATTGCTGTACGAAATGTGGCTATTATTGCCGTTTCGTTTTGTAAGATCTCATTTTCTGGTACGTCAATTTGTTTTACACGTTTTCGTATGTGTATCTACGTTTTCTATTGTTCCACAAAAACAAACAAGCAAAAAAAAAAAGTTGGCGCCTTATCATCATTTGATTTCTGGGAAGCTATTTTTTAATGTATTTTTTTTTTTTTGTAAAGTTCCATGACTTTTAAATAAAAATTTCGTATCGTTTTCAAATCTTTGTCTTTATTATTAACCATAAAAAAAATTACAATTACTGTATTATTACACATCTATGGTGCAATTTTTCTATGCACCTGGAATGTCTTACGGCACCTAAACTGTCTAGTCTAGGCACTTTAAAATGTCTAGGAACTTTAAATATCTTGTAAAAAAACTGAGTAAAAGTTAATTCAATTAAATAAAAATTAATTTGATACATTTAAAAAAAAGTCTGTTTTTTAAATAAATTTTCATTCAATTTCATATTGATTAATTTCAACTCAACCTCAATTCAATTTCATAATGATGCATTTTTAATTTTAAATACTTTACAAGCACAATTTTTGGCACACAATTACTAAGTTCGTTTATCAGTAGATAATTAATCATCATTAGATAATTAATCATTAATTAATATGCAAAAAATAACTTTTAGTAAATGTTTATTATTTTATTTAATATTAATTGTAAAAAATTCTAATTGTGAGGTATACGATTTTTAAAATTTTTTTTTTAAAGAATGTAATTTGACAAGGCAAAATACAAAATTAATCATCATTAGATAATTAATCATTAATTAATATGCAAAAAATAACTTTTAGTAAATGTTTATTATTTTATTTAATATTAATTGTAAAAAATTCTAATTGTGAGGCATACGATTTTTAAATTTTTTTTTTTAAAGAATGTAATTTGACAAGGCAAAATACAAAATTTGAGTGAAATCGGTGGAATGGATTTGACAGTCAATTTTTGAGGAAATTCAGCGGCTTCTCTGAAATGTTGTATTTTGCCATATTAAATTAAATTCTTTAAAGAAAAAAAAAAGGTCTAACTTAAAATGAAAATTTTTTTTTTCAAAAAAACCTTGACTTATTATTAGGACCATTGTTTCTAGATTGCAACCTTTCCCACGTTTTGATGGTCACAAATGCAAATCTATCAACAACAAAAAAATGTGTGTTTATTAAAAGATAGTACGTTTTTGTGTCCTATCATTAGACGAAAAGTTGTTAAGAAAGTTAAAATTAGTATAGGTGATAAATGTTCTTAGTTTTTATATACTACAGAATTTTTTTCTTTCTTTAGTTTTTTAACTATATAATATTAATTTTGTCTCGCAATCACGACATGAGCATATGTCTTCACTGACTGCTTACCTCGTGATTGTCAAACAGTAGGGGGTCAGAAACTCAAAATTGTATCCAATAAATTATTAGTAATTCGTCGTAAGACAGCAACTTAAATAACCATTACCACATTAATTTTTCTGACAAAATAATGGCTTTGTTATAGGCCAGAAATTTGGCTATTGTTTTAGATTTATAACTATCTAATTGTAATTTTGTATTTTCTTGCCATCACGAGATGAGCACCTGTCCTCACTATGAGCTCATCTCGTGATAGTCAGACAGTAGACGGCTTCAGCCACAAAAATCTATCTAATAAATTATTGATAATTTCTCGTAAAATTGCACATTAAATTACCACAACCACGAATCTGCCAAAATAATGGCTTTTTTTTATAGGCAATCAATTTGCTTAGTTTTAATTTGCTATTGTAAAATTATTTTAGTCCTTGAGTTTTATAAACTTTAAATGACATTAACGAGCAATATTCAGTTAATTGAGATTTAGGATAGAGGCAGTGGCTTCAATCTCTTTGTGCTGCCTTTTTTCATTTTGGTACAATCTGTTCTTCAATTTAAAAAGTGACAAGTCATATTTTTCATTAAGCACGCGAGCCTGAAGTAAGACCTCTGGTCAAGGGAGGCACCTGTAAAACGAATAATTAAAATAATATATTATTCCAAGTATTTATTATTTATTTATTTTTACGTATACGTGTACTGGCTTGTGTCCTCATAACAAAGTATGATTAATTATAGGCCTTTTTTTAATTTGAAGAGCAGATATACAACTTAGAGAGGGACATTACAAAGATTGTGGAGTAGAGGTAGTAAGTTCGAATCCCGCTGCAAAGCTGGCTATATCTTTGGGATGTTCATCGATGCGATAAAAGTTTATTAGTCCATCTTTGTAAGCAGAGCATAAACCTACGTGTGTAACAATTAATAATAAAACATAAATAAATAGATGCATCCAGGGTTGCGGTTGGATTCGAACCCGTTACCTCCAAGCTTTCATCTTAGCATTTTGGGGCAGCTTGATGTGTAACATATAAGTGACTGATTTACTTCAGCATCGTCCAGTCATTTGAATATTTACAAAAATGCGCTTTTAGTCCTAAGAGTTGGCAGATGTTAGCTTATAGGTTACATAGAAATGAAAACAACTAGATAATATAAAAACAAATTTCACCCAAGCTATCGAATTAAATTAAATAACAACTCGAAATTTACATTTTTATGTCATCAAAAATTACACTTCTATTTTTAAAATTACCAAACCTTTTGGTAAAAATACCAAAGTTTACCTCGTTTGTTGCCTAACAGCATGGTAATAAAACCACTCTTTATTGTTAGTTTTGCCAAAAGTTATTATCAAAATGCTACGGTAAAAATTACCAGCTTTCTGGCTTTTTCCAAAGAGCCAGAAAACATGGTAGATTTTACCATATTCTGGTAGTTTTGATCATACTTTTTCCTCAGTGTGAAATTAGTTGTTTTTTATTACGTAATGAAATATTATTACGTAATGAATTTTATTACGTAATGAAATAAATTCTTAAAACCTTGAGTAAATTTCAAATTTTTCATATAAATATATGAGGTATTTTTTAATTAAATCATATCCCCAACAATTCCAGATCCATCTTACAAAAATAAAAATAATAAGCTATTATGAAATTTAAATAAATCACAGCCTGAGGTCACAGATATTTAAAATCGGCATGGTCTTTGTGATCTAGCCATTTAATCAAAACAAAAGAAATGAAATTGAAATACAATACAAGTAGCATAAAACTTAACATCCTTAAAAGATCAAGGAAAATACTAGGTTAGCAATATTTCAATCAAATAAAACATGAAAATGATAGTATACATTGTGGTTTTATATTCTAATAAGCCTAGACTACACAATTTAAGTATAATTTATGCTAATTTCAGTTATAAAAGCGAGAGCGTGAATAAAGTGTTTTTATAGCACTTTTGTTTTCTGCTTGTTAAAAGATCAAAAAGAGCCGCGCTCATATCCAATTCTTTTACTTCATTATATTTTCCCTTTTCTCCCAGAAATGTCAAGTAGCCGTGCTTTAATTTTAGTGAAGTAGTATTCTGTGTCCTTCACTTTCACAGTAAAGGGTTGAATTGATATTTGTAACGAAAGAAAAAAGAAGGAAATATAAGGAGCGTGTAAAAAGTTTATTTATAGAGGCAAAATTTTGCTGGTGTATTTTTAGGAAATTCTTTTTCAATAAAATGGAAGAAAAAATAAGCTTATTTAATAATTTAGACAGTCTTGCATGCTATTCTCCAAGTATACTTGGCACATTCAGCGATAATACCTACGATTACAAGTTTCCAGATAGTAGCAGACAATGGTGGATATCGTATATTCTTAGAAATAAAGTACTTACTTTTGACAATTCAGCCATCCTTGAGCTGTATTTCGTTAATTTTGAGAATATTAATTAAATTAATATCGAAATTAGTTATTCTTCAAGGCTTTATATACTTGGCAGATTAAACGATTAAACCTACGATTACAAGCTTCCAGATGGTAACAGATAATGGTGGATATCGTACATTCTCAGAAATAAAATACTTACTTTTGACGATTCAGCCATCCTTGAGCTGTATTTCGTTAATTTTGAGAATATTAACGAATTAGTTATTTTCCAAGCATACTTGGCAGATTAAACGATAAAACCTACGATAACAAGCTTCCAGATAGTAGAAGATACTGGTGGATATCGTTCATTCTCAGAAATAAAATACTTACGTTTGACGATTCAGTCATCCTTGAGCTGTATTTCGTTAATTTTGAGAATATTAACGAAATTAATATCGAAATTAGTTCTTCTTCAAGCATACTTGGCAGATTAAACGATAAAACCTACGATTACAAGCTTCCGGATAGTAGCAGACAATGGTGGATATCGTTCATTCTCAGAAATAAAATACCTACGTTTGACGATTCAGTCATCCTTGAGCTGTATTTCGTTAATGTTGAGAATATTAACGAAATTAATATCGAAATTAGTTCTTCTTCAAGCATACTTGGCAGATTAAACGATAAAACCTACGACTACAAGCTTCTAGATAGTAGCAGACAATGGTGGATATCGTTCATTCTCAGAAATAAAATACTTACTTTTGACTATTCAGCCATCCTTGAGCTGTATTTCGCTAATTTTGAGAATATTAATGAAATTAATATCGAAATTAGTTATTCTCCAAGCATACATGGCAGATTAAACGATAAAACCTACGATTACAAGCTTCCAGATCGTAGCAGACAATGGTGGATATCGTATATTCTTAGAAATAAAGTATACTTACTTTTGACAATTCAGCCATCCTTGAGCTGTATTTCGTTAATTTTGAGAATATTAATGAAATTAATATCGAAATTAGTTATTCTCCAAGCATACATGGCAGATTAAACGATAAAACCTACGATTACAAGTTTCCAGATAGTAGCAGACAATGGTGGATATCGTTCATTCTCAGAAATAAAATACCTACGTTTGACGATTCAGTCATCCTTGAGCTGTATTTCGTTAATGTTGAGAATATTAACGAAATTAATATCGAAATTAGCTCTTCTTCAAGCATACTTGGCAGATTAAACGATAAAACCTACGACTACAAGCTTCTAGATAGTAGCAGACAATGGTGGATATCGTATATTCTTAGAAATAAAGTATACTTACTTTTGACAATTCAGCCATCCTTGAGCTGTATTTCGTTAATTTTGAGAATATTAACGAAATTAATATCGAAATTAGTTCTTCTTCAAGCATACTTGGCAGATTAAACGATAAAACCTACGATTACAAGCTTCCAGATAGTAGCAGACAATGGTGGATATCGTATATTCTTAGAAATAAAGTATACTTACTTTTGACAATTCAGCCATCCTTGAGCTGTATTTCGTTAATTTTGAGAATATTAATTAAATTAATATCGAAATTAGTTATTCTCCAAGGCTTTATATACTTGGCAGATTAAACGATTAAACCTACGATTGCAAGCTTCCAGGTAGTAACAGACAATGGTGGATATCGTACATTCTCAGAAATAAAATACCTACGTTTGACGATTCAGTCATCCTTGAGCTGTATTTCGTTAACTTTGAGAATATTAACGAAATTAATATCGAAATTAGTTATTGTCCAAGCATACTTGGCAGATTAAACGATAAAACCTACGATTACAAGCTTTCGGATAGTAGCAGACAATGGTGGATATCGTTCATTCTCAGAAATAAAATACCTACGTTTGACGATTCAGTCATCCTTGAGCTGTATTTCGTTAATTTTGAGAATATTAACGAAATTAATATCGAAATTAGTTCTTCTTCAAGCATACTTGGCAGATTAAACGATAAAACCTACGATTACAAGCTTCCGGATAGTAGCAGACAATGGTGGATATCGTTCATTCTCAGAAATAAAATACCTACGTTTGACGATTCAGTCATCCTTGAGCTGTATTTCGTTAATGTTGAGAATATTAACGAAATTAATATCGAAATTAGTTATTGTCCAAGCATACTTGGCAGATTAAACGATAAAACCTACGATTACAAGCTTCCGGATAGTAGCAGACAATGGTGGATATCGTTCATTCTCAGAAATAAAATACCTACGTTTGACGATTCAGTCATCCTTGAGCTGTATTTCGTTAATTTTGAGAATATTAACGAAATTAATATCGAAATTAGTTCTTCTTCAAGCATACTTGGCAGATTAAACGATAAAACCTACGATTACAAGCTTCCGGATAGTAGCAGACAATGGTGGATATCGTATATTCTTAGAAATAAAGTATACTTACTTTTGACAATTCAGCCATCCTTGAGCTGTATTTCGTTAATTTTGAGAATATTAATTAAATTAATATCGAGATTAGTTATTCTCCAAGGCTTTATATACTTGGCAGATTAAACGATAAAACCTACGATTACAAGCTTCCAGATAGTAGCAGACAATGGTGGATATCGTATATTCTTAGAAATAAAGTATACTTACTTTTGACAATTCAGCCATCCTTGAGCTGTATTTCGTTAATTTTGAGAATATTAATTAAATTAATATCGAAATTAGTTATTCTCCAAGGCTTTATATACTTGGCAGATTAAACGATTAAACCTACGATTACAAGCTTCCAGATGGTAACAGACAATGGTGGATATCGTACATTCTCAGAAATAAAATACTTACTTTTGACGATTCAGCCATCCTTTAGCTGTATTTCGTTAATTTTGAGAATATTAACGAATTAGTTATTTTCCAAGCATACTTGGCAGATTAAACGATAAAACCTACGATTACAAGCTTCCAGATAGTAGAAGATACTGGTCGATATCGTTCATTCTCAGAAATAAAATACTTACGTTTGACGATTCAGGCATCCTTGAGCTGTATTTCGTTAACTTTGAGAATATTATCGAAATTAATATCGAAATTAGTTATTGTCCAAGCATACTTGGCAGATTAAACGATAAAACCTACGATTACAAGCTTCCGGATAGTAGCAGACAATGGTGGATATCGTTCATTCTCAGAAATAAAATACCTACGTTTGACGATTCAGTCATCCTTGAGCTGTATTTCGTTAATTTTGAGAATATTAACGAAATTAATATCGAAATTAGTTCTTCTTCAAGCATACTTGGCAGATTAAACGATAAAACCTACGATTACAAGCTTCCGGATAGTAGCAGACAATGGTGGATATCGTTCATTCTCAGAAATAAAATACCTACGTTTGACGATTCAGTCATCCTTGAGCTGTATTTCGTTAATGTTGAGAATATTAACGAAATTAATATCGAAATTAGTTCTTCTTCAAGCATACTTGGCAGATTAAACGATAAAACCTACGACTTCAAGCTTCTAGATAGTAGCAGACAATGGTGGATATCGTTCATTCTCAGAAATAAAATACTTACTTTTGACTATTCAGCCATCCTTGAGCTGTATTTCGTTAATTTTGAGAATATTAATGAAATTAATATCGAAATTAGTTATTCTCCAAGCATACATGGCAGATTAAACGATAAAACCTACGATTACAAGCTTCCAGATCGTAGCAGACAATGGTGCATATCATACATTCCCAGAAATAAAATACTTACTCTTGACAAATCATTGAGCTATGATTCGTTAATTTTGAGAATCTTTTCGTCACGAAATCGCACGATTTGTGACGAGACGTGAACTCTCAAGTACATGACGAAAATGTTTCCTCAACTCGGAACCTCATCGTCCACGCATTGTGGGTGATTGTTAAGTTGAATGACGAAACTAGAATGAAGACTAGACGATCGAAACTATAATGACGAAATGTGTTTTTTTTCTGATGAAATTTGCTTCCTCGATGAAGTAACAATAGTTATTTCGTCACTTAGTCGAAATGTTCCCTCGGAGCAAGTATAAAGAAACGGTTTCGTCAAAAACGAAGAAAGTTTCCTGAAATTCTATTTTTTACAGTGCATAGAGCAGATTTTGTGACCGGCAGATTGTTAAATTTTCTAGATTATCTATGGTCTTTATGCAGAATATCATCGAGAGTTAGTTTTTGGAAATAACTTTAATTTTTATAGGATAGTTCATATTATTTCATTATATCACTATCCAAAATGCTTCTGCTTAATTTAGTATCGAGACTGCTCACAAACTTCTATTATAAACGCTCTGAATATCTGAATTTTATAATTCTGTCAAGATTTTAAGAAGTTTAAAATTTCAAAAAAATTATTTCCTTTTGAAAGCTCATCTCATAAAGTGAAAAAATTATTTGAGAATGTGTCAGTCTGCACAAGTGTAAACATTGTCATAAAGTAGACAAAATTGGATACTTTCGACAGAAAGTAACTTTTTACTTCTTAGAATGCATTCAAATTGTTTTCGAGGTATATATATAAACAAACACCATTGTTCTATTCCTAGAATTTCAGTTATTTTTCAACTGTTAGGATAATAGACTATTCTTATGAGACATCAGCCAGAAGTCATATTTTAAATTACTTATTGTAATGTTTTTAAAATATTCCATATATAAGTATAATTTATAAAAAAAAGACTTTTGAGTTTTTTTTTTAAATTTAAAATATTTAGTTAATTTAAATGATCGTTTAATTATTATGAGAAACTTTATAGTATGTTAGCTAGTAGAATAAAAACTTCATTAAATTAATTTACTTATAGCAATATAGGACAGTTCGGAATTTTGACTTGATTTTTTATAAAATATTTTATCATTATTTGTTCCCTAGTTTCAGAAAATTGATAAAAGATAAAGATAAAAGATAAAGATAAAAGATAAAGATAAAAGATAAAGATAAAAGATAAAGATAAAAGATAAAGATAAAAGATAAAGATAAAAGATAAAGATAAAAGATAAAGATAAAAGATAAAGATAAAAGATAAAGATAAAAGATAAAGATAAAAGATAAAGATAAAAGATAAAGATAAAAGATAAAAGATAAAAGATAAAAGATAAAGATAAAAGATAAAGATAAAAGATAAAGATAAAAGATAAAGATAAAAGATAAAGATAAAAGATAAAAGATAAAAGATAAAGATAAAGATAAAAGATAAAAGATAAAAGATAAAGATAAAAGATAAAGATAAAAGATAAAGATAAAAGATAAAGATAAAAGATAAAGATAAAAGATAAAGATAAAAGATAAAGATAAAAGATAAAGATAAAAGATAAAGATAAAAGATAAAGATAAAAGATAAAGATAAAAGATAAAGATAAAAGATAAAGATAAAAGATAAAGATAAAAGATAAAGATAAAAGATAAAGATAAAAGATAAAGATAAAAGATAAAGATAAAAGATAAAGATAAAAGATAAAGATAAAAGATAAAGATAAAAGATAAAGATAAAAGATAAAGATAAAAGATAAAGATAAAAGATAAAGATAAAAGATAAAAGATAAAGATAAAAGATAAAGATAAAAGATAAAGATAAAATTTAAAGATAAAGATAAAAGATAAACGCTAAAAATGAAGAGGAAAATAAAAAATAAGGATAAAGGATTCACTGAATTGTTACTCATGTGCAAGAATACAGTAACGGTGAAATAAATAGAAATGCATATAAAAATTAATTAAAGAGGGACAGCCGTTTCGATACTATAAAAAATCAATCGTCATCAATGCGAAGACACAAAATGATGAGAAATAGAGAAACCTTCTTATATACAAATAAAATAATTTCTACATTTCTCTATTTTTTCATGTCTTGGATTTATAATTGCATTTTTAATAGGAATGAAACGGCTGCATGTTGATATTTTAACTTTTTTATTTTGAAATTTTGCTATTAAATGCTTTTAAACAATACATCTGTAACGATACTTTAAAAGCCATAGTTAAGTAGTTGATTCAGTGTGATTCATTTCCATTGTGATTCATTGATCTATTCAAATTATTTCGCATTTTTATCAATAATGAATCATTCAGTTTATATTTTGTTTCAATTGTTAATGATTTGCTTACCATAGAAATATTACAGATAAAAAACTTTGGTTCTATTTTAATGTATAGCGGTCAAAAATTATCAAAGCAACAGCAATCTTTTGCTTTTTCCTCATAGATTATATTATTTACAAAAAAAAACAAAAAAAAAAACGATATATTAACATGGTTGATATTATATGTTAATACTCTTCGATCTATGGTTTCTCTATATCACTTTAAGTTTTCATCAATATCTAAAATTTATTCCATCAGCATTACACCAACAAAAAAGAGTTCGACATAAGATTCCATTTCTAAAAATGTTTTAAAGATTATACTAAAAACTAAACTCAGTGGCACGACAGCCATAGAGGGTCAAGGCCTACTGTGCCCATCTCCGTTTTCTTGACCTTGGGCTCTGGGGTGCTGGAGCAGATGTTCCGGTCAGGTAGTCAGCCGAGCGCGGATCCCCCAGTGTTCAGCTCCCAAGCATGCTTGATACTCATTTATCGACCCACTGAAGGGATGAAAGACTGAGTCAACCTTGCCCGGCCCGAGGATCGAACTCAGGACCTGTGGCACGTGAGCGCGATGCGCTACCACTCAGTCACCGGGCGGATATTAAAGATTATAGCCAATAATTATTTTAAAGATTATAGACAATAAATAATGTTAACAGTTTTTTGTTTGAGACAAACTATTTTTTTAAACAGATGCATCCAAAGTTACACAAATATGGTTTTTAGACTTTTGTAATCCAACAATACAAAATTCTCTCTCTCTCTCTATTTTCGGAAATTTTGATACACATTCCAGAAATGATGGTTTCTTCAAGAAAAGGGATGTGACAGGCGAGAAGATTCTGCATTCTATTCTTTTGGCGTATAAGGTCACTAAAAATAAAAAAAATTATAGAATGATGAAACAAAAAGTATAATAAAAATAAGCCGGAATGAAAAATGAACTATTACTAAAAAAATAACTTATTACGAAACAAAATCGTATTTTTTAATTTAAAAACCTCGTACTAAAAGTGATACGTATAAAAGATATTATTATCTAACCAAAAAGAAAATATAACATATTACGAAATATTTCAAACACTTAATGATACTACCTTATACTTATTAATGCAAGATTATCAGAATATCAAAGATTAAATGTAAGAGAAACCTGAATCGATTATAAATTGAATTATGCTAAGTGATACTTAGTTTACAAAAAACAACATTATTTTTAATACTGCCGGTTTTAGTATCGTATAACGCAAGATTTCTGTGATACGAAACAGTTTTTAATTCCGATTTTAATGTTTTTTAGACTTGTAGTTTGATTAAAATCAGAAAATGCGTGTAAAAAAATAAGGCAAAAATTTAAAATTACATTTAAATTATGTTTTGATACCCTCTCTTTTGTTTGTAGTTGCGATTAATAAAAATTAAGAATTTTTTTTAAAGACAATATATAATATAAATTTTTCTGAAAGATTTGCTGAAACGTTTTATTTTCTTCTACTTATTATGTAGGACATAACTTATGTGTATATAAAAAGTCTAAACAAGTTCAGTACACTGTACGAAATTTTGGAGAGTGTAGTATCATTATGTAGTTTAAATTTGTAGTCCTCTAAGCTATACTAATAAAATATTATCGTACTTCTTTAACTTAATTACCGATACTACATGCATCAACTTGATCAAAAACATGGTTCATTTTGAATGAAAATTTAATTATTTAACATCTTGCTGCAAATTTACACCATATTAGAATTCAAAATATTGATATTAAGATTCACACTAAGATTTAAAACTACACCAAAATATGGAAAGATTTACCTTCTGGCTCTATGGAAACACCAAAAAGCAGGGTAATCTTTACCGATGAACTTTGGTAGTGACTTTTTCTAAAATTAACTATAAAATAAGGTTTTATTACCATGATGTTTGGTAATTTTATCATCATACCTTAGTGCATGACATGTAAACCATATTTTCGGTAAAATTTATTCTTCAGTTTTGTATTTTAACAAAATGTGTGGTAATAATAAGAACTATAGTTTTGAACACCAGAATTTCCGGTAAATTATTACTTTTACTATATATATATAATATATATATATATATTAACCAGAAATGTCATTGTCATACAAATACGATAATTTTCCCAGATTTTGTTTCCGTAAGATTCGTTAGAGAAAACTGAAATTATAAAATTATTACAATTGATGCATGAAATTAATTTTCATATATTTTTTTAATTAACTTTTCAAGTGAGCCATATAAATTTGGTTTGGGAATTTATATACTTTTTCAGAAGTTAAATCAACATAAAATGTGATAAATTAAATTTGTGATAAGTTATAATATAAAAAGTATTACAATATTTATTTCAGTGATGTTTTTGTTCACGTACTAGTTTTAAAGATTTGTCAAAATTATTTTCATAAAATCAAATAAACTATGTTTCATCTTTTAACCTGTAGGACCTTACTTTTATTCAACTGAAATCGGAGTCGAGCACATTTTATTCGATTTTTTACTCCTCTCGGGAATTTTTTTTCGATCCCTACTCCATCTCCTGAAGAAATTTTTTCCGGCTTTATACTTTCCTTTAGTGATCGATAAATAAAGGAAATATGTAAATTAAAAATTGTTACGGTACTGGTTTAAACTAAACTAGAATCGTAGTCAAACAAATGTTTTGGAATCTTGCTTCAACTCCTGCAAAATTTTACACGACTCCAATTCAGACTTCACAGCCTGTTTCTGAGAGTGGACCACTAAACTAATAGAGGAGTAATAAATAAATAGAGGATACGCTATAAAAAATTCCGTATCAAATTACGGTAAACAGGGTTGCCGCAGGAAAAAAAAATGAACAAAACAGTTGTTTTTAGTAGCCTAAAACAAGTTGCCTAAAATAGTTGCCTAAATAAGAACAAAAATTCAGCAAAAATAAGACTAAAATTTTATTAGATGTCTTTATTGTCATATAACATGATCCATTTAGTCAAGTTGGTGGCAAATATGATAATTTTTAAAAATTGGGTTTTTAAAAATCATGCAGAAATTCGTAGCAAAAACCGTTGAAAAGGCGATTGAGTAACGAAATAGACTTACGATAGAATCTGTTCAAATTGAACTCATTAAAAAGTGATAACTTAAATTTGCAATCTAAATTTTTTTTTTAATTATTTATTTAATTTTTTTAAATGTTATTATTTTTATTTTACATTTTTTATTTTTTAGGAAAAAAAAAATTTCAGTGCGTTCAGAAGATTTTGCGGGTCGCAAGTTTTCAACCCAATTTATGCTTAAAAAAAACATTGCTAGGAATGCAGAAAAGTTTCCTTTTCCTGAAAATAGTTGCTTTTTTTTAACCTTTTCAGGCAAAAAAAGTTGCCATAGTCACTTCATGTTGAAAAAATAGTTTCAAAAAGTTGTATTTTAGTCGCCTGTGGCAACCCTGGCAGTACCGTCCTCAGGGTATCGGTACGGTAAAAAGTACAGGTAGTCAGGATGCCGATACTTTTAACCGTAAAATCCATTTTTACCGGAACCTGAACAAAAAAATATGATGTATCGTAACTTTTACAGTAATAATCATCGTAAAATCACTGAATCACTCTACTCAAATAAATATTACAGTGAAAATTATGATATAATATTTTACAGTAAGAATAGATTTTACGGATGATGCACCCAACGTGCTGGTACTTTACATCGCTATTTGATAGGGAATTTTTTACAGTGTAGAAGTAAAATAAAAAATATTTGTTTACAGTATTAAATCAAACCGAGTTTCTATCTATACATCAGAAAGTTAAAAATAAATGACACCTGTCTTAAATCACCAGTTGAATGGAATTAAGACAATCTATTCAGTTGAGCGCGTGAGTCGCGATCGCAACTGTAAAGGAAAATTCACTTTTAAAGATGAAGGAATAAAAAAGGACAAATTCAGATGACATCTTGTCAAACATAACTCCTTCACTTGTTTACTTTCACATTTAGACCAAGATTCGCAGATTACTGAAGAAGTACTTTAATATTCGCTTTTTTAAGACGATTATACTCGTCATTGTGTTCGGGAAAATGATTAATGGTCTAGGAAAGACATGAAGATAACTTAATCTTGATAAAAGAGATAGAAAAAGAAATAAGGTTGTGTTGTATACCTCAGTGGACGGCTTATTTGCATGGTGTTGTTTTTCTCAAAACAAGGCTGGATAGACATGATTTCTGTCATTTTTTTAATAAACTTTATTTATAGAAAGGTAATCCTTGTCAAGTCTTTGATTTCATTTATCATGAATTCTAAAATTATATATTAAGAACAGACCATCCAGTTGTTAAGATTTACTCAGTAATATCTGAGTAAATTTAATTTTCTTCAATCTTTTGATCTGTTAGAGTGATTGAATTCTTACGTTATTGTTTCAGCTTTTTATTATTTGATACTGAAATCGAACATTAGATTTATTGCTTCTTTTTTACACATGCCACAATTACATTTTCAATGTCATCTAGAAAGTCGAACACCTGGATTGAAAATTGCATCATGATTACTTGACTAGACATTTATGATCTTTCGAAATCTATATCTGGAAGCAATGAATCATAAGAAATGAGACAAAACCCACACATTGATTTTGACATGTGTTTCATTTCTGAGGAAGAAACATTCATACAAAAGCAAAATTACTTGTGACACGTAATAAACTGGTTGTATCTAGAGCTCTATATATATTCTTATGAATTCTTACAAAACTATAAAAACATAGTGCATCTGCAATTCTGGAAGGAAAAAAAAAACGTGCATTTGAATTTACTCAAAATTTAATGTCACAATCAACGGACGTATCAAAAATTGCTTTATATATTTGTAATGTAGTGAATAATAAGTAAAACCTCTTATAGATTTTTTCCTTAATCTGAATGTTTAGACTTAAGAAATAAGTTTAATTTTTTAAAAAATTGATTAGTGTTTTTGTTTGTTAAACAATTAGTAACTTTTAACTTAGTAATTAAACTGGTTTTGGAGTTCAGAAATTTAAAGGCAATTTATTAATAATTTATAGATTAAACTCACTTTTTCAAAAACTTAAATTATTTTTCTGTTGACTTTTTCAATAGTTTTGTTGAACGTAAATTCAGAAACGTTTAAATTTGATTAATCGGGTTTGTGATAAATAATAATTTTAAATATTTTCTTTATATTCATTTGAATAATATATTTTTTTGCATGAAAATAAATATTTGTCTGGTTAAGCTCTTTGTGTATTTTCAATGTTTATGAATTCTTACAAAACTTAAAAAAAGGTGCATTTCAATTTATTGTCAAAATCAATGAACATTAAATAAAACTTCTGGTAAATATTTAAAATACTGTGAAAAATAATTAAGAAACTAGTTTTATTAATTTTTTAATGTTTATAGAAAAAAAAGAGTAGTAAAACTCTTGTAGACATTTTTTATTTTGAATATATAGAATTAAGAAATAAGCTTTACTATTTTCTAAATTGCTTTGTTTTCTTATTCAGACATTAGTAAGCAAAGGCGAGAAATATAATAATAGTTTATCATTTAGAAATAGTTACAAAATTAGTTCTATTCTCTTTTTATTATAAGCTTTAGGAAATACGAGTAAAACAAAATTGTTTATACATATTCTTAATCGAGGCCGAATGAATTAGAAATAAATATGACTAATGTTAATCTGTTTTTTAATTAAAAAGAGTAAAAATTAATAAAATTACTCAACTACTAAAAGTAAGAATCATTTTGAACTCACACTATACACACATTCATCTTCTATCGATTTATACATATATCGATTATATATATATATATATATATATATATATATATATATATATATATATATATTTATCCATTTATACACTATACATTCATACATTCTATTTTTCATTCGAGTCTCAAAAAGGACATTTTAGAAAACAAACCTTTTAAATTAGAGTTATTTTAGATAAAAGCTTTTAAAATTAATTAGAGAGACTTTGCGCACTTCTCCCTTTTCTTATTTTTTCTTAAGCTTAAATTAATCAACACTGTAGAAGTTCGAACTCGCTAAAATTACTTTTTGCTTGCGCAGTGTTGATGTAGTTACGTTTACAGAATAAGTAAATCTGACAGAGGAAAGTACAAAATCTTTCTATACTCAAGTCTGACTATCCTGGAAGTTTTTCACACTTTCCAAAAGTGCTATATTTATTTAAAGAATTAATTTGTATTCTTGAAATATTTTGGTAAATACAATTGAAAGAATTCATCATTAAAATTTTTGTTGCTCTTTGACATTTTTACATGTTGTCTCAGACTTTTCCGACTTCTTTAATAGTGCAAATTTTTCTAGTAATGATCTGTTAGATATTTTTTGGGGATTGAGATTGATTTGTTAAAAGTGATTGATCTTAGCTTATTACCTAAAATTAATTCAATTTGTGAGACCATTTTACTATTTTGTGAAACCAGAAGGAAAGTTGACGAGAAGGTGAAATTTTGCATATTGTAAAGAATTTGTCAAAAACTTGAACATCTGTGCTTATAAATAACTGAATTCATAAATTTTGCATTTAAAACTCCTTTTTAAACTCGATAAGGAATGATCAAGTAAAAGAACGCATAAATCACACACTATAAAAAATTCCATCTAAACGGTAAAAAGTAGATGCCGCGGTGGCGGTACTTTTTACCGCAAAATACATTTTTACTTTAGCATGTTACGGAACAATAAATTATAAATCGTAATTTTTACAGTAATAATTACTGAATCACTCTACTTAAATGAATCTTACTGTTAAACTCCAGCTATAATACTTAAAAATAAAAATGGAATTTACGGATGATGCATCCAAAGTGCCGGTACTTTATACCGTAGTGTAATCCAGAATTTCTCATAACTCAAGAAGAAATATCTCTTCAGTGTCTAGCTTCTTGGTTCCACGTAAATCTTTACTCGTATCTGCATGTCAACAAAACACTTCCTTAGTACTTTTATTTTCTGTGTTTTCTGAACTTATCAGCTTGCAGATGACATCACAAATCATAGGTGGAAATAGCTTCCCCATCAACACTTAAAAATTAATTAAGTTAATTGTATGTTTTCTTTCCCCGACCTTATTCACCCATTATTTAAAAAAAAAAAAAAAAAATCAAACCGGAAGTTTTGCAGTCCTCCTATGACGTCATAGCAGCTCAGAGTGTCAATCAATCAATGCACTCGTATCATCAAGAGGAAGTTATAAAAGCCTCTTATTGTGCTGCCATCTGCCGATAATAGAGAGAACCTCCATCAGAAATAAGGTGAATAAAGAAAATCGACACTGTACAAGTTCACACCTGCAAAATATTTACTTCACGTATGCACAGTACACGAAATCAAAAACGGACTACCTTGAATTACTTGTGATCTCATGATCAGATTTAGGACTCAGTTTTAAATGCTTCAAGCATGTAACATCACATACGCTAATTAGAGATGCCGTATTTTTAAAATTCGATTTCTCAGGAATTCAACCTATTTCTTTCAAATTTTGTATGTTGCACGTTAAAATGCATTTTTTTTAAAAATTATTATGATTCAAACTTTTTTCGAGAATTATTAAATAAAATAATAAGAAGTTAAAAAAATATTTTTTGAAAATACTGGATAAACGAATTTTATAATTGTGTTAAAAAACGTTCAATTCACTTAAAAAGTTCTCGAGATATTTTGAAATACACATAAAGTAAAATTAAAAATAAGGGGTCAAAACTTTAGACCGCTCTCTTGACCAAACTATTGGCACCAAATTTGGGACCATTGCGACGACCCCCTCTAGTTTGAGGGTCAGAAATCGAAATCCGTAGAAAAAAAGGTATGTTCATTCAGAGAAAGTAAATTTTTGTGTTTGATTTTATAACTTAACGTATCGTCAGCCCTAATTAATTTCATATTTGAGGTCACCCTCTCGAACCATTAAGATTGAGTTCTAGAACGTAAAGATCCAATCATTAGATCAAAGATTATTCGAAGTGAGTCGCTTTTTATTTTGCGCACTGTACGTACTAGTTATGGCAATAAGTTAATCGAACAGAGAGAATCGTGAAAAATCATTCGATTGTCGAATATGACTCTCAAAGAATTTTTTCACGTTGTCCAAAAGAAAAACGTCAAGCTCAATTAATAATTTGAATAACATTCATTAAATATTTTAGTAAATATGATGGAAAGAATACTTTCATATGTTTTCCAATTTCAACATCATATTACATTTTGTCTCTGAATTTTGAATTTTTCAACTGAAAATAAAAAGTTCTTCAAAAAATTTTGAACGTTTTAAAATAATTTTGAATTTAATTCCACGACATTTAATATTAATGAACAAGTGACAAGGAAAAACTAATGGATTGCAAAAAATACATGCTATAAGGAACTAAATCAAAAGATAAATATAACAACATCAATAAAATTATTTTTAATTCCGGGTAGGGATGATTCAAGAGCTTCCAAAACCAAAGAAGAATCCCCACTTGGACTTTCAGAATCTTTTGATGGTAACTTTTAATTGTGATTGATTTAGCACTCTAATGCTACACGAACAAGCCTAACTACTTTTTCTCTGCAACCTTAATCGTTCTGACACATGGATTGTACCTCAGCGAACCTGGTACAGACTTAATCACGAATATACATCATACTGAACATTATTTCGGTAACTCCTGACCCTTTATTTGACAAGCATGTAAAGAAAATAAAAAATTCCATCTTGATTTTCTATTGTGCCGAATCTATTGTGGAGAGAGGGAACACTATGTCTTCTTATTTCTGCCATCCAATTTTCTTTTTGGCGTAAACGCATTGCCCTGGCATGCGCCATCATGCAATAACCAACATAAAAAGATATGGTAAAGAAATAAGAATAATAATTTAAAAAAAAAAAAAAAACAGCGAGGTTGTATACCAAATAACAAGTTTGTTCGATCAGGGCCCAGGTTCAAAGGTGGCCAAGAAAAAAATAGGAGGGGCTCGGTTTACCGTCACGATTGCCCTGAATCATTTTCAAGTCAAGAGTTGTAATCATTTTTGGCGAGTTTTTCTTGTTTCATTTCTTCGCTGCACGAAATAATATCAATCTCCGAGAGTGCGTAGAGAACATAACACGGAAGGATTCGAAATTGATGCTATATGTGATCTTCTTACGATTGTTCTAAAGGTCAAGAATATTTTTCTTTTTTGAGGGGTGGGTGTGATTGTCTTAAGACCTGGTTTATTCATCCTCGCTAAGTATTCTTCCAAAATGACGTTTTGAGACGACAATAATAAATTAGCGCAACATTGTGAGTAGATGAGATGGCGGCTTGATAAAGAATTTTAAATTGCTTTTTATTTGTGAGATTTCAAATGCTAAGTTTAATAGTTTTAACCATATAATAGCTTTATTGAAATACTGTTAAGCTATTTATTATTTTTAATAAAAAATTTCATCGTTTAGCGAATTTTTAGTAATATCTTTAATTACAAATTAAAATATAGGTAGGTTTGGGGGAAAATGAACATAATTCACAGTTTATGAAACAATCAGTTATCTTTTCCAAATTATATTAAATACGTTTTTTTTTCCTTCAAATTACCTGAAAAGAAATTTAGTTTAGCATCAAGAGCATTGAGATGCGGACGTATATTTCTGATGATCTTTAATGTAAGAAAGATCAGCTTTGATGTTTGTGGAAGTGGGCCCCCACATAAAACACAATTAAAGTATTTTTGATCTTTTTTTCATTTTTTTTCTTCATAAACGATTCGTAGAACTGGAACCAACAAATATTGCAGGTTTGATATTTAATCTACTTTTTCTGCTCTTTTCCACTTCTGCCAACTATAATAAGAACTCGAGTTCTTTGGCAGATTTTTCTTTTTGAGGCAAAAAAATGAGTTTAACTATTTTTGTGTGTGAATAATGTTGTTGATTTCAGTAAAAATTATAAAAATTATAGCAAATTATAAGGGATCTCAAAACATACAATCAAACTCAATGATTTTCAGTTTTGTCCGAAAAGATATATCTAAATCTTCCATTCAAAATCTTTCTCGAAATCACCAACCTGTTGGTATTTTTCTATATTTTCGAGAGTATAAGATGCGGCAATGACGGTAATAGTGATATAGAAACTTTAATTTATCAAAACTGGCACTGCTCATCTTACCCTTGTTTGGCCGACCCGACTAACCCCGACATCTTCACATAACACTTCGAACATCGTCTTTAAATGACCTTAGAATTTAATAAAATAAATAAATCTTATCTTTTTTTCTCATCTCGCACTGCCTGAAGCGATTTGTGGTTTTTTCTTGTGACACTCGTATGACTACTCGTATGTGCTACATATCTTCAGTTTTTTGTCCACTATGTTGCCATATAATGTGTCAAAAAGGAAGTGTATGGGCATACTTCCCCCGATTTACTTAACATTTATTTCAAATGAATGAATTTTATTTTAAATAACAAATATAAATATTTAATAGAGTTACGAAAGAAGCTTTTTAGAATTTACTAATTAGTAATTATTAATAACTTCGATGTATCTTTCATGTTAGTAATAATACATTTTGATGATTTTTAATGAAATAAACGATTTTTTTTTTAAAAACTCAAATCATGATTTACGATAGTTTATTAATACGGCAAATAATTTTTGAAGCTGCAGATGCGTTTTAATAATTTTTTCATTAATAAATTTCTTATTACTATTTATTACAACAAATGACTTAAAAAATTGATGATGATTTTTAAATACAGCTGATTATTTCTTAGTGATTTTTTCCATACATCAAATAATTTCTGTTGATATTTAAAAGCAGAAAATTTAATTTTTTTACTAATAATTGTGAACAAAAAGAATTACTTCTTTAACATACATAAACATTATTTTATAATGGAAATTTTATGCAACTAATGTAACGAATCTCCAAAACTACAAGACCATTTTGATCTCGATAAACCATTAAAGCAATTTTCTATATAATTGTGTTATTTTCTTAAAGCAATACTTCCAGTTGATCAATAAAAGAAATTCCAGAAAATTAGAGAAAAAAATATTTATGTAATAATACACTATCTTAAATTTATCAAATTTATGTATAGGTGTTTGTTCTCAGATTTATATTCTGTCAAAAACAACTAGATAAAACTAGTTAAGTTCGGAAAATGATGCAACGCAAATAAGATTTTTAAAAAATTCAGGTTAAAAACATAAAATTTCCATTAGTTTTTAGAAAAAAAAAGTATAAAAACCTTGAGAGTTCTAGATCACGCTTAATTTTAAAGAAGTATTATCGCTCATCAGATAACACTCGTCAAAGAAAAATTATCATTCGTAGAAACAAATAAGAATGACAGAAATTTAATTTATGTTGACAGTAAAAAGATAATTTCTTAAAAGAAAATGGATCAACGTTCTTTTATCGTCCACTTAATAAAACATTTAAGATTAGATTATTATTAAGTGAAAAGCACTAAATATTTTAAAATAAAATTTGTACATGTGCATAATTTGAGATTAAAACAACACGTTCAAGCTCTTTTGTGTATTTTATTCTCATAAATAGTTAAGGGCCGTGATTACGTGATCAGACAATTCTCTATTCACAGCCCTCGGTATCATACATGAAATAAACTTTTCTGACTCCAGAGCGACTCAAGATCAAAACCCAAGTCAAAACTCTTGATGATCCCATCAAACAATTTTGATGGTTTATGCTGGTTACAGTGCGCCTCATGATGGTCAAACATCATTTGATGGTCACCACCATCCAGCATTTTCCATTATGAGTTCATGGTTTTTGATATGCCAATAAACTTTCATCATTCCATGATGGAAAATGCTACTTTAATACTATGATGGTTAACAATCAAAAGAAGTTTGACTCTCATGGACCAACAAACCAGGATGATCCATGATGGTTCTAATTATACATTTTCATAACGGTTTAATGGAAATTCTTGTTGGTTCTCAAGAATATCAAAACAATTTGGGTTTTTTTTTACGTTGGACCATCATAAATCAGACCGAATCCCTACATTGCCATCATAATGGTTGTCCATGATCATTCCAACATTTGATTTCTAAGATACTGTGTTGGAAATTCGTGATGGTCCATAATAGTACAACAATGCATTTTCATGATGGTTTAATAATAATTCTTGTTGATTCAGCAGGAACATACTATCAAATCAATTTGGTTTTTTTTTATGTTGGACCATCATAAATCAGTCCGAATTTCTACATTGAGGTGATGGTGGTTCATGATCGTTACAACATTTGATTTCTAAGAAACTATGATGGAAATTTCTAACGATTCAACATGAACAAACCATCAAAACAAGTTGCTATCTTATGTTGGACCATCATAAAAAGATAATTTTTTAAAAGAAAATGGATCAATAAATCAGTTTGTAATTTTTTAAAAGAAAATGGATCAATAAATCAGTCCGAATTCCTACTTTGAGGAGATGGTTACTTATGTTGGTTACGATGAAAAAATATAATGGTTCATGATGGAATTATTGATGATTACCGTCAAGATTATTTGGTTCATCAATGGAAAACAATCAAAAATTTTGAATTTGGAAGGACCTGATCTCAATTCGGTACTTTCGTAATGCATCTAGTATTGGTGCATATATGTACTCTTTAGTACGCATAGAGTATGGGCCTGTAGAAAAGCTTCTTACGCCGATTCTGAATGGGTTAAAGCTGAAAAACCATATCCGTCGAAAAAAAGAGAACTGTTTATTCAAAGAAAGTATATTCGATTTCATAACTTAAAATATCGTCTGCACTAATTAATTGATAGGTGTGCATTAAAATTGAGTCTCGTACGTGTAAAAATTCGACTATTAGATCAAAAGTTATTTGTTTTGTTTTTTTAAAGCTCTTTTTACATATTAATTTATTTACGATTATTAAGTCTCTAGATTTCTTTCCTATCTTTAAGTTTTGTTACTCATATTTCAATTTACTAATATTTTAGTTTTATAATATAATTAATATTATAATTTGCTAATATTTAAATGTATTAATACTTGAATGGATTCAAATACATGAAAGAATTAAAAATATTATTCTCCCGAAAACGTTTTATTTAGGACGCTAACCCGAAATGCGTGTTTAAGAAAATGTGTGCATGGCTTTAAATTCACTTTTTAAATAAAGGATATTGCTTTTTAGAAAACGAACAAAGTTTGATATGCGCATTTGAAAAAAACGGAGTATAACTTAAATTGCGTGTTTAAAAAATGGGCATAAACATGAAATGCACGTTCGTAAAATAGCTCAAAATATGTAGTTAAGGAAACGCACTTAACTTGAAATGCATGTTAATGAAACTTGATACAGCACCAAGTAAATGTAATGTAAAACAATAAACCTAATTTCATAATAACCATAAAAAGGCCTTTACTAAATAGGCCTTAACACACACTTCAAGCTATATCTATTTTCTTCAATGCGCATTTCGAAATATGTTCATTTTGTTGAAAAGGGACTGAAGGGGTTCATTTTATCGATATTTGTCCGGTCTCTTTAACGCACATCTAAACTACTTTTAATTTTTCAAACTATGTTCTTTTTCCTAAATGTGCATTTTTTTAACTAGCACTTGAAGTAATGTCTATTTTCTTTAATACGCATTTCGAGATATTTTAATTTTATTGAAAAGCGCGTATCAATGTCTATCCAGTTTCCTAAATGCGCTTATATTGACACACGCTTTTCAATATGTGTGACATTTAAATTTTTTAAACGCGCATTTCAAGGTATGTCTATTTTCTTAAATACGCATTTTGTGCTAAGTTTTTTTTTAACAGGAACTTCAAGATATGATTATTTTCTAAAACTTCAATTTCTATGAGTCGTGGTGGCTCAGGGGATAGAACGCTCACCTCCAATGAGGTGAACTGGGTTCGAATCGCAACGATGGCTAGTCGATTCGAATTCTGCACCCGGCATGCACCGACCACAGTACTGACGTAAAATATCGTCAGCGGTATTTGGATCATGGGTAGAGTCCCCTTGCCGTCAAGCTAACGCGGAGAGGTTTTCCTCTCCATGAAACACAAATACGAATTAGTTCCATCAAAAAGTCCTTCACGTAGGCAAATTTCTCTCAATACGTGATCCTTGTCTTCTGGATGGAATTCAAAATTACAAGTCTACGGAGTTGAACATTACTAGTCATAAACCTAAAAATTTGGTCAGTTGTTCAACGACGGTTATAAATTTATACAATAAAATAAGAGTTTCTATTTTATTGAAAAGCGAATAACGTCCAGTTTTTTAAACGCACATTATGAACTACGTTTAATTTTTCAAGCTACTTCCTTTTTATCAAAGGGGCGGTTTGAGCTTTGTCCAAAATAAAAAAAATTACAGACTAATTACTTAATAGTTACCTCACTAAGCCTAAACTTAACTATTTTAACTTCCTTCAACTCCCCGACAAATCACTTACTCATACTAATTAGTGTCTTCTCGAACTCACTGCTAAAATAAAATTGTTATCTACAAAATTCAGGCCATTTTAGAATACTTAAAATCTAATTAACATCGAAATATCATTCCTTCCACTAAACTTAATGTAATTCATTATTGCTAATTATATTGAAGTCAGTGTTCATCAAAGTTAAATGAACACAAAAGCAGCTAAGGTTAATAGTCTGTGAAATTTAATTAACCCAAATGCTCTATCATTTAATTTTTAGCGTGAAACATATTATTACGCGATAATATAATTTATAACTGGTTCTCCCGGTTATATATTCATCGCAAAAATAAACATTTCTGAAGGCCAACATCTTATAGCTGAAGCGAAAAATCGGATGTAACTTATTCAAACAGCGCATCAAAATAGAGATAAAATCATAAAACGGCTGACTCTTCACATACTATTTTTCCAAGATGTAAGCATATTTAGATGCCCTTGACTTACTTCACGATAAACTGTTTTGAAAACACATTT
This sequence comes from Parasteatoda lunata, assembly GCA_949128135.1. Lineage (NCBI taxonomy): Eukaryota > Metazoa > Arthropoda > Arachnida > Araneae > Theridiidae > Parasteatoda > Parasteatoda lunata. The sequence goes on along the minus strand of OX421979.1, from coordinate 56,189,601 downwards.
TTATTATTATTAATAAAAAAAATGGCGAAAAAATCATTATTCATTGTTATTTCTGTTCTGATTGGCAACACACTTGGTTAGATCGTTTGCAGAAAACAATATTTCCGAAAAAAAAAAAAAAAAACTATCGTCTGCAGAAAACAATATTTTCAGAAAAAAAAATCAGATCGGTTATGGAAAAGTTGTTTAACGGATGGAACATCGTAAACAGTAATTACTAATGACACATCTTATTTTATGGCACCATTGATGATTGTGTTGTGACGTCACATCGTACTGAGCTAACATAGCTTTGTTTGTTTTCATACGAAGCATCGACACACTCTTAAGTGACAAAGCACAACTTTAAAGTTTCGTCAGATGTTTTGAACATCTGCTCCAGATCAAAACAAGTAACATTTATGCAACGCTGCGAAATTTTTACATCATTTTTGAGTATCGCATCAATTTTTCCAATATTTCAAATAACTTTGACATATGCGTCATCCGAGAAGAAATGCCATAAATATTGTTGTTAGATTTCAGAAAATGTCCTCTAGCATAATGGGCGTGTGTCACACTTCGATTTTATTGTAACTTGCGTCGGCATTAGACTTCTTTCATAAGACTTGTTTTGATCTTGGTAGCTTTATGTTATAACTAAAAATAAAGACGAACTATACAGATGATTTTATAGATAATTGAAATATGCATGAATTTTTATAAGTTATGGAAAAAGCACAAATGCATTGTAATTAGCTTATTTAACAGCTCTTAAAGCAACATACAATACATTATAACATTCAAAAATTTCAAGCATTTAGTTTTTTTAATGCGACAGTTGTTGCGGAATTTATAACAGTCATGTCATTTGTATTATAGTCAATACTTTTCTTATTTTATAACCGTCGTTGAACAGTCGACCCAATTTGTAAGGGTTTACGACTACTAATGTTCAACTCCGTAGCCTTGTAATTTTGAACCCAATCCAGAAGACTAGGGAACTCCTTGATCGAGTATTGGAAGAAATTTGCCTTCGTGGAGGACTTTTTGATGGAGCTAAACTGCATTTGCGTTACATGGAGAGGAAGACCACGATAACCTCCCACGGTTAGCCTGACGACAAGGGGACTCTAACCCATGATCCGTCTACCACTGAGGATAATTTCACGCCAGCTCTGTGGTCGGTGCAAGCCGGATGCGGAATTCGTATCGACTGGGATTCGAACCCGGTTCGCCTCACCCTGAGCTTAACACTCACAAATAATTAAATCTGAAATGGCCTTACAGTCTACCATTAGGATTCAGCGGTAAAATACCTGCTGCTGATCATGCAAACATAATCAAGAAAATCTTTTCATAATATCCAATTTAGTTAGATCTCATTAGCATTTTATGGCACGCACGCATTTTCTAAGAAAAAGTCATCCTTCCCTACAGCAACGTTAACTTCCATGGTGGAGAATGTACTGTAGTTAACCTTATGTCCTGGAAAATGCCATAATTACATGCAAAAACGTACTTGTTTGTGTATCCACCTATGATAACCACATATTCTATGGTCCTATGAATCTAACTATGTACTAGAATATAGTGGTCTAATATTATTGTGTAAGAAATGTGCTCGTGCATGGACTATAATCGCCTGGCATTCCTCGGTTGGGAACCTTATACGCCTTCAGTTACTGAAAGCATTAATAAGCATACACTGTAAATAATTCCATTCCATGACGGTATAAAGTGCCCGCATGCGATTTTCCAATTAACTACCCACTTTTCTGTTTGGTATTTTCTTAAATATAAGAAAACTTGATTCTAGACTTTATTTTAATTCAGGTAAATAATTTTGAAATAAATTAAAGCTTGCATTATAATTAGAATGAACCATAGCCAAGAGGAAAAACTCCAAAAAATGAGCAAGTCGTTAAATGCTGCTAGATTGCAAATTAGCTACCGACACTTTGGGTGCATCATCCGTAAAATCATTTTTCCCGTAAAATATTACACCCTTAGTTTTACTGTAATACTTATTTAAATTGAGTGATTTAGTAATTTTACGGCAGTTATTATTATAAAAATTATGGTATATCAGTTTTTTCCGTAACATGTTCCGGTTTAAAACAGGATTTTACTGTAAAAAGTATCGGTAGAAGTACTGGTATTTTTTACCGTTAATATTTTCCGAAAATGTGTACAATGGAGTTTAAATAAATATCGACATTTCTTTTTTTTTTCTATAAGAATATACTGAGGTTACGAAAATATACTAAACTTGATATAACAGTTATAAATAGCAGCTATGAAATATTATGGATACTTGATATCCTGTAACTACAGAGCCTTCGGAAAACATCCGTAGTTAAATATTAATTTCAAATTAAGTAAAAAGAATACATACTTATAATTTTTGAGATGTCACCAAATAAAGACACCTTGTCGACTAGTCAAAGACGAAAATTTTGATTTGTTACTTTTTGGTAAGTTTTGATGGGTCCACGGCTATCACCATATGATGTAACTATCTAACTACGTTAGATACATAAACTCTAATTTAATTTAAATTATTGATCACGACTATCTACCATATATTTATAAATTCGAATCTATATAAAATTATCAAAAAGATATTGCCTGTTTAAAAAACAAAATATTGCTAAATATCGCAGTTAGAAGATATTAAATATTTTGCATTGTTTTACAGTTTAATATGCAATCTTTTTAAAAAGAAATTTTTTAAAAATTTTCTTTATACTCTTCAATTTAATTAAACTGCTTTTAAAATGTTTTTTTTTTACTCAAAATTCATTTAAAAGTAATCTAAGTTGAAAATGACTTTGAAAGAATTTACGTTGTTGTTGTAAGGCTAACTAAGACAAAAATGCAATTAAACGTAACTAATCGATTTATCTTGATTATAATACGAGGCAACTCATAGTAGTTAATACTTTTTTTTTCTAAAGAATGTTTTAATGAAACTTAATAGAAAAAGTTTAACAAATTATTCATGACATTGATGAATTTTATTCATTGTTATATTAATACACAAACGGCAGCTACTTTCATATTAGCAAGATTAAGTATGTTTAGTATTTATTTTATGCATTTATTTTTATTCATAAATAAGTGTTAAGTAAATACGCATCAGTGTAATATAAAATTTGAGAAATGGACAGTAAAGTAAAATTTATTTTTGAAAAAAGAGATTAAGGAAATTATGGAGGAGATATCCCACTGAGTCACCGTGGCATTTTCTCTCATTTATTTGCTATTTCCCCTACATGAATAATTCAATGTAGACGTCATCTATTAATGCCTTCTCAATGAATTTTGAAATAAAAAGTTTTTTGCAAATTTGTGTTAGGGAAGTAAAAAAAAACAAATCATGAATCAGAGGATGCATCAGCAAAAATTTAATCCAATTATTGGATTTGCTTCACTTTTGTAATGAAAAGTATGAATAAATGTGATACTATTAAAAAAAAGCTATTTTAAAGCTGCAGAGTTACACCACTTTTATACAACGGATGACTCGTATTGTTATATAAAGGATTTTTACGGCATATATGGCTATTTTATGAATGTTTTAGACTTTACGTGATTTGTTATACGTTTAAATTCAATTTCAATTTTACAAATATGTACAATAAACGAAAAAAAAAAAACTAAATAATCATACTGAATATTTTTATTGACCAAATTTTCATAAACTATAATAACTAATCTCGATGGTTGAAAATTATGATATAAAATATGCTAAATAATCAGCGCAATTATTATTTAGGTTCCGGAATTATACACAAAATACATGCGCTCTCAGTGTAAGTATATATTTATTTCCATGTATTTGAATTTTTCAACTTCAAAATATGGGGAGGGGGGTTGAATCGCAATATGTTCTCATTAGTTTAGGGCAGGAGAGGTCGAAAGATTTTGGGACTGTTTAATGTTGATTTCATTCTTTCTCGCTATAGCCAGGGGTGAAAGCGAGACGGAAAAGAGTAAAGGCTGGTAGTAAAACCATTTCAGTTATAGCTAGTTTTTGGGAGGAGTTTGCTTATTCTTTTTTTAAACTATTCAGCAATGTCTATTTTATCTTGGAAAAGAAACAGATTAATTAATATATATGATAAAATCATAAAAGAAATCTTGATAGTTACAGATATTTTATTTTTCTCGAAAAAAATGCTATAATAAAATGTCTTTCGTACCAGTTTTTCTTCTTTTCCTTCTTGCTATATAAGGGCTTTCAGCCATGGCTACAGCTCGAGACTTTTTTTTAATTGAATCAAAAAAATTGGTCAGCACATTTAATTATTGAAGACGCATTTAATATTGAATTGGTCATCGCATTTTATTATTTAATTATATTCAAAGTTAACTCCATGTCAAAAATAATTTTTAATGATTATATCAGTTAATTGTTTTTATTATTGGACAACTGCCGGAAGACACAGATAATGTGCTAACTTAGTTTAGAAGGGTCAAACATTTTTTTTTTTCGTTGAAATTTAAAGCTTATAAATTCTTGCACCATTTTAAACTACGTAATTTTAAGCGACAAAATATAAAATTTATTTTATATTTTATTTCATAACCGCCTTTTAACAGTCGACCCGATTGTTGGGTTTACGATTACTAATGTTCAACTCCGTAGCCTTGAAATTTTAAACCCAATCCAGAAGACAAGGTAACTCCTGGATCAAGTATTAGGAGAAATTTGCCTTCGTGGAGGTCTTTTTGATGGAACTGACCCTCATTTGTGTTACATGGAGAGGAAGACCGCGAAAACCTCCCTCGGTTAGTCTGACTGCAAGGGGACTCTAACCCATGATCCGTCTACCACTGAGGATATTTCACGTCACTGTGGTCGGTGCGATCCGGATGCGGGATTCGCATCGACGAGATATCGGTGGGATTCGAACCCGGTTCACCTCATTGGAAGGCGAACGCTCCATCCCCTGAGCCATCACGGCTCAACATATAAACTTTGGACAAAATCGATTAAAAGCATCTTAAAAAATGAAACACTTAAAAAAAAATTACTTGTTTGAAATTTCATAACTTAGATGTCTTTTAAATTATATTTTAAAATGACTTAAAAATTTCGATGATTTGCAATTCAGTATTTTTTTTACTATTATTAAACAAAATAAGAAAAAGTAATAAGCAATTATAAAAAAATATTTATTTCATGAAACTACCATTTGGTAAACGAGTTTCATGAGTAGGTGCTAATGTATTTTGAATTGCACAATTAGTTTGACAGATAGGGCTAAAATCGGTAACGGTGAAACTAACATAAAACGGTCTAAGCTTCCGTGCACTCTTTAGACTTAAATAATGGGGCCATATTTTTCAGATTGAGGCCAACCCTCACCGAAGTTTTGCTGATCAAAAATCTAAATCCAGCATGTTTATTAAGAGAAAATAAATTTTTGTATATGTTTTCCGTAAGTAGTTAATCTTTAGAACATTTTAATTAGCATATTTAAAATTAACCCTAGCTTTTACTACGTGAATATCCAATCATTAGAACAAAAGTTATTCAGGGTGATTTTTTTTGCTCATTGTACACTGTAAAAAGCTACTGTATAAAGTACCGACACTTTGGTTACCAGTATGATATTAATACGGCACAAACAACGTTACGGCATCAAACGTTATGGTATAAAGTACCAGTACTTTCCATTTTTAAAGTAATTAATTAGAGTGATTTAATTAGAGTAATTCTGAGACTTTACGGTAAAAAGTACCGGTACTCTGAGTGCTGGTACTTTTTTATCGCCGTTTGACACGAAATTTTTTACAGTGAGCTCATTGTAATATTCAATAGTTTTTTTTTCTCCAAAAAGCCACTTTAATACCGATCAATTTCAAATTTGATTCAGCCAACCAATTGTAAAGATTACTAACCTTTTTCTAAGTCACTAATCATAACTAGGAAGAATAACTATTGTGCATTTGTTTGTTTTCGTGTTAGAAAAAGAATAGTTAGTTTTCTTTACCATAGACTGGCGTGTTCGGGATCTGTATGAAGCCTATAGATACAAATCACGAAAGCTTTAAGCAACACGCAAAAGACATTTACTTATCACGCTATAACTGTCGGAAACAAAGTTGTTTTGAATGGCAATTTTAAGATATGCAAATGTTAGTAGTTAAATTTGTAAACAAATGTATAAGACAAGATATACCTCGATGACACTAAGCCTAATGGAAGAAGGGAAAATGTAAATGTTATTGTTAGCATGTGATAAATTAAACAAGGATGTGGGAATCGATTTGAAGAGAAGCGTAGCGGGGAAAAAAACACGAAGTGAAAAAAAAATTGTATTTATTTACATAATAAATTAAACTTTGCAAAAATTAAATAGCGCAAGGCGTATGAGGATAAATACAGCAAACCAACATTATCACGAAATTCAGAAGCGAGAAAAGCGCTACTAATTTTACCGAAAATCTTACAATAATGCATTGAAATTAGTTTTAACAATTAAAATGTGGAGTTGCTGTTGTTAAGATCTGCGGTTCCCAAATGGTATTAACTCAGAACCTCTTTTACCCAATGGTATTAACTCGAAACATCATTAACTCTTCCACGGAATCCTAGAGCTTTTGTGTATGAGAATAAATACAGTAAACCAACATTATCACGAAATTCAGGAGAGAGAAAAGCACTACTAATTTTACCGAAAATCTTACAATAATGCATTGAAATTAATTTTAACAATTAAAATGTAGAGTTGCTGTTGTCAAGATCAGCGGTTTCCAAATGGTATTAACTCAGAATCTCTTTTGCCCAATGGTATTAACTCGGAACATCATTAACTCTTCCACGGAATCTTAGACATTTTGTGTAAAGCGTATGAGGATAAATACAGCAAACCAACATTACCTCAAAATTCAGAAGCGAGAGAAGCGAGAGAAGCACTACTAATTTTACCAAAAATCTTACAATAATGCATTGAAATTAGTTTTAACAATTAAAATGTGGAGTTGCTGTTGTCAAGATCAGCGGTTTCCAAATGGTATTAACTCAGAACCTCTTTTGCCCAATGGTATTAATTCGGAACATCATTAACTCTTCCACGGAATCTTAGAGCTTTTGTGTAAAGCGTATGAGGATAAATACAGCAAACCAACATTACCTCAAAATTCAGAAGCGAGAGAAGCACTACTAATTTTACCAAAAATCTTACAATAATGCATTGAAATTAGTTTTAACAATTAAAATGTGGAGTTGCTGTTGTCAAGATCAGCGGTTTCCAAATGGTATTAACTCAGAATCTCTTTTGCCCAATGGTATTAATTCGGAACATCATTAACTCTTCCACGGAATCTTAGAGCTTTTGTGTAAAGCGTATGAGGATAAATACAGCAAACCAACATTACCTCAAAATTCAGAAGCGAGAGAAGCACTACTAATTTTACCAAAAATCTTACAATAATGCATTGAAATTAGTTTTAACAATTAAAATGTGGAGTTGCTGTTGTCAAGATCAGCGGTTTCCAAATGGTATTAACTCAGAATCTCTTTTGCCCAATGGTATTAATTCGGAACATCATTAACTCTTCCACGGAATCTTAGAGCTTTTGTGTAAAGCGTATGAGGATAAATACAGCAAACCAACATTACCTCAAAATTCAGAAGCGAGAGAAGCACTACTAATTTTACCAAAAATCTTACAATAATGCATTGAAATTAGTTTTAACAATTAAAATGTGGAGTTGCTGTTGTCAAGATCAGCGGTTTCCAAATGTTATTAACTCAGAACCTCTTTTGCCCAATGGTATTAATTCGGAACATCATTAACTCTTCCACGGAATCTTAGAGCTTTTGTGTAAAGCGTATGAGGATAAATACAGCAAACCAACATTACCTCGAAATTCAGAAGCGAGAGAAGCACTACTAATTTTACCGAAAATCTAACAATAATGCATTGAAATTAATTTTAACAATTAAAATGTAGAGTTGCTGTTGTCAAGATCAGCGGTTCCCAAATGGTATTAACTCAGTACCTCTTTTGCCCAATGGTATTAACTCGGAACATCATTAACTCTTCCACGGAATCTTAGAGCCTTTGTGTAAAGCGTATGAGGATAAATACAGTAAACCAACATTATCACGAAATTCAAGAGAGAGAAAAGCACTGCTAATTTTTCCGAAAATCTGACAATAATGCATTAAAATGAGTGATCTGCGGTTCCCAAATGGTATTATCTCAGAACCTCTTTTTCCCAATGGTATTAACTCGGGACCTTATTTACTCTTCCACAGAATACTAGGGCTCTTTGAAAAAGTTGATGAGGTTTCGAGAGTCGGGACAGTTGTTGTAACCAGTGCCCTTTAAAACCTTCAATTATAGTTAGATCTTATCAATAATCCATTTTTATTTCGAATTTCAGTTACCTTTATGAAATTATTTAAAGTAAAATGCCATCGAAAAAGAAATGGATATTTTTTTAATGAGTATAATTTTTCTAATAGCAATGTATTGTATAAATTATGAACAGATCATGCATTTGTAAAACTTTTGTTCGTATTTCCCATCGGGTTTTTCAAATGAACTAAATTTGTTAATAAAGAAACATGCTTTCCTAATAACGATCTTCAACGTTTATAGCAGTTTTATTCCATAGAAAAACATATTTCTGCTTATTTAATTCACTTTCAGCTACAAGCATACATTACATATAAAAAAAAATTTATCACAAGACTAGATCCGTGACTTCGAATTTAACTGTCAGACGTAAAAACTGGCTTAAGGTTATTAATGATAAAACCATGAAAAAAGTTATTTCTTCTTTAGTGTTTTTAAAATAAATTCTTTCATCGGAAAATACGTACGCAATTGTCTTAATTATTCATTTATCTATGAAATAGGGGTTCGGCCGAAAGAAGGTTAATCAGAGTTTTATAGTCGAAAAAAATTGCTAACCCCTAGTCTAGATTTGTGTAACACACGGCATATATGAATTTTCAAATTTCAATTACTTTTTTCCCGGAGATAATATTTTGATAAACTTGTTCTTTTTAAATTAAGGAACTATTTATTCGATTTCCATTTCGTTTTTTTATGAGGTAATAAGTAATAAAGTTCTCTAAAATGTAACGCATAACCGACATTTAAAAGAATGCCATGCATTTTTAGTCTAAGCATGGAATATGAAGCTATAGTCTAATTAAAAGCATCAAAAATTCATTTTTCAGACATCGGCTTGTTATTTGACATTATACAGTATGCTTAGGCAAGTGCGAACTAATTAATAATTTCATACTTTTTTAACAACTTTCGGCATTCTATAAAATGCTAAGCTGTTCTATAGAATGCCGGACTTGACTGATAGTATACGCATATAAAATGAGTTTTAATATTTGCTTTATTAAAAGAACAATTTTTTTGTATGGTATTATTATCTAAAAAATTAAATTCTATAATTATTTTAGACTCGATGTTTTTAACAAATCAATAAATAAATTTCTCATGCTCCTATTTTACTCTATTTATTGTTTAATTTATGATTTTTTTTTTTCACTTGAAAAAGAAGTTTCATAGAAATCTACATTAGCTGAATCAGGTTTTTCTTTCTTCTTCGTTTTACTTCTTTTATTGTTTGTTGTTGACTTTATTTATTCACCTCATTTTTTTTATTCTTCTTCACAACCAACTCTCAAATTAAAGTCCTTTGTTTAGCAACATCCAAAACGAAGATAATGGATGTCTTCCCGAAATGACATAGATAAATTTGCACATCTGGCAACAAAAAGAAAAACCAAACGATAAAGTCCCACCTTCTTTACGCAAATGCTGTTCCTTAATGGAATAAATAATTCACTTCTATCTCTAAATTTATTCATCTCATCTAAAGAACAGGTGCATAGCTTAATCAGATATCCCAAATAATCATTAAAGTTCAATTAGCGAACCAGAAAATAGAATTAACTACTGTTTTTTTTACAACGTTAGTGCATTTAAATGGAATAAAATATTGCTGAGCATTTCGGCCATTTCATTTTTTTAATGATCACAGTTAATGGATAGCAGCCAGAATTAAAAGAGTTTAGAGAAAGGTTTCATTAAAATGTATTAGCTAACTCAAAACTGTTAGACTAGGCTTTAAATGACCTTGTTTACATCCTACGAAAGAACAAATGTGCGCTATGTGACGTTCGATGACGCTCTGAATGAAATTATAAAAATCCTTTCCAGGAATAATTCCAAGGGATGATATAATTAATTTAAAACGTTCTAGGAGATTAAATTACTTGACGCTTATTGAACTGTAGGTAATTTGAAAATAATCTATATTATGTTCATTCATTTATTTTCTTATTATCTAGTTTTTTCAGCTAAGTGAGGTTCTGATTTTTTTTTAAATTTTAAAAAATTATATAGCTTATTTTTACTTAACCTTTTCTTCGAAACTTTGATAAATTCGATTTCAAATAGAAGTACGTTGAGTAGCTTAGGTTATTGAAGTAACTCAAATGTTTTACTGTTTTTATAAAAAAAAATTTTTTAAAAAATGGCGCACATATCCATACCAGCATTTTAGCACAGAGAATTAAAGGCGAAGATAATTTGGGTAACAACTAATTATTGGTTGTAAAAGATTTTATTTAAACAAATAAAGCATCTTTCCACCACTAAAAAATTGAATTTGGTGCATTATGGTTTACCTAAATCAAAAGAAATAGAGCGCAAGAAAATATTTAAGCCTAGCTCCTGCTGAGTATGCGTCACCATTTTGAAGAATGTCATGCAGAATAGCATGCATGAAGTATTACATATTTAGATTTCGTGGTGTTATTTCATGCAAATTTGTAAAACTAATATCTGAACTGCGCAACAACCTGAAAAGTACTAATGCTCTAATTCAGAATTCATTTTTTATGTAAAAAAAAAATGCAGATTTCGCAGTTAAAATTTGTAAAATGAATTTAGAAATTAGCCTAAACGCGTAGTTATATTTTCATATCATATGTATGTTTTGGAAACACACTTGAGTTTTGACTCCTAATTGTAGAAAAAAAAAAATAAAGCTCAACTCAAATGCTGACCATTTTACAGAATTACATTAGTTCAAACTATGTGAAAAAATATAGCAAATTTAGCTTGGCGCAAATTTGTAAAATTAATTTCAAATTGCCTTTAGTGCGTGTAGCTATATTTTCATATACATACTAGAGTTTCGAATGCCAATGCTAAAGAAAAAAAATTTAAAGCTCCAATTTATTGTATACAATAGCATTATACAAAATGGCCTTCGTAAATATTAAAATTTTTTCGTAAATATAAATATTCTATAGAATATTTTAATCTCCAAAAATAATAAGTTTCAAGTTATAAATTAGTTATAGATTTAATAAAGGTTATAGATTTACAGTAAAATAGTCATTATAACCTTTTTTTCACCGCTTTTGCCCTATTTAGAGACAGTCTATGTAAATACACAGAAATTTTTATAAGCACAATTTCTTGGAGAAATAAGCAAAAGATAGCTTAGAAGTTTTTATAAAATTACAGGCTATAATTGAAAGTGATTGATATAATTTTTATGCAATCATTCAACAAGCGATAAAAATCTGTAAAGTTATGTTTAAAAGATTCTCAAGGTTGATAATCGAAATTGATAATGTTTATGAGTAAGATATATTATACATTATGGAATTATAATGCTTAATTTTAGCTTCTTAGCTAAGCGTGTTAGCCCGCGGGACGAATAAATTTTAAAATAACTGATTATGAGTGCTTTACAAGTTCAAAGCCTTCGTGATTAGCTTACGCAAATCAAAATCACGCTTTTACGTTTTGTTTTATTTCATTCTTTCCTTGTAAAACCGGTGAAATTATTTACCATTTCTGAAGCTGGAAAACTATCGTTTGGTTTTTGTTTAAAAACTTTACAACTCTACGGTCACGGTTAAAAGGTTATTCGGGATAATAACCTCTCTACACTAAAGAATGAATAATTGAATGAGGCTAAATATTGCTAAACAAGAAAAGAAAATGAATATAATTCCCTAAAATTTCGGAAACATTTGTGAGAAAATAGAAAACGCACCTAAGTGGAAAGAATATAATTTTATTTAAAATAGAAATGCACCTTGAACATTGGCGTAACTCAGAAGTTATTCTTTCTTTTTCAGTTTTCCGATGATTTAGATTTCAATTTTTGATAGTGTAATTATAAATATTACATCGCTTCAAACGTAATTTTAAAATGTATAGTTTAAAATTCTTAATTTTTTCTTGCCTAAATTATTTTTGAAACAGGAAGAATTTTCTTAAATATTTTTAAATATCCGTTCTAGCTTTTTTCAATTCAGAATTTTCATAACTAAACGTAATCTGATTTCTACGAGAACCATTTTTTTCTCTTTGTTTCCGATATCTGGTTTTATTTCCTTGCTTTCGATATTAAATTATTTATTTTAATGTATATCACCTTGAATGTTATTAAAAAAAGAATTAAAATTTTTTTTGTATCTTCTCATACTGATTAAGCAGAATGTCAATTATGAATTCCTTTATTCTTCTATTTAGATTTTTTTTTTCATAATTATAAGCGAATTCTTAATCTGTTAAATTGTTTTTTCCAATTTCTGTTCTTATTTCCTTGCTTTTAATTTTGAATTGCGTGTTCCCTTATTTTAAATAAAATAATTGAAATTCAATTAATTACATTTAAAATTCCTTAAAAACTTGAATATTTAGATTTAATTTTTATACTTTTCGTCAACTCAATGGGATACATGCAATGACGTAGTGTGGGTATCTCGATCCTGATTGGTTGTTGAAACGTGGCATTTGAAACGTTAGAAACTGTTCTTTCCATTCTATTTCGAGGAACCCAAGCCCGTCAAGTATCAATTCTTTTAAGTGACACATTCTAAATTCTTTCACAAAGATTCTTTGTCAAAGATTTCAATTCTTTCACTATATATTTACAAAGACTTAACACGAAGACAGACTCAAAGCTATGTGGAGCATAAACAAACTAATTATGCATCGAAGTTGCCAGGTACACAAAACAAAAATACATCACAGTTACAATAAAATGCATGAACAAATAATGCATCTTAATTGTGTAAAAGAAGTAGACGAGAAATAATTATATTTCAACTAATTCGATGTGCGGTACATCTCAGTATTTAAATAACTTATCCTTAATTAACATTCTAACATTCCTAGAGAAACTTAACTCAACTTTAATATGCCATTTTGCTGATAAAGATCAGGTGACTCTGACGTCATAGGTCACATGTATGGGTATGGGGAGTCTTCGTCTTCTTGAAGTGCGAGTACCCAATTGTGGCAGTAATGTGCTAGAATATGTTGTGCTAAGTCAAGTAAAAAAATTAAAAAATTTTTAAAATTTAAATTCTTCCGAATTTTCTTGGAATTGTACCTGAAATATTTTTTTATAAGTGAAAATTAACGATATTTTTAAATGCGTTTGTAAATTATCGAATTTCAACTGGCTATTTACATAAATTTTTTTTGAACAATATTCCATTTTATTTAAAATATTACGGCGTCCAATAATAAAAGTTAAAATCTGTTTGATTTTGGCTATCCTGAAGGTGAAAACTAATGATAAAAATTTCAACAGATTATTTATATTTTGTTGATGATATTTTCCTAACATAAATAATAATAATATAACTTTTTTTTAAGACAAAGACATTTTCGTATTATTAAATATAGTCTTAAAGTAAATATTTGCATAGTGATTGAATGTAAAATTGATTAAAATTGATTTAATTAATTAAATTTCACTTTTAGTAACAAAATATACTAAATAAATTGTTTTTTAGTGATTAAAATTTAAATCAGTTCTAATTGTGAATACCTTTAAATTCAAAACTTATTTAGATATTTATCATTAAATTTCAGTAAATTGAAAACGATTTTATAAATCATTAAATTGAAAAATATTCTTTGTATCATCAAATTAAAATCGATTTCAATTTTTATCTTAAAATTGAACTAACTGAAAAAAAAATATATGCTTTATCAGACGATGCCTATAAACGCATTTGGCAGGTTATTATTACACACTGTTGCGCGAAGAATCTTTGTACAGAATCTAAATTTAATTATTTTCAAAAGTCATCCAAAAATACATTTAGATAATATTTCAGGTGGTAAGAAAAGTGCAAAAAAGAATATACTATGCTTCTGAATATCATTAATATGCTGAACAGATATGAATCAGATTTAAACCTAATTTTTATTCTAAAAGCATAGAAATTGACGCACGTATTGATCAGACCACTTCTGCACCTACTGACGTCACATCTTTTTAATCAAGCAACTTCTAAAAAATATCGAAAGAGTATATTTTCTTTGTCTTGGATGTTGCTTCACGTATCATCTATTGATATGATTTATTGATGAAATTACGACTCCGATTCCTTATTGTTCGTTTCTATTGAAGTCGATTTGATCTATAAAGCTGGATAACAATGATTAAATCAGTAATTTTTTCTTTAATGAAAGATGACGTTTCGAGCGTTACCTATAATGGAACTTAAAAGTACGTGAGATTATATTAGTAAAAAAAATTTCATAAAAAAAAATGTGTCAAAAGAAAATAAACATTGTGCTGTCATTGGACAGTTAAAGAAATATTTCCTCCGTTCTCTGAAATTTCGAATTCTGAAAGTAATGATCAAATTAACGAATATATCTATTTTAAGTCGCGATGGCTCAGGGGATAGAGTGTTCGAGTTCCAATGAGGTGAACTGGGTTCGAATCCCAGCGATGGCTGGTCGATACGAGCTTACCACAGTACTGACGTGAAATATCCTCAGTGGTAGGAGGATCATGGGTAGAGTCCCCTTTCCGTCAGGCTAACCGAGAGAGGTTTTCCTCTCCATGTAATGCAAATGCGGATTAGTTCCATCAAAAAGTCCTCCACGAAGGCAAATTTCTCCCAATACTTGAATTTCCTTGTCTTCTGTACTGGGTTTAAAATTATAAGGCTACGGAGTTGAACATTAGTAGTCGTAAACCCAAAAATCGGGTCTATTGTTCAACGACGGTTATAAAATAAAAATAAAATAAATCTACTTGGTTTTTCGTAATAAGTAAATTCTCTTGTGATCTAAACTCAAGCATTACTTCCAGTGTGGCTGTAATTAATTTTTATTTATGTTTGAAAACATTTGTGAGAATTCTTTTTGAAAAATAGAAAAGAAAAGACAATTATGAAAGAACAATTTCCTGACAGAACGCGAAAAGTTCAGAAATTTCAGGATTAGAACCATTCCGCTTTTTACATCACAATAAATAACTGAGCAATTTCAGAGGGTTGAAAGTTCAAGCAATCATCTTAATGTAAAATTCTATTTTGTATTAATTAAAGAACATTTTCGAAAAAATGATGTTTTTAGAAACACGAAAAGTAGAAAATAAGAAAGTAAACTTCTGAATGTTGCTTTTTTTTAAGCAGCTGTGAATAGTTTTTTCTGTAGTTGTGAAATAATTAAATCAGTATTTTGGCAACATTGCAAAATTAAGCATTAATTACGATGCAATAAGTATGATAATCTCTGGCAGTATGATAAGTATTTCTTCCATTTGCAGAAATTCCGACTTAAATTCACTCTGTTTTTTACAGATCGATTTCTTTTTGCGAATTTTATTTATTTGTTTTCAATAGAAACATTAAATCTTCGTCGAAAACAAACAATTTGAAATCTACTATCGAAACAGAGAATTTTTGTGAAATAATCTGCCCGAATTATCCTTTATTTTTCTTGAAATATTTATTCCTTAAATGATAAAGTTTCGAAATTACTTGAAAATTTGCTTTTCTTTTATTGATATTGTTACAGATATTTAGTAATTCATAAAATATTCACAAGACTTCGTCATAAAACATTATTCTTAAAATCGAATTCAATTTTTTATTTATTTATTGTATAATTTTTTATTTTAAAAATTTATTCTTATTGCATTAATATCTGAACAAGAAAAATAATTATTTTATTACAACCATACGGAATTTAGAGTTGATCGCGTTCTGAAGATGTTGTGCACAGTCCTGTCTGTTTTTCCCCCTCGGGGCATTCTTCTTTTTCAACTTGACACGGGTTCCACAATTCCACGTTTCTTTAGCTACCAATTCTCCCCCCCCCCCTTCTTGCTTTACTTTCTGGTGCACATAGTTACGACTACCTTTCGAATTATTTTACTTTGAATTTCTTTACCCTGAATTTTTTTTACCTACCTAAATATAGTATGTAATTTTTCTTTGAGTACAACTCAGTATTGTACCCGGTGACTCTTAAGCCATTAAAATATACTTTCAAACAATCAATCCGTTTCAAATACAGATAGATACTCTGATGACTATTTTTCAGGAACACATTTAGTGTATTTGTATACTATATATCTTGTGACGAAAGATTAAAATTGTTGCATCATTTTTAGTCTAAATCAATCCATGGTCTTAACCTTAAAAAAGCATCAGCATAAGGAATACTGAGTAAGTGTATGTCGAGTATTGTGATTCATGCGTATTTTTATTATCATATTTAACCCGCAGTGGACTGATCGTAAAAACACGGTTCCCAGTAGAACAACGAAGTCAAGCATCACTGGCTGCGGTCAGTAAGCGGGTGGGTGACTACTTTGATCAGCCTGCGTAGGGACCGAGGGTGCGTAATATCGGTCATCGTTAAACTGTTCTACCGCAAAGTGCTTGACTTCACGCGCAGGTCGTCGTGCTACCAAAACAGAGGAGCCATCCCCACTGCAGAGGATCAAAATTGCGATGGTGCATGTCTTCGGATCATCCTCAAGAATGTTTCCCAGACCGTCGCCAATAGCTCATTGTGCAGCTCTAGTGCGACGTTTATAAAGCACCTACCTACCCATATTTAGCAAAAGATGTGGTAATTATTTAAAATCACCGATTATTAATGAAATTGGAATCGTTAACCCTGCCAAACATATGGACCATTGCTCGGTTTACATTTATATGGTATTTTTTACACTAATTTTTTCCTTAATGTATTCTAATCGAATATAATTAATATCAAATAAATATTAAAATTATATTTGGTATTAATACAAATACAAATAATATTTGGTATTAATAATAAATTAATACCAAATCGGGTATAATACATATTTTGTATATTCACCAAAGCGACTATGTGTATCTCGATATTCACCCATAAATGTCGACATTTACTGCACTTTGGACTTAGTCGCCACACATAGACGAAGCAAGCGGACACGCATAGGCTTGCTTCCTTTATGCGTGGCGACTTAAGTCCAAAATGTATTAAATATTTAAATAATTATTTCATTATTAATAAAAATAGTTAAGATGGAATACACATAAGGGAAGTAAGCGGCAACTGGAAACGAATTGACATATAAAGTATTTGCATTAGGATGCACATGTTAATTAAATATATGCCAATTCATCTCCCGTATGCCTCTTGTTCTTTTTAACACTTTTTCATGATAATATCGCTGGAGTTCGAAAGCCGTTAATGTGCCTACCTAGCTAATCGAAAGTTTTCTAATTCGCTTCGTTAAAGTGCGGATTTAAGAATTTCCAGCATTTTCCCAAGGAAATCAACGGCTGTCGAATCGTTAAAGTTCAAAAAAAAATTTCTCTCATTCTATAATTAATTTGTCGGTTGCTTTAACTTGGTTCCCTAGATTTCGAAAAATTAATTAATGGCTACATGCTAATTTTCTTAATTACAATAATATTTCAAACCGATTAAAGAGATTGAGTTTTAAAGAGATTGGCGATTGATTCTAATGATCCATGTGTCGATTGTTTAACTGCCGTAACTTAATTTTTACAGATAGTGAAAAATAAGTAAATAACACTATGTGAATTAGAGCGATACAGAAACGTTGTTGCTATTCCAGGAAATATCTTATTTTTACTTGCGCTTTTGCGAGTGCTTAATAGGTAAAGTGCAAATTGTCTAAATAGTTTGCAGATTGTCCAGATAATGTCGGAAATGAAACAGTTTTTGGCACTTTAACAGATCACCCTAATTAATCTGGACAGTACCTATAAAATCTATAGAATAACTTATTTCTAAACTTTAAAGCTTACATATATTCTATGTACGAATACCCTATTCTATTGACTTTGATATTGCCCTGACATCCAATTTTATTATTGTGATTGCACAATAATATTTTTAAAAAGCGGATTGACAAAAACTGTTTTCCGTATGAAAAAAAAAATATAATTTCTAAATTTAAATGCTTTTTTGTTATTGTTGTTGTTGTCAGCCATTAAGGCAGAGGGGGTGCGGTTGTTCTTGTTTTCCAGTGGCGCCATCTATGGCCAAATATTCTACTTCTGTCACACTCATACGTCACACCCTTTTGCCAGGTCGGCCCATTCATACATCCATTCATTCTTCCACAGATCGTAATTTTGACTTGAACTAGAGAGCGATCAATCTCCAATTCAGTACCCCCAGCAATATTGATTTGTTACGGGAAGTTGGAGGAATTCGTGACCTGGCACATTTAACGTGCACCAGTCTCTATTTACTAGACGGGGAGTCTTCGGCCGGCTGGATGCAAACCCCCGTTCTCACAAACGTGAGTCCAGCGCCCTGCTAACTATTCTATCCCGGCCAAATACTTCTTTAGCTATCTATTATAACTTTTTTATCTATCTTCATACTATCTATTCACTATAGTTTAACTTGGACACTGACTTGATGAAAACATATATTAATGAATATAATAACCGAAAAATAAACAAAATTAAATCTGATCATATTTTTTTTCCACATATTTCTTTAAAAGCAATATCATTCAAATGCTTAACTTAATGCTTTAAACTAATTAATGATTAAAAGACCATTTTTCCTTTTTTCTTTGCAACTTAAAGGAAAAAAATACTATGCTATCTTAATATTTTTATCAAATTACAAGAACAATGTCTCTTTACAAAATCATTAATTTTATCCAAACGAAAGTAAATAAGATAAACAACAAACTTCACCAAACTCTCGATAATCAAACTCTTATTTAAAATTATCAACCATTCCACAACTTTGAAACGGTTTAGTGAGCTGCTCTTGTCGACCCAAGGTAGGAAAGATCTATGCATGGGGTGATGATTTTCTAGAACACTTTCAAAGTACAATTGGTTCCATTTTTTACTTCTTACTATTTAAATAAATGAGTTTAACAGTGACTCAATCACTTGCTTTGGAAATTCGATTATGCTCCATTGACGATACTTTATCTTCCTCTTCTCAGTTCAGTTTAGTTAGTAATTTGTCTTTTAGTCAGGGCAAATTTGAAAAGTCGTTTGCTTAATTTTATTTGTCCATTGAAACTACAAAATTTAGATTTTATTATTATGTATTCGAATTTTAGTTACTTTCGATTGTTCTCCTTTGACGATACTTATAACTTCCGCTTTTCAGTTATTTTTTAATTTGTCGTTTGGTCAAGACGAATTCAATAAGTCGATCGGTCAATTTTATTTGTCGTTTGGCATTATAAAATTTAAAGTTTATTATCATAAATTAGAATCTTTTAAAAATATTACAAATTACTCTTAAAGAAAAATATTATAAAAAATTCTATATAAAAGGAAACTACTAAAAATAATACTTAATTTATACATTATAATAATATTGTAATTTATACTTACATTAAAAATAAATTTTACACCAAATTTTTTTCAATACAATCAAATTACAGTAATTAAGGAAAAAAAAACTTTTTTTCCAAATTCTTACCAAAAACTTCTTTCCTGTACTAGGAAAGACAATTGTTATTTAAAATACCTCCACTTTTTTTCTTATCTTTTTTACATTTTAGCTACTTAAAACTGAAAAAAAAAATGCTGCAGTCACCTCTTTAAATGAATGTTACGTGCTTCAAGTTTTTTTTAAAATAATAATTAATGGTTTAATCTACTTGCGATTTAATATTACTTTTCCTTGTCACAACTTAGTTTACGAATAAAAGAAATTTTTTAAGTCTTAATCTTATTTCAAAATAACGATCAATATCATATAAGAAACCGTTAATAAAAAGTGACGAAGTTTGTCATTTGTTGTTTAACTATTTCCTAGTGTGGTGTGAGTTGAGCAGTACCGTCTTTACGCATGGGCAAACCCGGGTTGTGCCAGGGGGCCCCAAGCACTCAGGGGTCTTTGAGAATCTTACTTTTTAGATATTGTATTAACAAAAAAACTAAGAGCAAAAGCATTGCGATATATATATTTTTTAAATAAATATGTTCTCGTGAAAAAAGTGTGCATTTTTTTCTATAAATTGTGATCGATTATCATGCAAACACCAATAATTCGAATAGTTTATCACCAGAAAAACTTAAAAAGCCAGCCTAAATCTAATTTTCTAATTTAAAATGAAGTTTTTAGGTACTCAACTAATTTCTTTAGATATGCTTGACTAACATTATTTATATTTAGTTAAATAAAGCAGTAATTGAAAGAGTTTTTAGAATTACAGAGTATTATGGAACAGCAACTTTTAAACTTTTTATCTCTGATGTACATTTTGAAAGATGTTTTAATAAATGACTTTAATAGTGTGACAAAATGATTCATACTTTCTGAATTTTTTTATTTGTTAAACCCTTATTTTTTTTATTTAATCATTTTAATTAGGTTCTTGGTTTTGAAAATTATTTTATTATTTAAGGATTGTAATTGGTTAGCATCTCATTTTTTTTTTAAATTATGCATAATTCAAAAATGTTTTATTTTGTGTACATTGAGTTTTTTGGGTGTTAAAAATGCTCTTAAGTTTGTTAAATTCATTGCATATCTGAAAAAATGCTTTAATTTATGTACGTCAAATTTTTTAAATCGATTTCAAGCAGTATGACTTGTTATAGGGGCAAAAAATATTTCTGTACCTGGGGCATCCGCTTGCTTTTAAGACGGCCCGGAAGTTAAGTTCGTAACTTCTTCTTTAACAGCAATAATAAGATATTGCTGTTAAGGCAGTTTTTTTAAGGCTCTGACATCACATAAATGGGCAGTTTCTAGAGAATGATGTACTATTCTTTATAGCTGTTGTGAGCTTGTAACTGTTGTTCATGATTGTTAAGTTAAGAATTTTGTCAAATTTAGCCAGCGTCTTTTATGAAATGGTACAAAATGTCAACAAGAAGAAAAGCCTCAGTTTTGAAAAAATGAAAAGTGTTTGCGGTCTAAAGTTGTAATATCTGAAAAGTTACTCTAACGTTGCATCGCATAAAAATAGGAAAAAATTATTGCTTAGCACCTATTTTCAACCAATAACCGTAAGCTTTGCCGGTTTAGATCCCGACCGCGGAACGACACCACATTCTTGCTTTTTGATCATCTCTTCATGTGTTCGAAATAAATATTGTATTTTAGTTGATGAAGATAACCAAACTATTTTTACTAAATAATATTTTTGTACTTCTTATAGCACCTCTCGCATTTATGCAGTGGTTCCTTTTATTTATTTATTTCAAATCACATTGTTAATACTTGAACCTCATAATGCATCCAAAAGATTGATAAATCTTCCACCCTTGTCCACTTATTGTGGATATATTGAAGAAACAAGATAAATGTTATAATAAAAAATTAAAAAATCAGAAGTAAATGCTTTTTTTCCTGTAAGTCGAAACATTGAGTTCGACCTCAAAGATAATTTAATCTGGGAAACCACTCTGAAACGAGAAGTAAGTGTTCACGAAGGCAGCAATAGCTCAGATTTTATTTTGGCTTTAACGAGCGCCTGATAGGTATGTGCTGATTATCTAGGTAAATTGCACATTACCTAGGTAATTTGAGAAATTTTCGGCACTACAACAATTCAGCCCAATTTAATCTGCACATCAGCTAGATCATCTGTAGATCGACAGATCTCAACATTTTAGTGATGTTTTAAAATTTAAGACCTTTGTTTAGAGTTAAAGATAAAGGCTGTTCCTATTTTATTTTCACTTTAACGAGTGCCTGATAGGTATGTGCTGATTATCTAGGTAAATTGCACATTACCTAGGTAATTTGAGAAATTTTCGGCACTTCAACAAGTCAGCCCAATTTAATCTGCACATCAGCTAGATCATTTGTAGATCGACAGATCTCAACGTTTTAGTGATGTTTTAAAATTTAAGACCTTTGTTTAGAGTTAAAGATAAAAGCTATTCCTATTTTATTTTCACTTTAACGAGTGCCTGGTAGGTATGTGCTGATTATCTAGGTAAATTGCAGATTACCTAGGTAATTTAAGAAATGAAACAATTTATTGGCACTTCAAGAAATCACATCAGCTAGATCATTTGTAGATCGACAGATCTCAACATTTTTAGTGTTGTTTTAAAATTTAAGACCTTTGTTTAGAGTTAAAGATAAAGGCTGTTCCTATTTTATTTTCACTTTAACGAGTGCCTGGTAGGTATGTGCTGATTATCTAGGTAAATTGCAGATTACCTAGGTAATTTGAGAAATGAAACAATTTATCGGCACTTTAAGAAATCACATCAGCTAGATAATTTGTAGATTGACAGATCTCAATATTTTAGTGATGACATATATGTTTTAAAATTTAAGACCTTTGTTTTGAGTTAAAGATAAAGGCTGTTCCGTTTTTAGTATTTTCTTTGTAGAATTTAATGGATACCGCGTCTTTTAATCAGCAAACAAAAGCAAACAATAAACGTGTTTGTTTTTTTGACAGTTTTTTATTTTGACGCTTTAGTTTTCATACAGGTTATTTCTGGTGACAAAAATAGTACAACCACTGGGGGGGGGGGGAATCATTGTTCAATGCCGTTTTCAAATCGATAAGAACAGACTTCACAACAAAGATTGCCTTGTTTCTTATCTCATTGTTAATGAGACTGCATCACCCTTCTTGAACCTTGAGAAATTTTATTTAAAAAAATAAATAAATAAATAAATTATATAACTTAGTTGTATCCAGGCGGTGATAAGTTCGTACTCCCAGAAAGTGGGATGGATCTTATCTATTAAAATTTTATTTACCTTCGTGATAATTCCATCTGGTGAGCTAGATAAGAAAACGAGGCTGGATAAAATTTAGACAGATTTGAAAACCGTCTTGAAATTAAAAATCATCAAATTAAAGAAGGAAAAAAAGATTATTTATTAGTATTGCATATAATTTGCAGGACACATAATTTTCATATATTCTCTTAAAAAGTTTCTTTTTTATTTAAATCTACCATAAAGATTATCCTTCTAAACAGATTATTTTGTCCGAACTTCAAAACAGAATGAAAAATTCTGCAAATAATTTTAATTATTTTTAGTGGGTCATCAATCGTAAAAAACTTTGAGAAACACTGAATTATATAGTCGAATGGTTACAATTAAATATGAAGTAACATATCTAGTAAATATTGAGTTCTTTGTTACTGATTTTAGATCACTGGACCTTCACTTTCCTTCTATATACTATTAGTAATAGCTCCTTTTCGGGCAACGAAAATTTACCGTTTAGATCCAATTTTGACTACTTTGTCTAGAATTCCTTGAAGTCAAAGGCTTATATCTATTAATTAACTCATAATCAACCAAAGTCTTGAAAAAGAATATCAGAATCAGTCATCATGCTGTCAGACCGTCGAAAGAATGCAGATAGCCAGTCTCCTCTAAGTTTGATTCAGTTCCGACATTTCACAAAAAATACCAAATAGAAAATAGAATAAAAAATTTTCGATCTTACTGGGATATCCTGTACAAAGTGTATAACTAGAAAATCAAAGTAGGTGATCATCACATGAGAAACACTTTGGATCGGGAAAAAAAATATGTAAATGTCTCCTGTGAACTAACTTCTTGTCGTTCTATCATAAAAATAAACTTCCTTTTTAAAATTTTTAAGGTGTATCTAATAACAGAGATATTTTCTGACCAGGCGATTAAATAAATTTTGAAACAGTTTCCTCGTAAAATACAGAAACTATGTTAATTTTAAGATGATTGACATCATTATGACGCAAGTTACCAGTGGTATGTATTTTTTTTATTTCCTGATCAGGGAATAGAATTTCTCAGGGGATGTTTTTTTTTCTTTGGCATTAATCTATTAGTTTAATGTAAACATTTTTTATTCTTGTGCCTATTTATGAATAGATTTAATTTTTTTTTTCTAAAGATAGATATATTAGATCTAACATTTATTTTTCTGCGAAACGCAATGCCATTCTTCATTACATTCACAATAAAATTACAAAACTAATATTATCCAATATCTTCTTCTTTTCAGTTCAGTTTAGCTTTTAATTTGTCGTTTGACCAAGACATATTTGACGACTCGTTTGCTTATTTTTAATTATCGTTTGATGTTATGAAATAATTTCTACTACTCTCTCACAAGCCTCCTTGTAGTAGATTAACGTGATGCAAACGAATTTCTATTATTACTCCCTCCGAAAATAGAAAACGCGGAAATTAACATATCAAAAACAGAAGAGGTGACAAAACCGAAAAATCGCACGTCATTTCTGTCAAAACATCATCTCAATTTCATTTCGCAAATCATTACCAAGGGCTTCACGTCCCGCACAAACATTAACCCTTGCAGTCAGAGAGGGACTCCCCGTAAAAGCAATTAAGAACGGAGAAACAAAAAAGAACTCGAATGTTATCTTCGATTCAAGTGGCATTGGAACGTTGCCTAAATTCAAGAGTAAACACCTCAATGCCAAGTCTTTTCAGTGTCACCCACCTTTTCTTCAGGTGATGTTAAGAAGAAAAACACACCGCCCTACTGTTTTTCAGATATCGTAAAGTACTTGTGTCAATATTTTTGCATTTTAAAAAAAGGGTTGTTTTTTAGGATTATCGATTTCGTCTCCGCATATGTGCACAACAATTGTTTCTTGTTTCTGTCTACCATAGATATTAGAACGTCTTTAAATAGATATTGAAGGTCTTAGATATTTTGAAATCGAACATATGCTCGTTAAAATATATTAATCAAGGTTTTTTTTTTTTTTTTTAAACTTGCATTTTTTAGTGAATGTAAATGATGAGTGATTTATGGAACTTAAATAATCTAAGTTTGGATGAGCTAAAAATCAATAATTGAGTGATAGTTAATATTCCAGCAATACGACAACAAACTGTGAATAAAAAGCAATCCTACTATTTACGAATTGGCAGACTTCAAAAGCATAACTCGATTTTAAAAAATTGGAACGGTTTTAATATTTTTTATTAAAATAAATATTGGTATCATTTCCTTCGATTTTTTTGTGACTTTTAATAATTAAAAAAAAAAATTTTAAATAAAAAGAACAGTTGTTATAGACATAGCGCAATATGTTACACCCGTAACAGCCTATTTTTAATTATTAAAACATTTTAAAAATCCAAAATGTTTTTAAAAATTGAAGTGTGTGTAAATGATAAAATCATAAATTCAGAAAATTTAGAATAACTGCTAAAATTTTAAACCAGATATAATTTTTTAAGTCTGCATAAACGTAAATGGTGGAATCTCCATTTAGTACAGTATTCTTTACCTAAGAAGAACAAAAAAATAATCAAAAATAATATTATTGAGTTTATGATTCTTAATTTCGCTTGTAAAATATGTATTTAGGAATTGTTTTTAAATAATGTCACACTCCCCCCCCCAATATTTATGACACTTTCCTCTTCTTCGTCACATAGTGTCATACTTCAACGTACCCTTTTCGCATGTCATGCATTACACAAACTTGCAGCACAGAAACCAAGTACCAAGTTTTCAATCATATTTCAGATATTAATATGTGATATTTTAAGACCAAAGTTATCCTTTTAATTTTAAACTTTTAACAAGGAATAATTTAAAACTCTATCAGTATTATTTTCGATTAAATCAACCAAAATAGAAACCTTATCAGCTTGCGAAGGGACCTAGGGTGCGCGTTATCGGTCCTCGTTATTGTTCTGCAATGAAGTGCTTGACATCGTGCGCAGGCCGTAGATCTACGAAAGCAGGAGAATTATCCCCTCTGCAGAGGATCAAAATTGTGATGGCAAGTCTTCAGATCATTATCAGGGATGTTTCAAAGACCGTCGCCAATAGCTCATTGGGAAGCTCTAGTGCGATATAAATGAAGTACTACTACTACAAAAATCTAATAGAATCTAGAAAAGACTAATTTTTTAATAAACGTTCAAATATTAAAATAAAAGTTTAAATTTAAAATAAACGTTAAAAACGTTAGATTTTAAAATAAACTTTCAAATATTAAAAAATAATGCTAATTTTAAAAGTTTTCTTCCCTCCAAAATCTGTGACGTCATACTTCTTGTCAAAAACTGTTACAATTCTCTATCTTCCCTCCAGGCTCGACATAATTTGCGAACGGCCCCTAAGTTTATATAACTATTGCTGAAATATTAATTTTGCATCAATATTCTCTCTAATTCATCCACTAATGGAATTTTGAATAATAAAATGGGTGAAATCCATGATTATCGAAAGTCATATTATAGACTTGAAAAGCCTCAGTTGAAAAAAAATTAAACAGTTTTAATAATTTTTGCTAAAACAACACTTGGTGACATTTAAACTTACTAGAATTTTTATCTATATTTAAATCTTTTAAACTTTTTTTAAAAAATTAGAAAATGGCTATTACGGACTTATCATATTGTGTTATAACCGTAACACCATGTTTTGAATTTTTGAAATACTGTGAAAGTTAAGTTTAAAATGAATTAAAGATACTAAAAAATTAGCTTTGGTATTAATGTCACCAAAAGTTATTTTTTCGAAAATTATTAGGACCGTCTGATTTTTTTTAAAACTTAGTTATATGCAATTTAAAGTTCACAAACATGACATTTGTAATGCTGAAATACCAATTGCTTTGAAATGCTGAAATACACCCAATAGGAAAATTATAAAAAATATATTATAATAACTGTTTATACAAAATACGCGTGAAACACATGTAGCGATGCACTGTGAGTGTGCATTAAAGCAATCTAGTCTTTCGTATGGTGGCTAAAAATCAGTATTCTCCGTCTCTCCCGCCAGGTGGCAGTAACAGATTAGCTAAGCAAAATTCTTCATTAGATAAGTAAATTGTCAAATAATAATAATGATAAATAAACGATGATAATATACAATGGTGAGCTTGATGACAAGGAGACTCTAACCCATGATCCGTCTACCACTGAGGATATCTTACGTCAGCACTGTGGTCGGTGTAGGCCGGATGGGGAATTCGTATCGACCAGCCATTGCTGGGATTCGAACCCGGTTCATATCATTAGAAGGCGAACGCTCTATCCCTTGAGCTATCAAGGCTCATGCATCCTTTATATAATTTTGAATCCAACTGTCAAGAAACTTCTTAAGACAATCTCATATTCGGTGACAACATTTGGGAACTTAAGAAGACTCTACACCGCGGGAGAAACTTTTCATTCCAAATTCTGTTACACATCAAAAACTAATTTAAAATTAAAAGCAAAGAAAAGTTCATGCAGACTTATAGTAAGCCATGAAGTTTCAATCACTGAGAAAATAATTAAAATATCAAAAATCAAACAAATTATTGGAAGAGAAATTCCTCCATTGCGTAAGTTATTCTCTCATAATTTTTTTTCAATTTGATAGTTTGAAAATCTCTTTTCAGTATTTAATACTTCGTGGCCTACTGTACGTTTACCAGAACTCACTTTTACTATACTCAAAAATTACTAATAGAGGGAAAAGAGAATTAGTGGTGAAAATTTTCTCCCATAGTATAGCGTCCTCTAACCAGGAAACTTATTTTCTTTATCGACGACACTCTAACCTCTAATTTAACTACCACAGAGACTACTTCTTATATGAAATGTAGTTTTATGGAGACCAATTTTTTTTTATTTGTGGGAATACAAATTTCTGTTCTAATTAAAAAAGATACACTATCGGAATTTTCATTCTAAAATTATGGTAAAATAACCGACAGCAGTCAGTCCACGAAATTTTTTTAGTTTTTTAACCGTGTTAAGTGAACGCTGTATAATCGAATTCTAATAGTTCAGAGTCACAAATTAGTGAATGCAAAACATTGGAAATTCTTCACGCGTTGAAGGAAATAGAAGAAGTATTGTGATGTCAACGCTGGGACTCGAACCCCCGTTCTATCGGTCATCAGACTATCAGATTAGCCTTCTCGGCTATAATATGTACCCATCTGCAAGGAAATAAGCGGCTTCATTAGGTGTGTTCAGTTAGTGCTACAAAATTCTGGTTGTTTAACCATATGTTTTATTAAGTGGAAGCAGTTAAAAAAACGGTTTTCTCACAATTAACAGTTTGAATACCAGTTAAATTTTTGGTTATTTCACTGTTTTGTTTAAATATGGAAAAATAACAGTTACATAAATTGTCATTTAACCGTTTTTTTAGAGAAATTTATAACAGTGTATATTAATTTGAAATTAGCGTTTTTAAACACAACTATAAACGAGTACAAGTATGGGAAAAAAATTGAAATTTCGAAGTGTTAAAAAATGTATGCGTAAAGATCATAATAAATTTTTAATTAAAAAATTTATGCACAGTAGAAAATTTTATATAATAATTGCTATTAAGAATAATTAACAAATTAAAAGAATATTATAAATATGAAAATCAAAATATTTTATTAAAAAACTCAAATTCTGGTCATACTGGAATTGAAAAAAATATTTCGCTTCTAGATATGGAAAAAAAATCAAGGTCGTCAATCTATATATATATTTCTCGTATGCGGCGACAAAAAAAAAACCTCCTTACAACTCCCCGAATGGCAACGTTAGAAAATCGACCAATGATTGCATCTAAAAATGTCACATGCCAAATCTAACTGAAGTGGCTCAACATATAGAGCTTTTAAAAACGGAAACAATAACCAGAGTGAGCATTATCAGGTTGTTCAATTCAGCTGCGGCAATCTCATACTATTAAGCTAGTCAGAAGTGAGAAATAGATCTCTATTTTAGTATTTTGTCAAAAGCGCTTTTTTTCACGAATTTATAAATATAATTCTCTTACGTGGCTCCCAAATTTTGGTTGAAGTACTTTGTACAACTAAATAAGATTCTTTTCACAACACTTAAATATTTACTTTATTTTGTTCATTTATAGAGAAAACAGTCGGCAAAGAATTCTGTTAGGTTAAAAAACATTTCGCTAAAAAAAAAAAACGAATTCTAAAAGAAATAAAAATAAACAACTTAAAAAATAAAAATGCTGTTGCCAGCCATAGAATTTTCTGAAAGTTAACTTAGCAACATAAATCAAAATGACATAGAAGCGCAACTAGATCAAAATTATGATACCTGAGCGCTTGACGTAACAAATCCTTCAATTCTATAAGTGATGTATCGCCAAATGCCCAAATTAACAATTGCAATTTCAAATTAATATTGAAATGTACAGGTTTAGAATTTTCTACAGTGAAAAGTTTTCGGAACTTCAGTATTCTAAAAAGTATACAAAAGCTAGACGTTAAGAACGTATCCAATGAGCGAGCAAAGCGAGCATTGGATTGCGAAGCAATCCGAAATGAACTGCGAAAGCAGTTCCGGGGGTTGGCGAGCGCCAGCGAGCAGGGGGCAAAGCCTCCTAGTTTTTAACAAAGACCTACACAAAACTTGTTTCAAATGATAATAGTTGTTTATTAACTGCAATTCTGATGGCAAATTATTTTATAATGCTTAATTTTTTTTACTGCATGTTTACACTCCTTTCCAATTGTTTTACAAAGAACTTAAACATTAATTATGACGGCTTTTTAAAATAAAGAAATTAATCTGCCGAAATTACTTAATAAAAATAACACTTATGCTAAATGGTGATCAAATATCAATCAGTATTTACTATCTTAAACATTTATGTCGAATGGCGAGAATTTTGAGGGAAAAAAAAAGAACGAGTAAAACTACCACAATATGGTAAAATTTATCGTTCTGGCTCTATGAGAACGCCAAAAAGCTGCGTGATATTTTCTGAAGTGTTTTGGTAACTATTTTGATAAAATTCATTACAAAATATGGTTTTATAAGGTGTGATAAAATTTGGTAACTGTGTTAAAATTTGGTACACGTGACAAAATTTGGTAAACGTGGTAAAATTTAGTTAATGAGATAAAATTCGATGATTTTATCATAATACCTTATAGTATGCCATTAAAAACTATTTTTTTCGTTTTAAGTTACTTTTCGGTTTTGTATTTTTTACTAAATGTGTGATAATAAGAACTATAATTTTGAAAAATCAGAATTTCAGGTAAATCGTTACCATACCTGGTTTAAATACCATATAATTGGGTTTAATTAACTAGAAATATGTTTTTTTTTAACCAGAATTGTCATTGATAATGATAAATGGTATAATGGCCTAAATGGTACCAAATAAATTTAACAATTCCAATTAAAAATTAAGAAATTTTCCTTATTCTTTAAACATTATTCTACATAAAAAAATTCATGAAAACTTCCTTTTTCAAGACAATAAGCAAGTATAAATTGTTTTAAAAAAGAAAGTAAATTTTAAAGAAAATTCTAATTAAACATAATTCCATTTGGTGTCTGTCCCACATTTTGAAAAACGGAAATTATTCTGCGTATTCTTTACACAAATAATTGGCTATCTGTTTCCACAATCTTGAGAAAAGTTAAAAGTTTTATGAAAATTATACTTGTCTGATGAAGTTAAACTAGTTTTATTCATATAGTTATAAGAATATTTTACTTAGGTAATGTTTTCATATGAATAAATCAAAATTTAATTGCATTCTATTTGGAATGCTTCCATGATTGCTTAATTTCAGAATAATAAGACTTCAAACTAAGAAATCAAAACCAAACACTTTAGAAAATCGGCCATTTTAGTATAATTATAGTAATTTTTACTCTAAAATAAAATATTCACTTGAATGTTATAAAGCAATCAAATGAAAGAAAGTAAACTGACCGAGTTAATGTAGAACACGATAAAAAAAATAAAAAAAATTAAGAGGATTTGTGAATAAGAAAGTTAGAGCAAAAGAAAGAAGTTAGGGGTATTTAACATTTTTTAAAGCTTTTCTTGAGAAAGATATGACATCTGAATTTAATAATTTATATTAAAGGATTAAATTAAAAGTTGGCAGATGAAATAACATAAGGTTTTAAAAAAGCAATGTTTTATTATAAGCCTTTTAATTGCGTTGTATATTAAATGATACTAAAAACAGTTTCAATACTGCAATTGGCTTTTTTTATATTTAATATTTAAAACACAATATAGAGTAAATTTGCATTTTAAAAAGAAAAAAAAACTGAGTTTTAAACGAAAATGTTACTCGGGAATTAACTCAAGTTATGAATATAAAAACAATTATTAAAAATGTATTTACAGTTTATTTATATTTAACATTACATGTCTAATTCAAAAGTTTTAAATGTAAAATTATAAAAAAAGAAAGGAAAATTATTTAAAAAAAAAAAAAAATAGAAAATGGAAAAAGTGAAAAATTACAAAAAAAAAAAAAAAAAAAAAAAATGGAAAATAATTTCTTTAAATGGAAAAATTAATAAATAAAAAATAAAACTAAAATTTAAATGGAAAATCACTTTTGAAATAATGAAAGTCTATTAAAAAAGAAATGTTTCAGCAATCTTCAGTAATAATTACTATACTAGTAATAATACAAGAAAACGAAAGGTAAACTTAATTCTTTAAATTATTATGATTATCAGAAATTTCATTAAAGGTTCAGAATTATTATTTATTTAGGCAAATATGTTCTTCATGTTTTAAAATAGTTTTTATTCTTTAAAAAATATGAAATTTTTTAAAAAAAATAAATGAAAAAGCGTAATTGAAACTTTGAATTTTAGTCTATTTTTGTTAAAAAAAATTGAGACTACAAAAAGAATACGAATTATAATTTAAAATAAATTAATGTATCATAAAGAAAAACATACTGTAAAATTACCGCACTGTATGGTAATAACATTTCAGGTAAAAAAAAAAAAAAAACAACAACCATAATTTGGATAATAAAATCAAAATATACGGTATTTAAACAGTTCATTTGGTAAATTTTTCCGTTCATATGGTAACGGTTTACCGGAAATTCTGGATTTCTAAATTATAGTTCTTATTACCACACATTCAGTAAAAAATACAAAACTGAAAAGTAAATTTAACCGAATAAATGGTTTTTGCACCATGCTCTAAGGCATTGTGATAAAATTACCAAAATTTACCTCATTTTATCACATGTAATAAAATTATAATTTACAGTTAATTTTACCAAATAAGTCATTAACGTAGTGCTTCGGAAAAAATTACCGAGCTTTTAGGTGTTCTCATAAAGCCAGAAACATGTTAAATTTTACCATATTATGGTTGATTTAACCACACCTTTTTTTCTCAAAGATGTATAACGTAACCAAATATAACTTCATTTAATCGTTTAAATCGTTTTTAAAATTTTTTATCTATCTTATCATAAATCATTAAAAGAGTTGTTTTCTATAAAAAGAAAAAGAAGGAAAAACAGTAAAATATTGTGAAATATGTATTTAAAATCGAATGTTTGTGTATTTGTATTTTTTTATACAATTAATACTTACAAATATTAAACGGTAACGCTGCGGCCTTCTGAAGTTCTTTTTGTCCTAGTCACAGAAAGCTATGCTGTAATTTCGAGGAATCTCACCACGATTGCGCTCTGTCATAAATTTATTTACTCTTGTTTGTTTATTAATAATTTAATTAGGCCGTACGACACAAAGAAACGAAGATTTTTTTTTATTATTTATGCACCGAGGAAAAAAATATGGTCAAAACCATTAGAGTTTGATAAAATTGACCATGTTTCTGTCTCTGTGGAAACACTAAAAACCTCGGTAATTTTTACCGAAGTGGTTTGGTAATTATTTTATTGAAATCAACAATATAATATGTTTCCATAGTGAGTGATAAAATTCGGTGAATTTCGTAAAATTTGATAATTTTATCATGATACTTTAAAGAATGGCATAGAAATGGTTTATTTGGTTAAATTTACTTTTCAGTTTTGTGTGGTAATAAGAACTGTAATTTTGAAAACCAAAATTTCCGGTAAACCATTACCATAT
Organism: Parasteatoda lunata; assembly: GCA_949128135.1. Taxonomy (NCBI): domain Eukaryota; kingdom Metazoa; phylum Arthropoda; class Arachnida; order Araneae; family Theridiidae; genus Parasteatoda; species Parasteatoda lunata. Next base: position 56,156,515 of record OX421979.1, on the reverse strand, counting down.
GAACGGAAAAATTACCAAATGAATGGTTTGTATACCGTATATTTTAATTTATTAACCTGAATTATGTTTTTATTTACCAAAACGTTTTACGTTTTTGTTTACCATTACTATACGATTTGATAATTTTACCAGAATTTTTTTAACCGTGTGGAAAAGCATTTATGTAATATGTGCAAAGAGACAACAGTTTTGTATTTAATCGTCTGGGTGTTTTCCTAATTTATTCTTTCACTAGTGTATGATAACAGTATAAATTTCTATTATTTTCTCCATGGAAATAAATTAAAGAACAAGGAAAATAGCGAGCAGTTAAAATACTTAAATCAAATTATAATTTACTTTCAGGTACTAAGAGCTAACCAACTTTATCTTCAACACTTGACATCTTTACAAAACATCCGAGCTATTTACGGAACTTAATTAAAACAAATAACCAAACGATTAAAAAAGAATTTCATAGTTCCAATAAAAAGTAATAAATGAAAACGATTATCTTATTCTCTGACAAACAATTGAATTTACTGGCGCTGCTCACTTTAACACAAAGAGCGTTGCTATTTTCCTGCGCTTAAAAAAAATTTTTTTTTTCATTTTGTTTGGCATTGAAGTAGAGACTCCTAAATTTGTAGTTTTAATAATCTGTGGTTTTAATAAATCAGTGGCCTTAATAAATCTCTAGTTTTAATACATCTATGGTTTTCATATTTCTGCAGTGGTATTAAGTTTTTTAACTAAGCATTAAATCGAATTAGAATATTTTTTAGAACTCAATTTTAGAGAAGCATTAATTCGAAACGATTTAAAAGTCTCGTTAGTAAAATTATTTATCAGCAATTTAAATATTTAAAAGGAATGCTTGCGGTTTGATTTAATGTCTTAAAATAGCAATCATTTAAGTATGCTTACAAAAATAGAACATAAAACATTATATATATCTTATCAAGGCATGTCTAAGATAGTGTCATCAAATCAAAGGTCTTAGCCTTACGTCAGGAATCAAAGAGCTTCCAAGATTCTAGATAAAATTCCTCCCATTTGCAATTCCGATGACTTAATTTCTTAATACGATCAATACTTGATAATAAATGTAACCAAATCAAATTCTTTCGCCGTTATTTAGGGGGTAAAAAAAAGTAGTTTGAAATTTCAACATCTGTCTCTTTACCTTCTTTATTTATCTTAAAAGAAATGTGCGAAAGCTCACGTCTTCACTATTGTTTGTGAAATGTGTTTATCACTGATAATTCAAAGTAAATTCCAGTAATAGGCTGGGGAATTAGTTGCTTTGAACCACTTATTAGACACATTTTCCGGATTGGTTCCCATAAACACAGCCTGTATCTTTGCACGTACAACCTTTTGATGGGAATGCATCAAGTGTTTGATGATTATGTGTTGATAATGAGACCCCCTTTAGAACTTAATGACCTAATTAGCAAATTTTTAAAATTGAATTTATCGTGAATTGCTAAAGTACACTTGTGTTGTACAAGACCTGTTGGACTGATAAAAATTAATTTCATGATCAATATATATATATATATCACAATTAATATATATTCTATATATATATATTCTATATATATATATATATATATATATATTGAATATTTTTCACCATTTTAAACTATGTAATTTTATAATGGCGATTTCAAAACACGAAGAGAGCAAATGGTTCTTGAGAATTTACACTGAGGAAAAAAGTATGGTCTAAACTACCAGAATTTGGCAAACTTTACCGAGTTTCTGACTGTATAGGAGCGTCAAAAAGCTCAGTAAATTTTACCGAAACACTTTGGTAATGATTTTGGTAAAAATAAACTATAAAATATTGTTTTATAATCTGCGATAAAATTTGGTAATTTTATCATGACGTATTAGAGCATGGCATAAGAACCATTTGCTCGGTTAAATTTACGTATTAGTTTTGTAATATTTTACTAAATGGTGGTAATAGAAACTATAAATTTGAAAGTCTGAATTTTGGATAAACCGTTACCTGATGAACGGAAAAATTATCAAATGAATGGTTTTTAAGTAGGATATATTTTGGTTTTATTAGCCAGAATTATGTTTGTTTTACCAAAAGTATCATTACCATGATCATACGGTAATTTTACCAGAATTTATTTCGCCGTGTAAGGTAAAAGAATACGACTTTTTTGAAGTTTTAATACTCAAAATCGAAACGATTTTGAAATTAAACACCATGTAATTCTATGAAACATTCTTTCTATATCACACTAGTTATTGACATAAATCTTTACAAAATACTCATATAGTTATTTTACACTTATATCGAAACGCACGCGATATATCAAAATTCGCAGTACAACTCTCGCAATCTCCATATCAGTGTGTTTTTTTTTAATGCTTTATTAAATGACATTATTTACATGACAATTGTCATTACGGGCGTCCACAAATGGTAATTTCTTAATCAAATGTCAAGACACGACAGTCATCAGCATCAAACAGTGCAAATACCTTAATTGTATTGTGCGAAGATATTATTAATCACCGAGATTCCCAACTTATTTAGCCTCAGGTTGAGACGTTGCGTGCGGGAGGGATTATGAGGCTTAATTTTAAATCTCATTTGGATCCCGTTCTGCTCCAATGATCTCCAGATAAGTGTTTTGGTGGTCACCAACAAGCGCCACATGCACCATCGATGCGTCAAACAGGTGAAAGATGTTGTTTCCAAACACTTAAGCGATTGTAATAATTTAAAATTCTGCGCAGTGCTGATAGATTGACACATATACATAGCACTATGGATGTCTACTGGAGCAAAAAGCGTCAGGTGGTCGTGTGCGCCTCTTTCGGTCGGGTTTTCGAATGAATTTTTCAATCCATCGGATCAGAAAATTGCATCTTCCTCATAGTTTACAGGATGAGGTGTTTTTTTTATATTAGTGTATTATAAAGTTTATACAGTTATATTAGATATACAGCACCTGGTTTGGTGTCAGAGTTTGACAAAAGGAGTGTGGTTTGTAGCCTAGAACTATTAAAGTCGTAAATATTGCTTAAATGGAGTTATGGAATGTCACGGTGTGTACTTCGATATAGGAAACTGATCGTGACACAGCTTGTGTTGCTTTTTTTTTTTTTTGTAACTGTAATTTACGTGTTTCCATTTATTTGCGCGAATCAGTATACTATTTTAACAGTTGGGGTAAAAATCAACAATAATTAAAAACAACAGTATTTTTTTAAATAAATTTATTGTCATTAAAATGGTTTTTAAATAATGTAATTTGGGAAATTAAACTTTATTTGGAAGTTATATTCTATTTTTGCCGACCGGCCTGTGTTGGGGTTAGGGAACTGCCCTTGCATAGAAAGGTTCTGGGTTCGAATCTCAGGCCTTTCCTTCTCTGTACTATCTGACTTTACTGTGGGGGCAACTTTGGCCCACCTAATATGGTGCCCCTGAAAGAGTGGCCAATAAATCTGTCCTTCAGATGCCTGTATGAGGTAGGTCATTCCCCAGGCGGGCATTAGAAAATATATATATATATATATTTCTTTTATCTTCGAAGGGCGGTAAAAAATCTATCATAAAAGTATGCAGTATTTGATAGAGCTGTAAACGGCTTATAAAATTTACTTATAAAATATTTTGTACCTATATAGGAGTATATTTTGTACTTACAGAAATTGCACCAATTACCAAGATGTCAGTAGTACCTATTTTATTTTATTACCGTCGTTGAACATCTGACCAAATTTTTCGGGTTTACGACTACTGATGTTCAACTCCGCAGCCTTATAATTTAGAACCAATCCAGAAGACAAGGAAACTCCTGGATCAATACCCGCAGAGGTAGGATTTGTTATGGGAACGTGGAGGACTTTGTGATTTGACAGGTTTAACGTGCATCAGTCCCCATTTACTACATGGAGAGTCTTCGGTCGGTACATGGGCCCAGTGCCCTACCAACCAGGCTATAGCGGCCTCAGTAGTACCTATTTTTTTGCATATCGTTGTTGTTACATATATAATCGTCGTTGAACAGCCGACTCAATTTTTGATTTACGACTACTAATGCTAAACTCCGTAGTCTTGTAATTTTGAACCCAACCCAGAAGACAAGGGAACTCGTTGATCAAGTATTGGGAGAAATTTGCCTTCGTGGAAGACTTTTTAATGGAACAAACTCGTATTTGCGTTGCATGGGGAGAAAAACCACGAGAACCTCCCACGGTTAGCCTGATGGCAAGGGGACTCTAACCCATGATTCGTCTACCACTGAGGATATTTCACGTCAGCAATGTGGTCGGTGCAAGCCAGATGCGTAATTCGTATCGATCAGCCATTGTCGGGATCGAACCCCGGTTCACCTCATTGGAAGGCGAACGCTCTATCCCCTGAGCCAACGCGGCCCCAGTAATACCTATAATCAAAATTAACGATCAATAATAGGAAAGCGACATTTTAAGCAAATTAATACCATTTCTTCATTAATTTTGCAATTTAATACGTGGCTTCTTTTTTTTAACTTCAATTTGTAACTATTACCAAAAATAATTATCTTTGAAGTCAATAAAAATATTGCCGTCTTATTACGTTCCTCCTCAATAAATTAGTACCATTTCTCTCTTAATTTTACTTTTCAGTTCAAAACTTTCTTTTAAATTTCAATCACCGTTGATTTTAAATTATTTAGTTTTATAGTAACACGTTTTGAAAGTATAACTCTAAGCAAAATAAACGCGTGTTTTCATTTAACCTTAAAAATATTAATCTGGGGGGAGGGGATATTATCACGACTACTTTGATTACTCAGATATCTTGGCATAAAGAATAAAAAATAACTAAGTAATACAGAACACGCAAAAAAAAAAAAAAATATTTTTTTTTATCAGGGTTAAAAGCTAGCAAACATCACTGATGTTATCTTTGAAATATTTGGATGGATTCCGCTAAGCCAATGAGAAAATTCCATTTCTAAAATGCCTCATAAATAATATGTTTCAATGTCTGATATAATGTCTAATAATAATTATATATATATATGGGCGAATCTCAGGAATCATTAACCTATATGTCTTCAAACTTTTCTTATAAATATATAACATAATAAGCGAAAATTAATTCTAATAAAATTACAGGAATAACTATGCATTACTAACTTTAAGATACGTACAGTTTTGATCGCGAGTAACTTGCTTTTGGCTTTCATTTCTTACTTCAATCCTACATTTGACAACTTTTCACGAGTGTCGCTTAGAGTGTTTAACATGCTTTTTTTTTCTTTTTCTTTTTTTTCAATATGTATTCTGTTTAAAAAAAAACAACTGAAAATCACTAAAAACATAATTTAGTAGCTCAACTGTACTATCATATTTTCTTGAATGATATTTTTCGTTTGCAAACACTTAAAGTTTGTCGCCAAATTTTGGCACGTCAAACCGTAACCATCGAAAATTGAAAGAAAAAAAAAGGTATACAATCCAATTCTGCGAGTTACAAGTTAAAACTAATGATACAAGTTTGTTTTACTTTAAATAAGCTTTTGGAATATCACTAACATATAACTCGCTGAATTGGATTGCATACCTTTTTTTTTCAATTTTCGATGGTTACGTTTTGACGTTTATAAGAAAAGTTTTAAGACATATGTTAATGATTCCTAAAATTCGCCCATATATATATATATATATATATATATATATATATATATATATATATATATATATATATACATTAAAATTACTGATATTTCTTGTCGCTTTAAGTCGTTGGCGGGATAATTAATTGCTGTAACTAGACTATATTAACAAAAATAATTACTCAAAAAGTGTATTTTAGGACAAAAGGAATAATAATAATTTTTTCGAATGCATACAATCATTCTGGAAGGGATATACATAATTATAAATAATCCCACGATATAGTCACGCAAGCAATGGCTGAAAACTCAGTCTTGCTAACATTTAAGAATATTCTGTTTTATATAATAGAAATATTTCGCAATAACATTTCCATTATTTCTTCACTGTTTTAAGTACCAGCAAATGACATTTCAACATTCATCGTGTTCACAATACGAATATAAAATTTTCTGAAGGTCGATTTCAGATAAGAAAAATAAACAGTTTGATTTTTTTCATTATGCATTTAATGCAATTTAAACATTACCGGATATCCTATGGTGCAGCAACACTCATTTAATGGATAGATACACTAATATTAAATTATTATATCATTGAAACGTCACGTTGTTGTCTCTACATTTATTAATTGAAACCGCTATCTGTAAAAAGATTAGACGTAAAAAAAAATCTCTAATTTTTTAAAAAGGACAAAAAATTGTTTTTCAAGAATCTGTTAATTGCTAAATATGTTTCAAGATTGTGGAGTGAATTTGAAATGAAACATGAGATGAATGAAAAATAGTTTTATGTTAATAAGCGAAAATCAGTTCAAAAGCCGTATTTCATGGTTAAATAAATCAAAATATATACGATATTTGAGTCATTCATTTCCTAATTTTCCCACTCATATGGTAAATTTTTACCGAAAATTTTGGTTTTCAAAATTATGCAGTCGAACCCCGGTTTAACGAATCTCGGTTTAACGAACCCATATATAGCGAATTTCGCGATTCAACAAATTTTATGAAGTTAATAAAGTAGATTTATAGGAAACAATGAATGGCGACACTGACACAGAAGTCTTTTATAATGAATCTTCAGTGAGAACGGTTACTTTTTCTGATGCTTTGCCATGCTCTAAGGTATCATGATAAAAATGCCTAATTTTAGCTATATTTAATAAATTTTACCACAAATTTTAAAACCATATTTTTTGTTAATTTTTACAAAATCAATACCATAGCGTATCGGTAAAAATTAGCGAGCTTTTTGATGTCCCATAGAATCAGAAACACAGTAAATTTTACCATATTCTAGTATTTCTGACAATACCTTTTCGCAGAGCAATAAAATTATTTATGTGTGATAAAATTTTAAAGTGTTTAATATTTTTCAAGCGTTGAAATGTGTTCCAATTTGCTGACGATCTTTTTTTTTTTATAAACAATTTGAACAAATATATTTTTGGATGAATTTATTCTATCTTAATTATGTTTTTGTAAATGAATTTCTGGTATAGTCATACTAAGTCCAATAAAACAATATTCAGGTTCAATGCCTCTTCATCACTTCAAAATTTTGTTTTGGTCCCAAGAAGCCTACTAAATTTGTCAAAATGTTAAGATACGTGATTTAAGAATTTTTTTACATTGCGCAAATAAGATTCAGGTTAAGCCTTCTTCAGCTTAATAACATGATACTAACGCTCATTATTACCAGAAGCAAGATTTAATTTGCACCAGGACATTAAGATCATAAAAATATAAGAATAATTACATGAAAATTATAAGCTCTAGTGAGATTTCATAAAATGCATTCCCTAAAATAGCATGAATTTCAAACCTTTCCCTATCGTAATGCTCTTTCGCAATCCTTGCTCCCTCCTTTCAATTTTATGTATAAATCCCCTTTCATTAATAATTTCAGTATTAAATAAATAATTATATACAATTATTATAAGAGTGGAATAATAAAGTGTGGAATCAAGAATTTTCGCACTTTGATTGGAAGCACAAATATGCACACTGACAGCTTCGTATCGTTTGTTTCTCTCATTTTCAAATAATTAATATTCTCATTTAATTCTCATTAATTTAATTCTCATTATTCACATCTAATTGTTTTAATATTTCAAACTCTTTGATTCTTTATTATATAATTATTTGATGATTGATTCTATCGACTACTAATGTTCAACTCCGTAGCCTTGTAATTTTAACCCCAAACCAGAAGACAAGGGAACTCCTGAATCAAGTATTGCGGGGGAATTTGCCTTCGTGGCGGACCATTTGAGGGAACTAACTTGCATTTGCGTTACATGGAGAAGAAAACCACGAAATCCTCTCACGGTTAGCCAAACCGCAGGGGAACTCTAACCCATGTTCCGTCTACCATTGAGGATATTTTACGTCAACACTGTGGTCGGCGTGTACCGGGGAAGGAATTCGTATCGACTAGCCCTCGCTGGGATTCGAACCCGATTCATCTCATTGGAAAGCGAACGCTCTATCTCCTGAGTCCCAACGGTTCTAATCATTCAAATTTTATTTTATTTTATATCCGTCGTTGAATAGCCGACCCAATTTCATGGGTTTACGACTACTAATAATCAACTCCGTAGCCTTGTAATTTTGAACCAATCCAGAAGACAAGGAAACTCCTGGATCAGTACCCCCAGAGGTATTGATTTGTTATGGGAACATGGAGGACTTTGAGACTCGACAGATTTACCGTGCATCAGTCACCATTTACTACGCGGGGAGTCTTCGGCCGGTGAGGATCGAACCCACGACCTCTTGGACATGGGCCCAGCGCCCTACCGACCAGGCTATCCCGGCCCAATCATTCAAATTTTATTTTATAACCGTTGTTGAACAGCCGACCCAACTTAATGGGTTTACGGCTACTAATGTTCAACTCCGTAGCCTTGTAATTTTGAACCCAATCCAGAAGACAAGGGAACTCCTGGATCGAGTATTGGGAGAAATTTGCCTTCGTGGAGGACTTTTTGATGGAGCTAACCCGCATTTGCGTTACATGGAGAGGAAGACCACGAGAACCTCCCACGGTTAGCCTGACGGCAAGGGGACTCTAACCCATGATCCGTCTACCACTGAGGATATTTCACGTCAGCACTGTGGTCAAATTGATAAAAATCCACATATTGATCCGAGTCCGCATATGATTACAAGTTGATTAGAGTTCACAAATGAATACAAGATGATCGAAGTCCGCAGATGAATACAAGCTGACCCGAGTTTGCAAATGAATTCAAGAGGATGCAAGTCCGCAGATGAATACAAGTTGATCCGAGTTCTCAAATGAATTCAAGATGATGCAAGTCCGCAGAGGAATACAAGATGATCCGAGTTCTCAAATGAATTCAAGATAATCCGAGTCCGCAGATGAATACAAGATGATCCGAGTTCTCAAATGAAAGATGAATACAAGATGATCCAAGTCCGCAGATGAATACAAGTCCAAGAAATTATCGATTCTTCTGTGGGTTTTCTAACCGATGCGAAAGGAATTCTGGTGAAGATGATATTTGGATTCGATTGGGTTATAAAATTCAAAGTATAAACAATAAAATTACAGTATCAATAAGATGTTTTTTATTTGTTTTGGTTTTGCTTGTTTACACGTTAGAAAAGAATTGATACAAATGCATTCATTAATTCCAAAATGTATTCATTTCAAGCATTACACGGTAATTTTTCCATAATCTTTTCTTTGTTACTTACTGTTTTTTCACAATCACTCATTCATTCATTATTTAATTTTTTTTCGATTAGCATCATTTTAGAGATTCTACTCGGAGAAAAAAATTCCGAAAAAATAACCGTACTGTTTGGTTACCGTAATGGCATTTTTGATTTTAAAAAAAAAAAAAAATCATGATTTTGGTAAATAAAACCAAAATATACGGTATTTAAATCACTCATTTGGTAATTTTTCCGTTCATCTGGTAACGGTTTACCGGAAATTCTGAAATTCTGGTTTTCAAAAGTATGGCTCTTAGAAGCACCCATTTAGTAAAAAATTCAAAACTGAAAAGTGAATTTAACCGAATAAGTGGTTTTTATGTGTGTAAGTTGTCATAGTAAAATTACCAAATTTAGCCATATTTACAATATTTTATCACATAGTATTTTATTTCTAATTTTACCAAAATCGTTACCAAAGCTCTTCGGTAAAAACTACCGATTAGCTTAATGTTCCCAATGAATCAGAAACGCTATAAATTTACCACATTCTGGTAGTTTTGACCATGTTTTTTTCTCAGTGTAGGTACTTTGAAATTCACCATGTACAAAGCATCAGATACAAAAAGTGCAAATTATCAGAATATATAAGTGCAAACTCTCTTACACAAATTCATTGGATACAAAGTATATATACAAAGCATTAGATAGATACAAAGTTAAAAAAACAAAATTGATGATAACGAATAAGATTGAAAATGCTAAGTTTGTAATTATAAATAGGATTATTTACTTTGAAATTGGCTCTTGTTTAGGCCTACATTTACAAATGTCTTCATGTATTCTAACTTTATTATAAACTGTTGTAATATTCTTATTTTATCCCCTTCTTAGAGAATGGAAGATCCCTCAGGCAATTTTTTGTTTGTTTGATATTTCGTTATGGAACGTAATTATAAATATAGTTATAATTTTATACATAACTACATGGGTGGCAAAGCAATTATAGTTATAGTAAAAACCAACTTTTATCAGTCGTTAATTCATTTTAACAAGAGTAAAATTCACACTGAACTTAAACCAAACCATTCTTTATTGTGCATGGAATAATATTTTGAGAATGCCTAACAAGCAAATGAAAGAGAGAGAGAGAGAGAAAAAAAAAAACTTTTCGCTAACAATCGCATCTTTTGATTCCAGACAATGTTCAATAGCCGAAGCTAGATATTACCACTTCTAGTGATGCATAGCGCCTCAAAGTTCCAAGAATTAAATTGGCGATGCCAAATTAAAGACAACAATCTTAAACAAAGAAACTATAAGCATCTCAGGAAGGGAAAAAAAAAGTCGATGATAGAAAATAAGAAGCTTGAAAATGCAAAGCTCGGAACAGCAAATAGGCTTACTCAAACTTGAAAATTGGTTCTTGTTTAGATCCATATCTTACAGACAAGTCGTAATTTTTGCGCTATTCAAATTAGTTATCGCTAATATGGGGGTTGCGCAAAACGAAGAACCATTTTCTTTTATTGTTTTTGTTGCAGTACAAAAAAAATCAAGGTTCGCTAGAGTGTAACCGAATGGTCGAGGTGTGCAATTTTCACTATCTCTTAAGACTTCTTTTTTTTATTTTTTTTTTACAACAACTTAAGTGGTGACAGCTTTGATGGTCTTTGCATGCCTGCTTGTAGTTAAGTTGGCATGATTTTCTCATTTAGTAGAAGACTGGAAATAGATTTCGTGATCTAATTTTCAATGTCGAAATCATGAAGGTAGCTAATTATTCAGGTGGAAGGGGTGATTTTACATGGTTCTATTGAAGGAAAGATCGTTTCGAGTACCCATGAAACAAAGACGTTTCGGGTATTACACTGCTATGGGTAATTACTTATAGTGGGTTTGTCACGGTATCTAATGTAGTTCTGGAAGAAATGGTTATGAATGTCATCTGAAACTTCATTGCGAAATCAATAATCATTTCAGTCTTATGATTGTTGCTTAATTAAATGTTTCATCTGATTAGCTTTGAGGGATTTTTTTAATGATATAATCTTTAATTTATTTTTAGTTTTTGACTCGCCATGAAATCAGGAAAATCTTCCTGTGTAATTCCGTTTTAGGAATTTGGATTGCATTGGCTATACATTTAGCTTTTGACTCGTCAAAAAACTTCCTTTGCAATTCCGTTTTAGGGATTTGGATTGCATTGGTTATACATTTAGCTTTTGACTCGTCAAAAAACTTCCTTTGCAATTCCGTTTTAGGGATTTGGATTGCATTGGTTATGCATTTAGCTTTTGACTCGTCAAAAAACTTCCTGTGTAATTCCGTTTTAGGGATTTGGATTGCATCGGTTATACATTTAGCTTTTGACTCGTCAAAAAAAAAAAAACAGGAAAATCTTCCTGTGTAATTCCATTTTAGGGATTTAGATACTACATTTTAAAGGAAAAAGTGGAAACTGAGTGCAACAATTAACGGAAAGTTACAGAAAATATGTGTAGAAAAAAATCAACATCCATAGTGATCTGACAATGAGAGGAAATGCAGAGTTGTTGAAACAATCAGCGGAAAGTAGTAGGAAACATAAATGCAACAAAATAAAAATCTAAACTGTGGATGTATATATATAAAAAAATATATGTGGAACGAAATTAAAATCCATAGTGATTTAATAAAAATGACCAGAGTCGATGACGTAAGTAACAGTAAGTAATAGGTTATATGAATGGAACAAAATCAAAATCCATAGTGATCCAACAACAATGAGAGGAAATGCATAATTGATAAAATAATGAACAGAAAGTAATGAGAAATATGGATGGACCAAAATAGAATTCCATAGTAATCCTCAACAGTGAGAGAAAAAACAAAGAAGTTAAAGCTGTTAAAGGAAAGTAATAGAAGATGTGTGTGGATCAAAACTGAAATCAATACTAATTCACAACAAAAAATGGAAATGCAAAGAAGTTAAAGCGATTAACGAAAAGTAATAGAAAATATATATGGAGCCAATCCTTGATCCGCAGCAATGAGAGTAAATGCAAATGAATTAAGACAATTAACGGATAATAATATAAATATGTGTGGAACAAAATAAAAATCTATAGTGATCTAACAATGAGACAAACGTTAGAGTCGTTAAGACAATGAACAGAAAGTAATAGGAAAAATGGATGGAATAAAATTAAAATTCATAGTGATCTAACAGCAATAAGAAGAAAGGCTGAGTCGTTGAAACAATTAACGGAAAGTAATAGGAAATATGAGTGGAACAAAAACAAAACTCATAGTGATCCAATAACAATAAGAGGAATTGCAGTGTCGTTGAAATAATTTAAGGGAAGTAAGATATTGATGGCACAAAATATGTCCATAATGAGAAGAATTAAACCATATAGACCTAACTTTAATAAATGAAAATACTATGAGAATAAAAACCTCAATCATTGATTTTAAAGAAACAGCAAACAATGTCACAAAAAGTAAAATGGCAGAAACACAGAACTTCGACACAAACATTCCAAAAAACCTTAACGAAACAAATACCTGAGACGTTGCTGCCATTTTGAAATGTAATTTCCAATGGAAAATAAGAGAGAACAAAGAGAAAAAGAAAGATATTAGATTTTTAAGGATAATTGAATCTGGCAATTCTCAAAGATGGAAGATGAAAAGATAGGGCTGTGAAAATTGGCTAGAAATACATCAACAGAATCTTTTCGAATCCAATTGTATTTTATCACGTGGTTTCTTTCAAGAAAGGGTGAACTAATAAATCGCTTTAAACTCCGAAAATGGCACAAAGTTTTAATGGTTATGTAATGTTTCTCACAGTGAAGGTTTTATTTCTTCAACGAACCCAATGAAGCAGATATGAAAATTTATTTCAAAATAATTCGGAAGTAAGTCTGTGAAACCAGTTATTTCTAGCAATATCCTCGCTTCATTTGCTTTTTGTTAGCATCCAAGGAAGTTAATGCGCTAGAAATATGGTTTTTAATGTTACATATGAAAACACTATTATTGTTTTCTTTGATTGAAGTAAATGCTAAGAAAACATCCGTTTGTAAAATAGAGCTAATTTTGAAGAGTTTTACTACTAACATTGATAATTTCAAAATTACTGGGGAGTGGGTAGCCAACTGAAACTTGTAAAAATTTTCATAAAAGAATTTAGATAACAACAAAAAGCACGGGCCATTTGTAGACAGACCAAAAGAAATACTACTTTCGATTTAGAAAGATTTTATTGGAAGGATACTTTTGTGTTACATATTACCACAAAGTTCCGGGTAAAAAATATTTATTCATTTAATAGTGGGAGATATTGTTTTATATGTTAACATAAAGTTCCGGGTAAAAAATATTTATTCATTTGATAGTGGGAGATATTGTTTTATATGTTAACACAAAGTTCCGGGTAAAAAATATTTATTCATTTGATAGTGGGAGATATTGTTTTATATGTTAACACAAAGTTCCGGGTAAAAAATATTTATTCATTTGATAGTGGGAGATATTGTTTTATATGTTAACACAAAGTTCCGGGTAAAAAATATTTATTCATTTGATAGTGGGAGACATTGTTTTATATGTTAACACAAAGTTCCGGGTAAAAAATATTTATTCATTTGATAGTGGGAGATATTGTTTTATATGTTAACATAAAGTTCCGGGTAAAAAATATTTATTCATTTGATAGTGGGAGATATTGTTTTATATGTTAACACAAAGTTCCGGGTAAAAAATATTTATTCATTTGATAGTGGGAGATATTGTTTAATATGTTAACCCAAAGTTCCGGGTAAGAAATATTTATTCATTTAATAGTGGGAGATATTGTTTTATATGTTAACACAAAGTTCCGGGTAAAAAATATTTATTCATTTGATAGTGGGAGATATTGTTTTATATGTTAACACAAAGTTCTGGGTAAAAAATATTTATTCATTTAATAGTGGGAGATCTTATATGTTAACATAAAGTTCCGGGTAAAAAATATTTATTCATTTGATAGTGGGAGATATTGTTTTATATGTTAACACAAAGTTCCGGGTAAAAAATATTTATTCATTTGATAGTGGGAGATATTGTTTTATGTATTACCACAAAGTTGCGGGTAAAAAATATTTTTCGTTTTTTTAATTGAAACTTATTTTTTAAACAAATTCAGGATTGGAAATTGAAAAAATTGTGGGAAATTTTTTTTGTCGTGTTTTTTATTCCCTTCGGTATTACCAATTTTAATTTTCCAGTTTTAGCTAACATTTAACTCTACATAAATTTGAACTTAATTCAACAAGCTTTTAATTTTTAATTTTCTAACACTTTAATAATTTTGTAGCAGAAAATGGACCAGATGGCATTTCTACTATACATTTAAAGAAAGGAGGATAACAAAATACAATATCGTAATGCACGATAACACAATGCCGCATAATACAATTATACAAGGTGAAATTTTTTTTTTATCGCTTTATATTATCGTATTATGTGTGACTAACTAAGCTACTCATATTTGAATGTACTTAAAATTAAAAAAATTACAGCAACGGCCAGTTGTTGACCAAAGCATGGATGTTAAGTCTCGCGATTTCAAAACCAACGGCATTATGGTGGCAACGTGATCAGCATTGCTTTTAGTGCCCAGGCAAGTAGTGCCCATCGATCTGGAGCTGGGTAGGCAACAAACTGCCTCCGAGAATATAGATAATATTGCAATGTATATTACAATGCATAATAAGCGTAATATCTTGTAAAAATATTTTTCTTTTTTAGAAATATGCTTTTAATTACGCATGGATCATCAAAACAAAATGTTATTACCATCATGGGCAGATTATTTAATTACCATAATTAGTGAACTGTCTTTAATTAGTAACCTTAACTTCCTAATAATCCCTTCCCTCCTAAAGAAGTGTAATGTTACATAAATAATCTAATAATGAAATTATAATTATTAAAATAAGGACATCAACTTTCGTCAGTGACGTAAGCCAAATAACAATACCACAAAAGATAATCTTTACATAAAGAACACCTTCGCATTAACGTATTATGCGGAGATAAATCTTCAACTCATATTACAGTGTCTATCTAGCATAACATCTAAGCAACCTTCGAATCCAAAAAGCAAGGTAAGAAAAGGATTGATATAAAGGTCACCATTAGAAGATGTGATCTGAATAAATTATCGACGGAAATTTTGGCGTTTGAATATCCCTTTAGAATTGCAACGCATGGATATTCCCTTCGCCATTTTGTCAAAGCAATACACCAAACACTCGTATCGTTAATGATACAAATTTTTTATCGGTGTTTTTATTTATTTATGTATTTTTGAACGTTCGAAAAAAAAATAGTCCATAATTTTATTTCTTTACATATGAACTTGGTGAAGCCGTAGGTGTCTTGAAAAGCAAGTTGCGAGTTCGGTTTATGATGATGATAGCTACAAATCGGTTTCCTCAGTTAAAAAAAAAAAAATAAAGTTTTTTTTTTCATTCTTGATATTTTTTGTTTTAGATGCGTTTATATTCTGGTGTGTGTGGAGATTTTATAATCCAAAATTACGATATATCCGAATAATAAACATTAAAGTTCGCGATCATAAAAATACGATGCGAGCCATTTTGTGGGTGTTTGGATGATACTTGCATGTAACTTAATGATGGCATTGAACTCTGATGCTTGTGAGATGCTTTTACTTGCTTTATACAGATTTTATATGAATAATTTATTAAGGTTTAATGATAGTGAACTTTTGTTCTTGAAATAAAATAAAAAAACAAGCATGGTTACAAATTATTTGTTTTATAAATAAAATAACTTATTTATGAAAAAATAATTACATTTTAAACATATTTTCAATGCGATTTTCCTCTTTAATATTCTTTTATATTTTACCCAAATGTTAAATATTTTATATCATATGTGTTTAGTATTTATAATAAGTAAAAATTTTGTTATCGCATCGTTCTTAATACATTCTCAGAAAAGTTGGTTCAATGTTGAACCATATTATTGGTGCCTTGAAACGATAATCCGAGGCAAAATTGCTGCAAACTTAATAAGTGTTAAATTGATAAATATTTACGTTGAACCATAGTATGATGCAATTTAGCTTAAAAGTAAGATAATAAAGCACCATATTGAGATTGCATCAAGTTTGAACCACATTACGGTTCTTATACGTTTCGAAATTTCTAACAAAATACAGCAGAATATATCGAAATCTTTAGAGTCTAGCATGGTACTTTACATTGCATGATGGGTGATAGAGTGTTTAACGTTGAACCATAAAAACGATACAATAAACCATAATACGATGCGAAATGCCTTCCTATTATGGTTTATTGTATCGTTTTTATGGTTCATTGATTTATTTTTATGGTTCATTGCATCGCAATCTTAGATGTTACATCGAATCATGCTATAATTTAAGTTGTACCAAAGTATCATGTATCGGATAGTATGTGATAGAGTGTTTAACGTTGAACCATAAAAACGATAGAATAAACCATAATACGATGCGAAATGCGTCGTATTATGGTTTATTGTATCGTTTTAATGGTTCATTGATTTATTTTTATGGTTTATTGCATCGCAATCTTAGATGTTACATCGAATCATGCTATAATTTAAGTTGTACCATAGTATCATGTATCGGGTAGTAGCCATAGTATCATGTATCACTGTTGTCGGTGCAAGCCGGATGCGGATTCGTATCGACCAGCCATCGTTGGGATTTGAACCCAGTTCACCTGATTGGAAGGCGAACTCTCTATACCCCGAGCCATCGCGGTTTAAGAAGTACTATTAATACGGCTCAATTCAGGGACAGCAAAATTGAACAATGATATTATCGTGTAATACAGCTCAACATGGCCCCATATTTAGGTACAGTAAACCTGAACGATAGTATGGTTCAGCACTTTACAAACTTCCTACTACCTACTGGCTATTTCTGTGGTTCTATTATACATCTGCTAAAAATCAATAACCAAGGGAAGTCATTTCCAGACAAGCTTTTAAACGAAACAAATCAGTTACAAAAACACCGAATCCCTCCAACTGCTGAAAGACATTCGGAAAAAAAGTGCTCAACATCCTGCTTAAAATACTCAAAAGGGAGGGTGCTTCAGTGATAAGATGTGACAATCACCAACATATGTCAACTTTCAAGTATCGCTTCTCCCAAAGTGCAGAATGAATCCGCCCGAGCAGTGTCCACAGAAAAAAAGTATTGTTATATTGAGGAAACGTCACCCAGATGCATGCTGATGGTGCTTAACTTTTCGGATATCTTATCAGGTGTCATTTTAAGAAAAAGACAGAAGTGGGGAAGATTTGTGGTTAAGGAAATTTTAAAAAAAGAA
This sequence comes from Parasteatoda lunata, assembly GCA_949128135.1. Taxonomy (NCBI): domain Eukaryota; kingdom Metazoa; phylum Arthropoda; class Arachnida; order Araneae; family Theridiidae; genus Parasteatoda; species Parasteatoda lunata. The sequence continues at coordinate 56,138,823 of OX421979.1, read as the reverse complement.
AAAAAAAACAAAACAAGGTCTTCTTTTTCGCTTCAAATGACTGCTTTTTGTCGTGCTAATTTGCTTATCTCGTTTATTTAATTTTTGTTTTTGAATTTATGGTTATTTGTTAATTGATAGGATTGGTTTGAATTTATGGTTATGTGTTAATTGACTCTACGTTGCAACCCGACGATTTGAACTAACGATGCGAAATTCATATATAATATTATATCACGTTTTTTGAATTTATGGTTTTGTGTGAATTATAAAGTTTGTATATTCCACTAAACTACAAACGGGAGACTTTTATCAACGATGAAAAATTTATATATAATATTAAATCACGTTTTTTGAATTTATGGTTTTGTGTGAATTATAAAGTTTGTATATTCCACTAAGTTACAAACGGGAGACTTTTTTCAACGATGGGAAATTTATATATAATATTATAGTCCGTTTTTTGAATTTATGGTTTTGTGTGAATTAGAAGGTTTGTATATTCCACTAAGCTACAAACGGGAGACTTGTACCAACGATGGGAAATTTATATGTAATATTATAGTCCTTTTTTTGAATTTATGGTTTTGTGTGAATTAGAAGGTTTGTATATTCCACTAAGCTACAAACGGGAGACTTGTACCAACGATGGGAAATTTATATATAATATTATAGTCCGTTTTTTGAATTTATGGTTTTGTGTGAATTAGAAGGTTTGTATATTCCACTAAGCTACAAACGGGAGACTTGTACCAACGATGGGAAATTTATATATAATATTATAGTCCGTTTTTTGAATTTATGGTTTTGTGTGAATTAGAAGGTTTGTATATTCCACTAAGCTACAAACGGGAGACTTGTACCAACGATGGGAAATTTATATGTAATATTATAGTCCGTTTTTTGAATTTATGGTTTTGTGTGAATTAGAAGGTTTGTATATTCCACTAAGCTACAAACGGGAGACTTGTACCAACGATGGGAAATTTATATATAATATTATAGTCCGTTTTTTGAATTTATGGTTTTGTGTGAATTAGAAGGTTTGTATATTCCACTAAGCTACAAACGGGAGACTTGTACCAACGATGGGAAATTTATATATAATATTATAGTCCGTTTTTTGAATTTATGGTTTTGTGTGAATTAGAAGGTTTGTATATTCCACTAAGCTACAAACGGGAGACTTGTACCAACGATGGGAAATTTATGTATAATATTATAGTCCGTTTTTTGAATTTATGGTTTTGTGTGAATTAGAAGGTTTGTATATTCCACTAAGCTACAAACGGGAGACTTGTACCAACGATGGGAAATTTATGTATAATATTATAGTCCGTTTTTTGAATTTATGGTTTTGTGTGAATTAGAAGGTTTGTATATTTCACTAAGCTACAAACGGGAGACTTGTACCAACGATGGGAAATTTATATATAATATTATAGTCCGTTTTTTGAATTTATGGTTTTGTGTGAATTAGAAGGTTTGTATATTCCACTAAGCTACAAACGGGAGACTTGTACCAACGATGGGAAATTTATATGTAATATTATAGTCCGTTTTTTGAATTTATGGTTTTGTGTGAATTAGAAGGTTTGTATATTCCACTAAGCTACAAACGGGAGACTTGTACCAACGATGGGAAATTTATGTATAATATTATAGTCCGTTTTTTGAATTTATGGTTTTGTGTGAATTAGAAGGTTTGTATATTCCACTAAGCTACAAACGGGAGACTTGTACCAACGATGGGAAATTTATATATAATATTATAGTCCGTTTTTTGAATTTATGGTTTTGTGTGAATTAGAAGGTTTGTATATTCCACTAAGCTACAAACGGGAGACTTGTACCAACGATGGGAAATTTATATGTAATATTATAGTCCGTTTTTTGAATTTATGGTTTTGTGTGAATTAGAAGGTTTGTATATTCCACTAAGCTACAAACGGGAGACTTGTACCAACGATGGGAAATTTATATATAATATTATAGTCCGTTTTTTGAATTTATGGTTTTGTGTGAATTAGAAGGTTTGTATATTCCACTAAGCTACAAACGGGAGACTTGTACCAACGATGGGAAATTTATATATAATATTATAGTCCGTTTTTTGAATTTATGGTTTTGTGTGAATTAGAAGGTTTGTATATTCCACTAAGCTACAAACGGGAGACTTGTACCAACGATGGGAAATTTATGTATAATATTATAGTCCGTTTTTTGAATTTATGGTTTTGTGTGAATTAGAAGGTTTGTATATTCCACTAAGCTACAAACGGGAGACTTGTACCAACGATGGGAAATTTATGTATAATATTATAGTCCGTTTTTTGAATTTATGGTTTTGTGTGAATTAGAAGGTTTGTATATTTCACTAAGCTACAAACGGGAGACTTGTACCAACGATGGGAAATTTATATATAATATTATAGTCCGTTTTTTGAATTTATGGTTTTGTGTGAATTAGAAGGTTTGTATATTCCACTAAGCTACAAACGGGAGACTTGTACCAACGATGGGAAATTTATATGTAATATTATAGTCCGTTTTTTGAATTTATGGTTTTGTGTGAATTAGAAGGTTTGTATATTCCACTAAGCTACAAACGGGAGACTTGTACCAACGATGGGAAATTTATGTATAATATTATAGTCCGTTTTTTGAATTTATGGTTTTGTGTGAATTAGAAGGTTTGTATATTCCACTAAGCTACAAACGGGAGACTTGTACCAACGATGGGAAATTTATGTATAATATTATAGTCCGTTTTTTGAATTTATGGTTTTGTGTGAATTAGAAGGTTTGTATATTCCACTAAGCTACAAACGGGAGACTTGTACCAACGATGGGAAATTTATATATAATATTATAGTCCGTTTTTTGAATTTATGGTTTTGTGTGAATTAGAAGGTTTGTATATTCCACTAAGCTACAAACGGGAGACTTGTACCAACGATGGGAAATTTATATATAATATTATAGTCCGTTTTTTGAATTTATGGTTTTGTGTGAATTAGAAGGTTTGTATATTTCACTAAGCTACAAACGGGAGACTTGTACCAACGATGGGAAATTTATATATAATATTATAGTCCGTTTTTTGAATTTATGGTTTTGTGTGAATTAGAAGGTTTGTATATTCCACTAAGCTACAAACGGGAGACTTGTACCAACGATGGGAAATTTATATGTAATATTATAGTCCGTTTTTTGAATTTATGGTTTTGTGTGAATTAGAAGGTTTGTATATTCCACTAAGCTACAAACGGGAGACTTGTACCAACGATGGGAAATTTATGTATAATATTATAGTCCGTTTTTTGAATTTATGGTTTTGTGTGAATTAGAAGGTTTGTATATTCCACTAAGCTACAAACGGGAGACTTGTACCAACGATGGGAAATTTATGTATAATATTATAGTCCGTTTTTTGAATTTATGGTTTTGTGTGAATTAGAAGGTTTGTATATTTCACTAAGCTACAAACGGGAGACTTGTACCAACGATGGGAAATTTATATATAATATTATAGTCCGTTTTTTGAATTTATGGTTTTGTGTGAATTAGAAGGTTTGTATATTCCACTAAGCTACAAACGGGAGACTTGTACCAACGATGGGAAATTTATATGTAATATTATAGTCCGTTTTTTGAATTTATGGTTTTGTGTGAATTAGAAGGTTTGTATATTCCACTAAGCTACAAACGGGAGACTTGTACCAACGATGGGAAATTTATGTATAATATTATAGTCCGTTTTTTGAATTTATGGTTTTGTGTGAATTAGAAGGTTTGTATATTCCACTAAGCTACAAACGGGAGACTTGTACCAACGATGGGAAATTTATGTATAATATTATAGTCCGTTTTTTGAATTTATGGTTTTGTGTGAATTAGAAGGTTTGTATATTCCACTAAGCTACAAACGGGAGACTTGTACCAACGATGGGAAATTTATATATAATATTATAGTCCGTTTTTTGAATTTATGGTTTTGTGTGAATTAGAAGGTTTGTATATTCCACTAAGCTACAAACGGGAGACTTGTACCAACGATGGGAAATTTATATATAATATTATAGTCCGTTTTTTGAATTTATGGTTTTGTGTGAATTAGAAGGTTTGTATATTTCACTAAGCTACAAACGGGAGACTTGTACCAACGATGGGAAATTTATATATAATATTATAGTCCGTTTTTTGAATTTATGATTTTGTATATTCTACTACGCTACAACCGTAATGCTTGTACAAGCGATGGGAAAATATGAAAGTAAATTTGCAATACATTTTTTAATATTAAGTTTTTATGCTACAGTGGTGAAACAAATCAACGTTAGAAACCGATGATAGACCGAAATGTTTGAGTGAATAATCCGAAATAGTTAAAACTAAATTCACTAACCAAATACCAGTAACTAAATTCATTAGTCTAATTTAGCCATTAAGTGAGAATATTTCATGACAAATAAATAAACAGTACGAGAAGAATGTGAAGTTGTTGAGTCAATATCATATCATTTGTGCCTAAAATGGGGGTTACAACAGTGAAATACCAGTTTTCAACGAAAATCAGTCGATTTCGTTGACAGCTGTTAGCATCACGCACTATACAGTACGTACAAAATTCGAACGACAAATTCAGAAGGGTGATAAAAAGCATCAAGAGGAGGAAATTTTACCAAAGAACATGTGGTAAAAGAAACACGATAAGAGGGGGAAATATCGATAAACCCATGCAGTCTCTAATTGTAGAGAAGACGAAAGATGAGAGTCACTTAAGAACTGCATCAAAAACACAACAATTACATCAAAAACACACCTGGCATCTTCGAGCGCGTCAAGGAATCGTTTTTATGTCGTTGTAAATACTGCAATTACATCACTTCAAACAATTCTTATATATCATAACGGTTGTTGAACAGCCGACACAGTTTTTGGTTTACGTAGCCTTGTTTGACACAATTTTTGTAGACACAATTTTTGGTTACTTCGTAGCCTTGTAATTTTGAAACAATCCAGAAGACACTTCCTGGATCTGTACCCCCACAGAGGTATGATTTGTTATGGTAACATGGAGGACTTTGTGAACCCGACAGATTTAACGTGCACCACCTGGCAGGATTCGAACTCACGTTCTCACGAACACAAGCCCTGGCTAACCCGTCCCTGGCTAAAGTTGTTTCTGAATATATTTCATCAGAATAGTAAAATTATGATAATTGCAATTTCATAATAATATATTATTATAAAACTATAATAATTATCATAATTTTGTGTGGAGGGAAATCGTCTGTAAGTGGATAAGAATCGTCTATAAGTGGATGAGAATCGTCTGTAAGTGGATGAGAATAGTCTGATTAGCTTTGACCCATAATTAATCATAAAAAAAATTTATACTTGTACCAGTAACAGCAACACTACAAATTTATTAATAGTGCTTAACTAAATTTGTAGTGTTGTAATGTGTTAATAATTTGTTAGTTTTGTATACGTTTCTTCGTTTATTTTTGCGCTCTTTATGAGTTTCATAATATATTTGCAAATATAATTACTTTTTCATGGATTAATTTTATTTTTGCTATTTTAGTTTTACGCACTTTTCATGACTTTCATTCTTTTTAATTGTTCTTCAAACGCAATTTCGAGGATTACTTTGTATTTTTCAAGCATTACTTCATAGTTTTTATTGTTATTTTAAGGCTTTGTTTCTTCTTCATTACTTTAATGAACTGTAATTATCCCTGATATGCAGCAATGATTGTTGCGACAATTCGAAGCAACATAATTTAGCTATTTTATTTCATTAGTTATTACACGTAAAAAAGTTCAGATAATTCCAGTTTATCCTCTACTTTATGTTTGTCAAAAACACAAACGACTTAACATGAATTATTTCCTCATTTTTTATAATCAACCGAACTCGCTGTGATTTTCTATAAATTGTAAACGATAAAAACTGAAGAGGTTTTTCTTTATTGTTATTTATTTTTCGCATCTCATTAAGAAATATTGTTAAAAGCTAACAAAAAATTCGATGTGCCTTACGCTAAAATAAAAATTGTTAATAACCATGTGAAATTTAAGTGAATAAATCGTAATAGGAACATATTCCCTGCATCTTTATAATCAACCGAACTCGCTGTGATTTTCTATAAATTGCAAACGATAAAAACTCAAGAGGTTATTTTTCATTGTTATTTATTTTTCGCATCTCATTAAGAAATATTGCTAAAAGCTAACAAAAAATTGGATGTGCCTTACGCTAAAATAAAATTTTTTAATAACCATGTGAAATTTAAGTGAATAAATCGCAATAGGAACATATTCCCTGCATCTTTTTGACCCGGAAATACAAGCAAGCTACGAGCTACATCCAAATCCAAACGACAACTGAAACCACATCGGGAAATTGGACAGAGAACGCAATTAGGCATTAAATTATCCAACACTGGTACAGTTACAGTTCAAGATCCGGAGATAGGGATCAGTGGCCTATACACTGATGTAACTCTTAAATAAGGGGTTTGGTTTAAGGGTCGCCAGAAGAGATCTATTTAGAGAGAAAAAGAAACTAGTATTTATTTGTATTTTTTTTTTTTTTTTAGCGATGGAGAGAAAGGGTTACGAAAGATAGAAAGAAGGCCAATGAATGTCATTGCCTACCTTTACAGTGAACAAGACACTAGCGAGGGGAGCCGGTTTTATGCATATGCATACTGGGTAGAATAGATTCATTATTTTAACTAGATTCATCTTTATTCATGCATACCTTAGAGGAGGAATAAGATTAGAATGAGCATTCATTATTCGCAGAGAGTACAAAGATAAAGCGAGCTTTAATCACGTGATTAGAGGATTCCTTACTAGATTTCAAACAAGCAAATTTTTCGTTTATAAAAATATTTTTATTTATTTCAATTCATTTATTTATGTAATGAGATTTCTTTATTTTTATTCATATAATATTTTACTTTAGGATGCATATTGCATCACAAAATAATTACAATGCAAACAAACATAGCAAGCATAGATAAAACATAGCAAACTAACAATATTGTATTTAATTATGCACAGCACAACACAAATTAACCATATTGCATTTAATTTTAAATATTTCCTCACTGACTAATCCTTTTTTCATTTAAATTTTCCACACTGCATCACAAACTAATCTTATTGCATTCAATTATGTATATCTTATCACAAACTAATCATATTGCATTTAATTATGTATACTGCTTCACAAATTAAACTTGTTGCATTTAAGTATGCAAATTACATCTCAAAATATCATATCATATTGGTGAGCCTGTTACATTTCTCAGATGTTCCTGTAACATTTAGATTACATTAAAAAAAAAAATTCCTCTGAAATAATTTTAAAGCCCTTTTCTCTTTGTTGATATGTATAACTCGATTTTAAGATTATCTCACAAAGTGAATGAGGTCTAAGACACAACAATTTCTTTGAGAATTTTTTTTCCTTCTGACTTTTCTCTGAGAATTGAGAATTTCACTGTCACGTCTGTAGCCAAAAAAAAAATTTTTTTTTCTTCCTTTATTGCGAATTAAATGAGTGGATGTCTTTAGATATTTGACATATCTCTTTGGCTTCCTCAACGGTGATATGCTCTCGCTAACCCTATCTCTGCTCCAAGATTTGATACGTGAGGAAAATTGAACTTGTTTTGGAATTCGATTTTTGGGGTGGAAGCAGTAATTAAGATACATTTTTATTTTTTGACTTATTATTTATTCTGTGTTTTCCTGTTGCAGACGATTATATATATTTTTTATTTATTTTCTTGAATAAATATTCTATTATCACATACTCCCACGCTGTAGACGCTCAATCATTTTTTCGGGTGGAACTGGGGATATCAGAATTCGGACTTGTTTGTATTATCCCATGCAGGGTGGAATTGTAATTGAAGAGTATGGTGAAATAAAACCATGAAATGTACTTTTATTTTGTTCTATTACTGTTGAAAAAAAGTGAGAGGTTGGAAAAACTTGCGAAATTCAAAAGTAAACAAAGAGATTTTATTTTGTGGGTCAGAAAAAAATAAAGAAAATGTTTTGCTTTGGGTTTTTTTTTTTCACAAAACATATCCTACCATACATAATAGTTTTCCTTTCACTAATCGCTAATGGGGAAATTAGAATTAAAATAATTGTTATTATTATTTTTCATTTAGACCAGAAAAAGTCGATATTCAATTGGTGATGGTGAGTGTTAAATAAAGCATTTTCGCTTAATATTACAATATATCACATACATCAACAAATAGCGCATGGGCTGCAATAGCGGCACAACTCAAAAAATCGTGTTTTGAGATAAGTGGGTATAAAGTTTTCATTGCTAAGAAAAATGCTTTAGTTTGCTTAAACGAAGATTACCTTCAAGTTTAATTATGAGTTGTGCTAGTATTGCTGCTGAAAAGAATGTGTATTTTCATATCTTCTCCTGTTCTTAGTCCAAAACACGTGTTTTTTTAGTTGTGTCACTATTGCAGGGCTGCCACAGTAAAAAATGAACAAAAACAGTTGCTTTTAGTAGCCTCAAGCATGAAAATAGTTACCTAAAACTATGAAAATAGTTGCCTGAACAGGAACAAAAATTTATTAAAAATAGTAACCAAATAACTAAAATTATAGCTTAATTGTCAAATACTATGATTAGGACTGGGTTATGTCAGAAATTTTAAATCGTGATACAGCGTCAGTTAGACATCGCGATATAGCGATGTATCGTGATTTTAGCATATGTTCAAAAATTACCTATGGGAAATCTTTAAATCAATCAAAAATAAATAAAAAGGAATAAATTTATTACAAAAGAAAATACAAGTAATTCTAAACATATTCTACTAAGTCATCAATATCATCGCTTAATTTTTTCAATTAAAATAATAAAGAAGTCAAAATAAAAGCAAACCCAAGCTTTATTTCATTTTTCTTAAATTAAAAATGATTTAAGATTTATTGGTTTAAAAATAATAATACTGCAACAAAATATTTTACATACATGAATTAAAAATTAAAAGAAAAAAAAAACGCAAGTGGAAAACAAACAAAAGAAATGTTCACTTTAGAAAAAAAATATATTGTTTTAAATTATTTGTTGGAAAAAAAAAACATGCTTTTAAAACATCATTAGACCCTTTTTTATTTAATTATTTAAAGTAATAAAAATTAGTATTAATTAATGGTCAAATTCTGTACTTAATAAATGTAAAAATATTTTTACTTATTTATTATTATTTTCTTTTTTGAAAATAAAATCGACTGAAGATTTATTTCTTTAAAAATGTAAGTAAATTTGAAAAAACTAACTTTTTATCTTTTTATAACAAAGTTAAATACAAAATACAATCGATTTATCGCCCAGTCCTAACTATGCTTCAATTTTAAAAAAAATTGTACAAATATAAAAGGTATACATATTAGAAAATAGGTACCTAAATAAAAGTCGAATTACAATAAAATATGAATATTAATAGAAGGAAAAAGCAATAAAAAAATAACAAAACTGCCCCTCAGAGAGAAAATATAACAAGTACTTTATTAAATCTAGTGTAAATTTAAATTTTTGGCTTTAAGGACATAAATGATTGCATAAAAGTTTGCTTTCTTTTATTAACGTTCTGAAAAGTAACGGTCATTTTTGCGAAAAAAACTTCCCTGAGAATAAAAAAGTCTCCTAATAGTCGCCTATTCCTGAAATAGTTGCTTTTTTAGCCTTTTCGGGCAAAAAAAAAGTCGCCATAGTCACCTAAGGCCGAAAATAGTAGCAAGGAGTCGCATTTTAGTAGTCTGTGACAACCCTGCTATTGCAGCCCATGAGCCAAATGTTTAGATTCAGCAAGCACTATTGACAGAAGGTTGTAAGTGGTAATAATTATATTAATCAATAGTGTGTTGGTGAATGTTAATACTTAACATTCAGCAAACACTGATGGTGATGATGAATGCTAAATTTAAAACAAATTCATTTTTTTTTATTTAGATCATTTGTTTCAAGCTGAATGTTAAAATTTTTTGCTATATGTTAGAATATCTCACATACATCAACACATGTTTTGATTCAGCAAGTACTGTTTTCAGAAGGTTGTAAGAAGTAATAATGCTAAGTATTTCTTTTAATCAGTAGTGTGTGTTGATAAATTTAATTTAATCAAAAACAAAATTCGACATATCATTCGACATATCATTTTTTTTTTTCGGATAGTTTTTTTATGCCAAGAAAATCGAAAAAGCCACAGTTTCAGTTCCTTACACTTGAAGCAAAGCAATAATTTTAAAATATATAAACCATCTTGACGTGAAGAACTCTCTGGCCTTTCAAATAGATAAATAACTTAAATATTTTAAAAGTTATAAGACTTTTTGCTAAAAATCGTCAATTTGTCCACAATTTTCCACCTGGATTTAAATAATCAAAATCCTTCTCAGTTACTTCTTTTCTTTCTTTTTTTGTAATAAGATAATGCAGCATTGGAGTAAATTATTAAATATCAAAAAATTAGAGCACACATCCTTTTCATTTTTCAAAACTGTGACTTTTCTACACATAAACGTTTTGCGCCATTTTCAGAATATTCACCACGGACGCTGGTTAAAGTTATGTTAAATTTGATCAAACAGTCGTGCGTAACTTTTACAAACTCACAGCAGTTATAAAAATAGCATATTATTCGTATCAGTGCACTATTCATACAACGACAAAACCATCGAAAAACAACTTTACAAAATAATTAAAATTATTAATTAAATTATAACAATTATTTAAGAAAATGTCTTTTTCTGCTAAGCCTATGTTATTTTTAGTTATGGCATAGTCATGTTTTTTTTTTTTTTTTTTTTTTTTTTTTTTTTTAAAGTTACGCCTATCCCGCTTTTAATTATTTAATTATGGGGCACAATCATTTCTTTCGGTTACGTGTATCCTGATTTAAATTGCGGCACAATTTTTAAATTTAACTAAAATTGCAGACTACATTTTGACTAAATTTGCAATTTTTTTTAGTTGGCTTATCCAGTTTTTAGATACGGAATATTAATTTCTTTTAGTTAGTTAAGAGCATCCTATTTCCAGTTATGAAATAAGTCATTTAATTTAATTAGGTTAAGGCATTTAGTTTCCCTAAATTTGATATATTTTATTTGATGTAGCTAAACTTGTTCTTCTAAAACTTACCTAAGAAAATTTATTACTAAGATGTGTTTAGGCGATCCATAGCTAAACTTAGTGATTTTATTGCGACTTGTTTTCTAAGATAATTCACTATTCACATGATTAAACATAACATAATATTTATTTATACTATTCTATATGTTTTGAATTAGATTTAAAATGCTTAGTTGATTTATTAAGAAAAACTAAAAGCATATAAAATGAACTGTACTAGAATTTTTATGCAGTCGAAATGTATAAAAATTATAAAACCTACTTTTTAAAAAGTTTGTTTCCGCTGTTCTTCTAAGTGTCTAACGTCGAATGAAATAACAATTTTTAACGAATAATATACTATTAATTGTTTAAACTTCTGACTCATGATTCAGTTCATATCTGTTAGGTTATTTTTTTTCCATCGTAAACCAGCGCTTCCTATTTGCAAATAATGAAAATGGTACAAAATTTCAATAATAAGACAAGTTTTTTTCTAAATCTCTTCATCTCATGAAGCAAAAAACTATTTTTAATGGTTCTTTTTCATTTTGCCGCAGCAGACGATAAAGTAGTCAATAAAGAAACAATCATTTGCATTTTTTTTCTTCTTTTATTCTTTATTTGAATGAATAAAAAATAGATAGATAAAATAGCTGAATTTACTTGCGCCAACGAAATGGATAACTACCAATCTAATTTAATTTAAGTATCAAGCAATATCGGAAAAAAAATTAAATAACTATATGAAAATGTTAAAGTTATTATTAAAGTTAATGTTATTATTAAAACTAAAGTTAGTGTTATTATTAAAACTAAAGTTAAAGTTATCATTAAAATTAAATTGAAGGTCATTATTAAAATTAAATCTAAAGTTATTATTAAAGTTAATAGAGTTATTCGTCTGAGGCCCACAAATAATATAGCCCACAGATAATATAAGACAGATTATATAGTTGAAAATTATAGCTTTGCTTCAGATGTGAGACACTTAAAATGTGACTTGTTTCATTTTTATTGGTGTAAGAGCTTTGAAAATAACTGTTAAGATGTTAGGTGTTAAAATAATTCTTAAGATGTTAGCCGTCACTTTTATAATGTTAAAATTTTGTTAAAATTTGTTTTTTTTAAATTCAAACTATTTGTAAATTTTAAAGTCAGGGTAATTTTTTTTTGGATTGGATAATTTTTGGATAAATTTTTTTTTAAACTAATTAAAATTTAAATTAAAATTAGATAAAATAAAATTAATTAGAATTCAAAATTAAAATTAATTTAAATAAAACAAATTAAAATAAAACTAAAATTAATTAGTTAAATTCGAGTTAACGGCATTTAAAGGTAATTTTTTCAAAAGAAAATACAGAATAGCTGTAAAAATGTGCTAGTTATACTCGTACGTACGAAATCAAATCTATCTCACAATTTAAAATCTTTGAAAGTATAATTTTGAAAGGCTTTTTTACTAATTGGACGTCATGCTGCGATTGTAACTGTCAGCCTAGTTTATATTGACGTCAATTCTCACGCTAAGTGAACATTTTTTTAACAAACATTCCAACAAACAACTCTTTATTCTCAATTTAATTAATTCGGTTATATACAATAATTCGCGAAATAACTAGACTACATTCATTAAGCTAATTTAGCATTCTATTCCTGAATGCAGTTTTTTTTTTTTAGTTAAGTAAACTCAAATTGCATAAGTCCTCATACTTTAATTATTCAGGTGATCTCTGCATGGTGTGTTCAGGTATACAAGCAAAGCTTTATTTGTATTTTGCATTTGAAGGCCGCAAATTACTGAGAAACTGTATTTACTTAAATGAATAATGAAAATTCTGTTACAGGGGAGACACGCCATCAAACGTTTTCCTTTTAAAAAATATAAATAAATAAAAAATAAAAAAATAATAAAACTAATAATTAATTAAAAATTAAAATAAAACGGATTTTACTATCTGACGTATTTCTTATGGGTTAAGGCCAATAAAACAGCAGAAAAAGTAAGCATAGTTTGAGAATGTTTTTCAGCAAAACAATGGGAAAAAAATCAAAATTCGACGGGCTTTATTATACAAATAGTGAATTGTAAAATTTAATTTTCCCATTTCACTAGTAGTATAATAAAGAGTTATTGTAGAACTAATGAAAATTGCATTTGTTAAAAAAAATTTAAAAAAAAAACCACATAATTATTTTTTGAAAAATTTATTTTAAAAAAAATATTGTTTCTAAAAAAAGTAAAAAATGTTTTTCGTAAATTTAACATATTTTTCCTTCTCTAATAGCATAATAAAGGGTTATTATACAACTTGTGAAAATTGTTTTTGCAAAAAAAAAGTTAATTTATTAAAAAGAACTACATTAAATATTTTTGCAAAAATTTATTTTTTAAAAAAAAAGTTACTTTTTTTCATGACATTTAATTTTTCCAAAGTGATGGGGGGATGGCGGTTTCATTGCTTTTCTGTGATAAAATCTTTCTTTTTAAAGGGTGAACAGCCTGATCAGCATCTGGAAAAAAAAGTTTTTATGAAATACAAAATATTTTTCAATTATATTCGAAAAGTTACAAAAGTATGTGGAATTTTTTAATTTTATTTTAAATAAACTATTTAACAAAAATAAATTTCTTTAAAAAAATTACATTAAAAAAAGTTCGAAAAAACTTTTCCAAAAAAGATAGTTTCTTTTTGTAAAATTAAATTTTCGTAAAACGAGACAAAACAAAATGGTGGTTTTATACGGAGAAAAAATTCCTGTAAAATTACTTTACTGCGTATGGGGTAATAACATTTTTGATAAAACTAAAAAAAAAACATGATTCTGGTAGATTAAACCCAAATAAATGATATTTAAACCATTCATTTGGTAATTTTTCCTTTCATATGGTAACGATTTACCGGAAATTTTGGTTTTCAGAATTACAGTTCTTATTACCTCCCAAAACTGAAAAGTAAATTTAGTCGAATACATTAACATTAAAACAAGTTCTAAAAAAATTTTCCAAAAAAAAGTTAGTGTTCGTAAAATTTTATTTCTGCAAAACGAGACAAAACAAAATGGCAGTTGTACACGGAGAAAAAATTTATGAAAATTACCTTACTGTATGTGGTAAAAACATTTCTGATAAAAAATAAAAAAAAACTTTGTTTCTAGTATATTAAACCAAAATAAATGATATTTAAATTATTCTTTTGGAAATTTTTCTGTTCCCGTGGTAACGGTTTAGCAGAAATTCTGGTTTTCAAAATTATAGTTCTTATGACCACACATTTAGTAAAATATACAAAACTGAAAAGAAAATTTAATCAAATAAACGGTTTTTATGCCATGATCTATGGAAGGTATCATGGTGTAATTACCAAATTTTACCATATTTATCAAATTTTATCACTTATTAAAAAACCTTATTTTGTTGTTAATTTTACCAAAATCATTACCAAATTGCTTGAGTAAAACTTGCAGAGTTTTTTAGTGTTTCCGTAAATTTTATCATATTCTGGTAGTTTTGACCATAAATTTTTTTTATCAGTAAACAGCTTTTCTTCCATAAAGTCTCTTTATTGAATGGTGTTCGGCCAATCAGCACCTCACTATTTTTATTTATTTACTTTTAAATTTGGATTAAAAAAATTATTTTGATTACTTATGCGAATAGCTCACAAATGTACGAAATAACTTTTTTGTTTAAAAGTAACGATTTTTTTCAAAAATTATACATAAAAAACATTTTTAAAAAAATCGCCTGAAAAACATCCCTGATCGTCTGAAATTCGTTAATAGAAAATAATCCAAGCAATACATTTTATTTTATTTTGTTTCGCACCAATGTTCAACAGTCGTTCCTTATCGGATTTGCGGCCGCATCCATTTTCAACTTCTGAACCAAACGCAGAAGGAACTCCCGCGTCAAGCACTGTTACCTTTGTGGAGGACTTTTTAAGTAAAACAAACCCGTAATTGAGAAGTAAACTCCGTAAACCCTGAACGGTTAGCTTGACGATAAGGGGACTCTAACCTGCAAGCCTCCTAGCACTCATGATAGTTTTTAAGCTTAGCTTAGCTAAGCTTAGCTTTTTATTCGCACCCTGTAGTTGGTGCGAATAAAAAGCTAAGAGTAGAAGAATTAAGAACAATCATTCACTTCCAAAAAATAAATAAAACGAAAGATAGATGAAAGAAAACTAAAAGGATTAAAATATTAAACTTAATTGATAGAATTAATAATACACATCCTAATTTTGAACCTTCATTCTAGATTTTCAACACAAGATAATTTTATATTCAGAACTGTGCAAAATTTAAAAGAAAAATTAATAGAACAAGTAAAATGTGTGAAAAGTCGACTTCTCTAAAACGACCTGGTAACCTGTTTTTAAATATATTATTTTATGTTTTTTGTACTTAAATAAAATCATAGCTTTTGATGTTTCTGAATATAACATACTTTTTTTTGGTCATAACCTCGATACTCAAGCACATGAGAAAAAAAAATTAAAATCTATTATTAAATCATAATCTTATGAATACCGATAGAATTTTCAAAAATAAAGTAAAAAATAGAAAACGTGCAATAAGGTTTACAATTTCGTTCGCATTAAACTATTATTTAGAAATCTTAACTGAATTTCGTTCAACTGATGTGTAGTGATTATTCCGTTTAAAATTCTTTTAAAATCAGATTAAATAAGGAATGATTTATAGTTTTTTTTTTTTTTTTTTAAGGTGAGGATAAGCAAATACGTTTTTTGTTACTTATTGAAAGCAATAGCAATTTGCTCTCTGGCCTTTCAATTTTATTTCCATTGTTATTTAAAGCAGCAAAAACATGTTTTCATTTTGAATTCCCTCAAAACAGTACGAAACAATAGGTAAAATTACATCTTTTCTCGATCGTTTGCTGCGCAAAGTGCATACTTTACAGAAGATAGCTTTTCGTAAACAAGTCTGTTCTTCAATACAGCTTACAGCTCACTAGAACCGAGTTTAAAATACCCATCCCAAAAACGTTTCTCTTCTCAAAGCACATTTGGATCCATGAAAAGCTTGTAAACACCTTTGCAATAAACGACAGTTACGAGCAGCCAAGACACAAAAATAGATCAACTTCAGTTTTTCAAAGGATGATCTTTCATTCCGGAAGAATGGCAACAGCGTTCCATTCAGAAATGTTGAGTAGAGATGTGAGGAAAAAAATAAGAATAAAACAAATTTAAGATCGTTTGCTTGTTTTTCGACCTTTCTTTTTCACTGGGTTTCACTCATGCTTAAGCTTACTTTTTTTTATATATAATTTAACACGATCTTCGATATTTTTGAATGCAAATTGTTACAGAACGTAAATTACCCCTCTAAAAACTTTTCAACTCGAATCCATCTGTCTAAACAGGGAAATGAAGTTATATTTAGATTTAAATGTTCGTAGTGAATCTGTTATGCAAGTTATTTATCTAACAAAACAGACTTGTTGACTAATTTTTTTTTTTTTTAAACTGCCGGATACTGTTATTGTTTTTCACTCAAATACCTAGATATTGTTATTGCAATTTTGAAACATCATTTAGTGCATATTTTACATCGTTGATATCGTTTGCCTAATATATTTAGTAATTCATACTGATAAAATAAACAATTTTATATTAAAATAGAACAAATTATTCCCCTTATCGTCATCCATTCATTGTCTTACTTCTTTCATTGTTGTTTCTAACAAAGAAAAATATCTTTAAATGAATGTAGCAATAATAGATTTTAGTTAAACAGGGAGGGTTCGAACCAATATCAAGAAAATTAGTATCACAAATCAATTAATATTGATTAAATTACATATTAAAAACGCCCCCACATTTTTCGAATTTTATTATTGAATAAGTAATTTTCGTTACATGGAGAGGAAAACCTCCCACAGTTAGCCTGATGGCAAGGGGACTCTAACCCATGATCCGTCTACCACTGAGGATATTTTACATCATCACTATGGTCGGTGCAAAATCAAACTTCATTGGCAATTATTAAATAATTACCGGTTTTTACGATTAATGTGCATAATTTATCACAATTATCTTGAATGTGGTTATTAATATTGAATGTGATTATTATTAAGAATAGCTAATTTTATTATTTTATAAGTAACATACATATAATAAAAATAGTGAATCATCTAAATAATTTACAAGCTGCTTTATTGATGTGCATACGTTTGTATTCTGCTTTCAAATAAAGATATTTCTCGAAAAGCAAAGATTTCAAATAGATATTAACACAGATACTAGTTACATGCAAATACTACGGCTCGAATTATCTTGACTATTTCATCATAAAATAACTATAAAACCAGTTTTGTAAGTCCTGTTAATTGCTGTCTAGTTAAAGAGCTGTCAGTTATTTCAATCAACAATTTTGACAAGTAAAAAAGGAAAAGCCAATTCGCGGGAGCAGTGACATTTTCAAAGTTTATTCGCATTATGGTAGAAGCGCTTCGGGCATATCGTTTTAATTAAATGATTTATTTTACATACTTAAAATATTATTCTTAAACTAGTAGTTGCGGAAGAATGTTGTGTGATTGATTTATAACGCTCTTGTCGAATTTTTTAATTGTACAAAACCTACAACGTTATAGATTTTTGCAATATGCAATGAGGATTATCCTAAATAAAGCATAATTCGCTTAAATACTAACTTCGACCGCTCTCCTTACCAAAATATTGAGACCATATTGTCCAGATTACCGCTTCCTTCATAACAAAAAGAATCCGTCTGAAAAATGATAGTCATTTAGAGAAAGTATGTTTTTCTGTTTTATTCCGTAACTTAAAATATCGTCTGCACTAATTAATCAGCATATTTAAGTTAGGGTGTTCCCGTGCATTAACCCTTTGAAAGATAGGAAACTTTTGTTGCAAACATTCGATAGGAAACACGTTAGCAACTGCAACCTCTGTCAGTGTATTTTTATTGAAAGGGTCATACTTCATTTCTTTGTTGCTTAAAAAATAGTTATGGCTACAAACAAAAAAAGTATATTTTATTTTATAACCGTTGTTGAACAGCCGACCCAATTCTTGGGTTTAAGACTACTAATGCTCAACTCCGTAGCCTTGTAATTTTGAACCCAATCCAGAAGACAAGGGAACTCCCGGATCAAGTATTGGGAGAAATTCGCCTTCGTGGAGGACTTTTTGATGAAACTAACCCGCATTTGCGTGACACGGAGAGGAAAACCACGAGATCCTCCCACAGTTAGCCTGATGGCAAGGTGACTCTTATCCATGATCCGTCTACCACTGAGGATATTTCAAGACAGCGGTGAGGTCGGTGCAAGCCATCGCTGGGATTCGAACTCGGTTCACCAATTGCAAGGAGAACGCCCTATCCCCTGTGCCATCGCAGCTCTAGCAAAAAACTAGTGAGTTTTGAAGAGAATAGTATAACATTTCTAGTGGTTTGCTTCATATTTCGAGTAAATGTTGCCAGACCTTCAACGATACGCGGTAAAGGGTTAAGACTAGGAGCCGGTACATGAATATCCAATCAATAGATCAAAAGCGTGGGGATTTTTAATTATCGACTATGTCAACCATCATCTATCAGAAGGTACCTTAAGATAGAATCGAGTTAATATGTCTTATGTACTAGTGATGTGGTATTTAATATTTATAGTGGTATTTAATATTTATTTATTACGCCACATTACTCCCCTTCCAGAATTTTATCTAGGATAGAATTCGATGAATGAATACCACTAGTTGATTCATAATGTTTATTCATTTAAAACATTTTTGCTCATTGTATTTATTTCTTCATTTTTTTGTTTATAGCATTTCGCTCATTTGTTTCTTCTTAATTTTTTGTTTATAGCATTTCGCTCATTTTTTTTTTTTTTTTTTTTTTTTCTTTCTATATTGGTTATTACCGGAAGACTTTATTTACTTCACCGGATCTTTTTCTTCTTATTTGAGCAGTTTATATTAAGCAAATCAACTGTTTAATGTGGACCATACCATCCATCATGTTAGCGAGTTCATATCACGTCCGCAGGTCACCATTGTGGGGATTTAATCTTAGACTATGTCAACCTTCTTCTATCAAATGGTATCTCAAGATAGGATCGAGTTAACGTGTCTTATATACTAGTGATTTGGTATTTAATATTTATAGTGGTAGTTACGCCACAAAAGCAATCCAGGGTGTTTTGTTTTTTATTTTGCGCACTTTACATTAAATTTGCAATTAATATTTGTTTAAATTATATAAATAAGCAATATTTTAACCTAATTCTATTATATTATTGATTATAATTTATTGAAAAACTCTATAACAAATGCATATAAGTTACTCTACTTATATGTAGAGTAACTTATATATAAACTCTAAATATTTTAACTTATTGAAAAATTAAAATAATATTAAAATTAAAATAAAGTCCAAAAAGGCCATTTTTTCTGATAAAACGTATTTAAGTAATCAGTATAATTTGCAATCAATATTTGTTTAAATTATATAGGTAAGCAATATTTTAACCTAATTCTATTCTATGATTGATTATAATTTATTGAAAAACTCTATAACATATGCATATAAGTTACTCTACTTATATGTAGAGTAACTTATATATAAACTCTAAATATTTTAACTTATTGAAAAATTAAAATAATATTAAAATTAAAATAAAGTCCAAAAAGGCCTTTTTTCTGATAAAACGTATTTAAGTATCAGTATAATGAACAACTTAACAGCATACTCAAACTAGTTTCAACCTTACAAAATCACCATTTATACGTATTTTAATACGTCATTAAAATACATGTATTTTAATGCCTATTACTTTTAAAACCCTGAATCCTTTACAAATCACAAATTTATTCAAGACTTTTCAAATAAAATCTAAACTTACTGAGGTACTACATTACTTTTTATATCATTAGAAAAACGAAACCTGTTATATAAATCCTGAAAAGTAATCTCAGATTCGAGTTGCTTTCAACTGGTGCTATAAAATTGGAAAAAAGTAATAATTTCACAGGGGCGGGGTGTTTGTTCGAAATTTCGTATTGTTTTTATGTCCTGACCTTGAAACGTGACCAAATGATTGAAACTCACCCCTTTCCTTGTTTGACCTTGATACCAACGTCGCCATCAATTAAAGAAGGCATCCTGAACATGCTCTGCAAATATAAGAGGATAGAGGCAATTAGGAGAGAAATGTAGAACAATGTGAATCGTGGTGTAACAGTTTTTGAAGGATTGACATTTGTCGATTAGGGAGAGGAATAAGCACCCCGCTGTGTAGCCAATCGAAAAGAGGGAAACGGGAGTTGGAATTTTTGGTTGTTGTTTGATGTTTAGTGTCAAGTTGGTGAAACGGAAAGTTGTTCGATGAAAGCTGATGTCAGTCTCTGAAGAGGAAGAAGATAAATAAATGAAAATTGAAGTTGAGGGGAAAATATAAATTTTCAATAATTAAATATGGTATTTAAAAAAAAAATTAACAGAAATAAAATAATGTTTTTTCAAGCTAAATTTAAATTAGCCCAATCAATCTTTGTTTTTTTATTTATTTATTTGTTTTTTTGTCAACTTTGAGAATATTTTTTGTAGTGAGCGCAAATATTTGGTAACAATCGTATTGAAGGCCATGAAGTAAAAGGACAAAAATGACAAATCTTTGGAGAAAAAAAATTACAAGATACAAAGGAAATTATAATATTAATAATGATAATAATAATGATATCTGAGGCAGGGATAGCCTGGTTGGTAGGGCACTGGGCCCATGTCCAAGAGTTCGTGGGTTCGATCCCCGCCGGCCGAAGACTCCCCGTGTAGTGAATGGTGACTGATGCACGTTAAATCTGTCGAGTCGCAAAGTTCTCCATGTTCCCAAAACAAATCAATACCTCTGGGGGTACTGATCCAGGAGTTTCCTTGTGTTCTGGATTAGTTCAAAATTACAAGGCTACGTAGTTGAACATTAGCAGTCGTAAACCCATAATTGGGTCGACTGCTCAACGACGGATAAAATAAAATAAAATAATGATATATGAGACAACATTAATTCAATAAAATTTGAACTAACCGTTTGAGCATTCTTGGTTTTCCTCTCTATGTAACGCAAATTCGGGTTAGTTCTATCAAAATGTCCTCCACGAAGGCTAGTTCGTCCCAATGCTCGATGCAGGAGTTCCCTAGTCTTCTGGATTGGGTACAAAATTACGGAGTTAAAAATTGATAGTCATAAACTCGGAATTGGATTGGCTGTTCAACGCCGGCTATAAAAATTTTAAAAAAAGTTACACAGAATGAGATTTGAAAAGTTCATTTTCATTTAGATACAACAAGCCCAACACATTAGATTTTCAAACACAAACAATTTGTTGTAGAGCTAAAATGACGCTTAAAGCTTTGATGTCTGAATTCCATTTTAACACAAATTTTAAAACAGTCAGCTTAGAATCACCCTCGGGGATCTCAAAACGTCGCTACTGTGCAGCTGAACTGACATGATCAATACCTTGTATAACCATAACCGGGAACAAAGAGAAATGCGAGGAGAAATACTCTAGAGAAGGCCAAGGCCCATCTCGGGTTATCATGCCACCGATGATGATGAAGATGATTAAATGTAGTAGATAATATCTTACTTCAGTTACTGCTTGAACTTTAACTCTCTCCTCGGGAAAATCTAAAATCTAAATTAGATAAATTTTAATAAAAATGTTTTTTAATAATTTAAAATTCGTTTTGAGTGCATACTTGAAAACTGATATAAAAATGAAAAAAAACTTCTGCTCTAAGATGTGTTTTAATTTCAAAACCGCACATATCTTTGTCTTCCAATAATCTAATTAATTTTATTTTGTAATCGGCATTTGAACGGCGACGTGCCATTTTTGGGTTTACGACCAAAAATATTCAACTCCGTAGCCTTGCGATTTCGAACCCAACCCAGAAGACAAAGAAACTCCAGGATCAAGCATTGGGAGAAGCTTGCTTTCGTGAAAGTCTTTTTTTTTTTGGAACTAAACCGAGTACTAGCGTTTGAATTTCTTGACGAGAAAAACCAAGATATAATCCCACGGTAAGTATAACTTCCAAAGGGATTCTAACCCGTGATCCGTCTACCATTGAGGATATTTTATGTCAGCACTGTTGTCCATCCGGGCCGGGCGTGTATTTCGTTCAACTAGCCATCGATGAGATTCAAACCTGGATCACCTCATTGTAAGGTGAGTCAACTATTCAGGCTAAAACCAACTATTCTGGCTACATGAATCATTTTTTTAAAAGTTGAAACAGAAATTTTTTAACGGTTTTGAAATTCAAACTTAAAAATATTATACTGTTTCTTTTTATTTATTTAACGTTTTTTATGTATAAGAGTTGAGGTAAGCAAGTAATACGAAAGTAATACTTGGTGTCTTTCTTTTATCATAAAATCCTAATATAAAACTTTCCATAACACGTTTTTAAACTTATAAAAGAGAATTTTATTTTTTTTTATCATTACACTTTTGAAGCATATTTGAAAAAAGTATGTAATGCATTATAGAATTATCATTATATATATATATTTTTTTCCTTTAGACCTTAGCTTATTTTAATAATAAAAGAAACTTCTTTTCGGATTCATTAAGTTATTTCTGAATTAAAATAAAACATACAATTTGTCATTGATTTTTGCAATCATATCGAAATCCCCATTGTCATCAACAAAGTTTTTTTCATTGAAGTTTTTCTGTCCCAAATATCGTTGAGGATGTGAAGTTAAATGGTTAAAAAGTAAATAAATTTTAAGTAAAATAATTTTAAAATAAAACCATTTTCGAAGTAAAAGAAAACATATAATTTGTTGTTTGTTTTTATAGTCGTATCGAAATCCCTATTGTCATTAACAAGGTTCTTTTATTGACATTTTTCTATCCTAAATAGCACTGAGGATGTAAAGTAAAATAGACATCCGTCCAAAAACCAGTTTACGGGTGGAAACAACAGAAAAATATAAGAGAGGACTTTTTAATGAAAACACGAATAATAGCATTAAAAGAAAATAAAAGAAATTCCCCTGTACACAAAACCCCTACGATCTAATCTTCGAAAAAAGTTACTCATTATTTTCTGGTCACGTATCTTATGCCCATTAACCATTTTTTATTCTGTTATTCTTCTTATTTTATTTTTTTATTATTTGACCGGACTTATTTTCTTCGGAAATACCGGAGGGTACGAATTCGTGGTCCGAAAATTACGTCATACCATTCAGAACCGATGCCAACAAAATGGAACTAAAAAGTATACTTTTATTTTATCGTTTGGCTTTTCAAAAGAACCTTTTTAATAACAATGAATCTTCAACACGCACAGTAGAGAAAGATTATTATTTTCGTATTTTGATTTATAAATCTCGGATAGGAGAAAAAAAAATGAAAAGATTAATTCCGGCAATGATCAGGAACCGGTTTCTTCCAGTTACGATGCATCGTTAATAAAGCTGTCAGAAAACTGCCCACTTAAAATTTGCAAACGATGTCGAGTTGTGTTCTCTAATGTCACCTTCATATGTTTGTTCCTTTATACTTGTTTAAATCATTTAAGATTCGAAGGTCTCTCGTAACATGAGGGATTATCGCACACCTGATATAATATTAACAACATGTTTTTCCTTATTAACCCTTTTCATTATTTAAAAATGCTTTATAGTAGGCATCAAATTTTATGGTTGCGTTGTTCAAATCACAATTGAAAGAGCGCGTTTTTATTGCTCGTATGACCCACTGATTTACACTGTTGTTGAAAACATTTTTAATGAGAGTACCTAAAATACGTCGGTGTAAAATGCTCGTAAAATTGCCTGAATAGAATTCGCTAGTCTTTAAAATAACAATGGCCCATTGAATTGTATTACAAATATAGATATTGTTACCTGTGGAACATCCTACACAAGATTTAAGATTTTGCAATGTAAAGCAAAGAGAATTGAGTGTTTTACTGTGAACCCCATTAGCGCAATCGTTTGAATGCACGAACGTCGGGGTTGAGGCATAATCTTAAATGTATGTACAGTAAAAAAAAAATAATAATAATAATAAATAAATAAATAAATGAAAACGAAAAATTCTGAATAACTTTTAATTTAATGATCGGATTTCCACGAATCAGGACTCAATGGAGGGCCTGACTGGCCTATGTTAACTATTTAGTGGTGATAACTAATGAGAACTTTAATTTTGATGCGGTGGCTTATTCTTCACGTGGTCGTGAATCCTCATATATAATAAAAGGTGTAGTTATAAGGTCCTCTAAAGCTCCACGCAGCGGAAGAGATGTTTTGGGGAGGTCTGTGTTGACGTGCACTAGGTGCACACACGATAAGATTTCTGTCCATCAATATATGTAAGGCTCCCTATATGTCCACTCATGAGCCTACTGATGGCACTCTGGACAGCTCTATCACTACCAATTTTGAGGGCATTACAACTTTAATTTTGAAAAGCAGAATTACCAATAAATCGTTACCATCAAAACAGGAATAGTACCCAAATGTTTAAATACCGTATTTTTGGATGTCATTAACCAAAATTGTGTTGTTGTTTTTTTAATACCAAAACTATCATTACTATACAGTACGGTAGCTTTAGCAGAAATTTTTTTCTCCGTATTCAAATCCATATCTTTTTGATTTAGAGGAATTTCTTTAATCGGGAAATTTTTTTTTAATACTGACATTACAACTTTCTTTTCAGCAATATCTGATAAAATAAAAAACAAGGTTTTCAAATGCTAGAATTGATTTATTTATAAATTAAGTTTTTTTTATAGTTCCTTCTAATATCACCGCTTATGGCCCACATAAAACCTTAGAAATGCAAGGCCCAGGGCAAATGTACCGCCAGCCCCCTAAAAACAAAACAAAAATCCATTCGATTATTTAATATCAGTTATTGTTTTCCACGATTATCGTCTTAAAACCACCTCTTAATCTTGAATCCATTAAGAAACTCATTAAATCCCTAGATTAAAAATAACAATAACTGCCCGCATAAATAACAGTTTTTCCAAATACCTAGATGCGAATGGGTACAATCCTTTATTTCTATTGTCATGCCTATTTTTGTAAGATCTATCATCAAAAAAGGATGACACACCCAAAACCTTCAATCTCCAAAGAGGTTGATACCTGTTCCAAACAATATTTTTCCCGAGTTTAATAACTGTTATTACGCCGAGACGAGTCGCAGAGGAGATTACACTGTTCTCCAAGAGTATTAACTTCTCTGCCACGCGCCACTGTAGCACAACTATAAATAAATAAATAAACAAAACTCGAATGTACCCCGAGGAAAACAACCTAAATCTTAGCAGAAAATTCTCTTATTTATGGCTCTTAAAGGTCTTCTTTAACTTCTGCAATTAGATTGGGCAATTGCCGTGCAATACGTTGATTTGGCTGCAATGGTTTTTCATGGAATGGTTAATATCTGTTATTCAGATTTTATATCGATTTTCAGTGCGTGGAGAATTCACGACTTTTGTATTAGGGCTATAAAATACCCGTTCTCGATGAATTGTGCCTTCACTGTTATAATTTTGAGAAACAATAAAATGAAGTTGAGATTAGGTTTCAGTTACAATAAATTGTAACTACCTAATGTTTTCCAACTGGCCTGTAAATGGGGTATAGAAAAAAGAGCACTTTAAAATTCGGAAGAAGAAAAACTATAATTTTAATTATATTGACTTACTTTGTCGGAAAAAAAGCACCTTATTGACTATTATATTGATCCCGAATTTAATGTAATTAAATAATTATTCTATCATAATTAGACGTTTTTTAAAAATCAGTTAGGACACAAAGTTTAATTTGAAGTTGAAAGGACAGAATTTTTAAGATTTTATTTATTGTTAATTTTATATGCAGTTGTATAATATTGTTATAAATAGCTTATCAATGAACAATCTCTTAGTGGATAAATCTTTTGATGAGTTAAAAATAAAATAAAAAATGATAAAATATTTCAATTTAATAAAATATTTTTTAAAAAATTAAATATTTGAAAAAGTATTACTTGTATATTATTATATCGCAATACATTAGAGAAATTTAGAATAATTTTAAAATTTGAGAAGAGCTTTATAAATTTGTTAAACAGAATGAAGCGGAAAGATTCTTTTTCCATATTCTTTAAATTAATATTTATATATTAATTAGTTTTTAAGGAAATATCTAATTACGTTCAAATAATTATTTAATTATATTAAAATCGGGAGCAATGGCCTTTATATAAAAATTTAAAGGAAATTTGATTTTCAACAGTTAATTGTAGTAAAATTTTTAAAAAATTCATTTGTTTTACATGTTTTGATTGCATATAAATTAAAGAATATGTTTCAAAAATTATTAGTTGTAACTTGTATGATCGAGAAAGTTACATAACGGTTTTACATTAAAAAGCGTCAATTTCATATTTTGTTCAAAAGGAATTAATTGTGGCATAATTTAAATGCATGAGGAAAATACAACATTTTTCGCATTGACGAATTTAATGATTTAATAAGCTTTTGTTCAAAAATTATTAATTATAGCACAATAAACGTGCAAAAAAAACTACAGTATTTAGCATTAATTAAAGCATAAATTTAATAAGATTTTGTTTAAAATGTATTCATTACAGTATATTTTGAATGCATGACAAAGATTCGGCGCTTTTTGCACTACTGTAGGTATCAATGTTCAGAAAGTATTTAGTTTTTTTTTCAATTTAATGTATTAAGTTAAATTGTATTAAGTTCAAAGTGTTAAGTTATTTTTCAATTTAATTTTTTTAAATAATTATTTGCTATTTGAAAACTACAAGGTAGTTACTCAAAAATGTCCGCGCTACTTTGTAACCTAATGATATTCAGTCAAGGTTTCTCTGAAATGATATTTACAAAGAAAATAAGTGCTAATTTTGAGGTTAAATTCTTTTAATAATGAACTTAGTCAACTGAAGTAATGAATTGAAATTCAATTAAACCCTTGTGTGATACTCAGAAATATCTTTATTGCATCGCAAATATACCGTAAAAGTTAAAGAAAACTTTTGAAACAAATTTACTACTTCGATAATTTACGGAGAAAAATATTCCGGTTAAATTACCGTAATGTATGGGAATGACATTTTTGGTAAAAACATAATACTCATAAAAAAATGATATTTATTGAGCCATTAATTTGGTAATTTTTCCGTTCATATGATAACGTTTTACCGAAATTATGATTTTCAAAATTACAGTACTTATTACCACACATTTAGTAAAAAAAAAAAAAAAAAACGAGCTTTTTGATATTCTCATAAAGCCAGAAGCACGGTATTCTGATAGTTTTGGCTACACTTCTTTTTTAAAGTGTAGACCAGTGATTCTCAACCACTGTGCCGCGGCACTTTTGTGTGCCGCCAAATTCTTAAAGTGTGCCGCCAAATTTTAGAAATGTATATGGTAAAAATTATACTGCTTTTTTTATTACGAGTAGAGTCCCAAAGGATTTTAATAAAACTATTCATAAAATTGTTATTGACAACATTAGAGGAGAGAATTATTCATTATTTCACAAATTTAGATATAAAAAAATTTTATTGGGTTCGTAATTCATTTGTGATAACGAATACTTCTGTATTTAAATTAACTTTGAATGAAGAGGAAGTACTAATTTCGCTTTCTAACAATCGAGATTTAATTTTAAAATATTCGGAAGAATCAATTAATTCATTTTGGATTAACATTAGATGCGATAGCGAAAAAAGCTTTAAAAATATTATTACAATTTTCTACATGTTATTTGTGTGAATTCGGATTTTCAGTATTAACCAACATAAAAATGAAAATAATATCGAGATTATTAAATGTAGAAGACGATATGAGAGTAGCATTGTCATTTTTACGATCAAATATAAATGCAATTATCAAAAAACATCAAGCTCAAATTTCGCATTAAAAGTATTCTTATTATTCATTTGTAATTAATCCCTTAATAAACGTACTGTTGTTTTTGTAATACATATTGTATTATTTTATTTTACATTCCAAATTATTATCATAAACTATATTACACAGTGTATTATAGGTAAGTAAACAACTTATAACCTTATATTTTTCTTTGTGTGCCGCCAAAATTTGAGATCGTTAAAAGTGTGCCGCGACAAAAAAAAAAAGGTTGAGAATCACTGGTGTAGACCAAACATATAATTGGTAAACTCATTACACTTTTTTTAACAGTTCGAAATTTTTTCCGCAGTTCTATCCGGCAGATTCTTCAATAAAAAAATAGAAACAGTTTTGCATCGCATTACTTCATCTATCTTCTATCAAGTAAACAAAAAAAAAAAACAAATCGTTTGCGAACTTATTGATTGAGAATTTCTTGATTTACGATGCTGTCTACAATTTTAGTTAAAGCAATATAATTTTAAAAAAATCAATAAGAAAATAAATATTTAAATAAATTTAAATACTAAATTGTCTCTAAACTTAAAGAAAATTAACTGTACTATAATTAAACTTTGACGATCATGATATTTTGTACAGTGCAAGGTAACGCCAAGATTGATGATGTAGATTAAGATCTCGTTTCAAGTTCTACATTTAAGATACAATTTTGACATTAAAACATTAAAAATATATTTAGAGTCTTACGATTATTCAAAACTAAAATAAAAAAGATGAAAGTAATAGTTAGCTGCATATAGAATCTTTTTTATTTGTTTAAAGGTTTTTAACTATGCTAAAGCTTTATAACCAGATAGCCTTATTCTTTATATCCGCTGTTATTAATGAATTTTATTCGTGCACTAAAAACAAAATAAAAATATTTGATTGGAGAAGTTATTTATTCTAAACCACATCACTTTCAGAATACCAAAATAATCGCGTGCAACCTTATTTATATTCTTTGAGGGTTTTAAATGTTATTATTTTTAGAATAAGGAGTTATGATTATTTTCCTTATTAATGGTTTTACTAAAATTCATAAAAAATCTATTATAATTTATAAAAATCCTGTTTTTTGAGTCACATTCAAGCGATATGAGTAATAAAGAAGAATTATTTGGTGAGACATGTTTATTTATTTTCCTTCCAAACTATATAACAGGGGAATAAATGCAGTCACAATAGGAACACTAAGTCACAATTTAGAGCACATTCGTACTCGTGTAATTAGCACCTGTTTCTCATTTGATGTCATAGCTGGTAGACTTTAAGATTTTTATGTTTTCAATATAGGACCCCCGTATATTGACCCTGCATTTAGCGATAGTCCAAATTTAACGACGAAAATACAGTCGTTTGTTTGGTGCTGTGCCATAAATGTACTTAGAAATTTTAATTAATTTTTTTTCGGAGTCGTTTCATTATTTCTCATTTGAATTCCGGAGTCGTTAATTTAAATGTTCGACACCCACTCCCACTTATACTCGACAAAAAGTTTCTCCAGAAAATAATACAACTACTACTTATAATTAATACTTACTTAATTACTACTAATTAATTAATTAGTTACTACTATTAACTACTACTAATTAATACTTATTTATATATCGTATTAATTTTAAATGGTAGAATTTTTTTTTTTTTTTTTTATGCTCGATTGGAGATGTAGGTGTTTTTATTTAAAATGGATAAAAATAATTAATAAAAAAATATCTGTTCAAAATATTGAAATTATGCGAAACCGTTATTATATGAAAAGAGATAGATATCAATATATCACACACATGCGCACATTTATACACTGAGAAAAAAAATGTTTGGTCACAACTACTAGAATATGATAAAATTTACCGTGTTTCTGACTCTATGGAACACCAAAAGACTCGGTAATTTTTACCTAAGTTCTTTGCCAATGAATTTGTTAAAGTAAACTATTAAATATTGTTTTATTATATGTGATGAAAAGTGGTAAATGTGGTAATTTTATCATGATACCTTAGAGGATGGCATAAAACCATTTATTCGGTTATAATATTTTTCAGTTTTGCGTTTTTTTTTAAATGTATGGTAATAAGAACTATAATTTTGAACATCAGAATTTCTGCTAAACCGTTACCATGTGAACAATAAAATTTACCAAATGAATAATTTAAATACCGTATATTTTGGGTTTTATTACAAAAAATATCTATTTTTTTGTACCAGACATGTCATTACCATACAGTACGGTAATTTTAACAGCATTTATTTCACCGTGTATATAAAACACACACACATACACTGCACTATCAAATATTTCGATATGTAATAATTTCAAAATTGATTTCATTGTCATTATTATATTCTCTATTGTGGCTATCATCATGGAAGTGTTAAAAGAGCAAAAACAAATGCGATTAAATATAATGACTGGACGAAGTAACTTTATTAACGAAATGTACTGCAGTTTTTTTTACAGGTATGGAAACTACAGATGATGCAACATTTAATGTATTAATTATTTTGCGATGAAAATTAGTTAAAAGAAAGTTTTGAAAACTAAACAATACATTTTAATGAGAATAAACTTTAAAAAATGGTAAAAAATAAATGTTTAAGTTCAGTAAATAGTAATAATTAAATGAATAAAAATAGCAAATAGTGAAAGAAGAGCGAAATTTTCACTTCTCAATCATACAATTCGTGTAGTTTGTTTAGCATTTTCAAAATTTTTAAGCTATTCTTGATTTTTTTTTTATTCTAACCTCCAGCTCATGATTGGATTTAACTAGCATTTTTCTGATTTCCTACCTTTGGTTCGCTTTTTGTTGTAAAAATATGCTAATGGAAACTAAACAAAAGAAGACTTTATGGAAGTCTAAAAAACGATGTTAAAGAATATGGTTTAAGTAATATTCTTGAAAATAACGATTTGAAAATTATCAAATCCTATCATAACCATAATCCGGACGTTAAACCGAATTTTTAATAAATATCACATGTATATGCTAAAATAAAATAAACACTCTATGCTAAAAATTGTACTTTCACTTCTCAATTATGTTAAAAATTTTTGTACTAACCTTGAATTTTTTATCTTAACCTACCGGATTTAACGAGCCCCGGATTTATTATGCTTTATCCGATTTTCCGTTTCCCAAGCTCCTCATTAGATACAAGTAGTGAAAATATGTTAATCGAAACTAAACGAGAAAAAAAAATTAATTTATGGGAGTTAAAAGATGATTTTGAAGAATATTGTTTAAATATCATACTTCAAAATAAAGAATAAAAAAAC
Organism: Parasteatoda lunata; assembly: GCA_949128135.1. Classification (NCBI taxonomy): domain Eukaryota; kingdom Metazoa; phylum Arthropoda; class Arachnida; order Araneae; family Theridiidae; genus Parasteatoda; species Parasteatoda lunata. The sequence continues at coordinate 56,107,420 of OX421979.1, read as the reverse complement.
TCTCAAAATCTAGTATAATCATAATACGGAGGTTAAATAAAATTTCCAACAAATAACACATGCGTTTGCAGAAAATATAACGTTTTTGCAGCAAAATAATAATAATTTCTCGCCAAAGAGCTCTCCACTGATTATTTTTTTTAAAGAATTAATATCATATTAATGCTTTGTTGTCGTGTATAGGAGCAATGACCGGCAGTTTCTCCAAAACAAATTTTCCCTAATGCGAGCATATCGTGATTGTTTCGCTTTTGTGGAATTGTCAATCAAAATTTTGATGCTTTTTCAATCATTGAAAACTAGCCACGCCATTTGTGTCATATTGAAATGGAAACAATAGTAAGAAAATTATGCCATTTTTTTCTATGTAAATTTCAAGAAAAATATTTTTTTTTATTGGCGATCGTTTTTTCTTCCTTTTTTTTCTTTTCTGTTTGGAACAACAACAACAAAAAAAAAAAAAAAAAAAAAACACCTGTTCAAATCCTAAATGATATAAAGTTCTTTGAACGCAAATTGATTTTTTAATACCTACAAGTTCTTAAGCACGTGTTCACCATTAGTTACATTTTTAAAGAAATCTCAATAGTAAAATATTATTTATGGTTCCCAATAATTCTATGGTTAATTCTGTGGGATTTTTTGTATAGAAATTATTAATCAATTTATATATGATGTCTACATTTTATTTAGATAAATTTGAATAGCTTTTCAAACATATTTGCTAAATAGTGGACAGGTCAAAAAAGAAATTTTTCCTAAACATCGTAGAATATTCTCTTCTCAGATATTACATGCTTCACCGTTAAATCATTTTTTAATATGATTAAATATTTTGAACTTTCTAAACATTAAAGCTTTTAAAAGGGAATGCAGGCCTTAGTAAACATTCTTCTACTATGCATTTTTTTTTAAATATAATAATAATAATAAATAAAATAAATTATCGTATAAAGTGAATTGTAGTTAACACCATTTAATAGATTGACTTTGACATCAGATCGATTAAGTTCGACAAATGTCATATTTATTTAGGGTATTAATTCAGAATCTTGCTATGATTGATTTTTATTATTTGCTCTCCAAAAAGTAATAAAAGCGTCAACAATTACTTTTATTAATCTACGTTGTTTCAAACTGCATGCCGTGTTTTCTCTACGGCGTTAAGAGATATTAAAAATTTTAAAGATAATCACTGCTAGTTTCCTACTTTCATACAAGGTTAAAATCTATATTATAATGCGCATCAAAAAGTTAAAAATGGAACATCAAAAAATACTTTGATCATAAAATTACATTTTCATAAGCTTGTCTTAAAAATACACTTCTAGTTCTTCTTGTAGATTAAATATCTTGCATAATTCAATATTTTTTAGATATACTTTGTGGTGCGATATTTTTTTTATCCTTTTTGGAGTTGACTTTCTTAACTACAACATAACATTATTCTATTTTTGTTTTGTATTCTATTATCTTTAAACGTTAATTCAGTTTTTTTTCCAAATGTATAACGGCGTATTTTGTTTCTAAATAGAATTTTAAAGCTTCCATTAAGAAATAAAATCCATTTTAATATAAATCGTTTGCATATCTTTTACAAAACATTTGTTTATATTATAAAAATAAGAGGTTCTTTATAAAGATCCACTAAAAATAGGTGAATAACACAATTTAGATTATTTTCGTGCTCTTTATAATATCGTGCTTCTTCAAAATTAATCGGAATCGCTTGGTGCTTCCAAGTACTCTTTATTATGAACTTCAAGATTACCCAGAATTCCCTGCAATAACAATCCATTTAGAACTCAGCCGACATGAATGAAAAACATATTAATCAGATATGTAGAAGACTTTTTCCTCTAATTTATGTTCTTTTTTTTCTGTTAAGGGATAGTGACATTAAAAAAATGGCTAGAATCTAATCTCTCGGGTTTAGTTCTAAACGTGATAGAAATAATGATAATCTTAACAGATCTACTTAACTCGTACAATTTTTGTCGAGGGCTTGTACGTTTACTTGTGAAGTTAATTGGGTAATTACTCAACTTCTTTTGAGAACATGAATTAAAGAAGAATATCAACAAAAAAGTAATAAACTTCTGAAAAAGAATATTATATTAATTAGGTCCTCCTAACAACAAAGATTCGGATGAAGTATAATTTGCTTTCGTTTTTCTAGACTGCTTTTTCTGTAGATTTCAAAACTTCTTTGTATTTTATTTTACTTATATATTTATTGTCTTGGGCAATCTTATAATTTTTAAGTGATCTAGTTTTATACTGGCGGTAGCGCTTCGCGCTGTCGTGCCACAGGTCCCTGGTTCGATCCTCGGGTGGGGCAAGGTCGACTCAGCCTTTCATCCAGAGCCTGACAAAGGGAGGGGCATACGGGGTCGTTGCCCTGGGCCCCACATTAGAGGGGGCCCCCAAATCGTAAATCCATGGCTTTCTGTTGCGGAAATCAGCTTCATTAGCTCGATAAATCAGTACCAAGCATGCTTGGGAACTAAACACTGGGGGTTCCGCGTTCGGCTGACCATCTGACCGGAACATCTGCTCCTGCACCCCAGAGCCCAAGGTCAAGAAAACTGAGATGGGCACAGTAGGCCTTGGCCCTCTTTGGGCTGTCGCGCCGCTGAGTTTAGTTTAGTTTAGTTTTAGTTTTATACTGGTGAAACTTTTTTCCATATTTTATATATCTTTCATGTTTTTGGAAATTTTTAATCAATAAAACGCAGAATTTTTCTTTTCACTTACTATTTTACGCGTAATTTTTTACTGCTTCACGCATGATTTACTTTATTACTTTGCATTTTCTTTATAACTTACTGCTTTTTCACAATCAATCATTTTTTATCAGCATCATTTAATAGATTCAACTAGGAATAAAAATTCTGGAAAAATTACCATTCTGTATAATAAAGACATTTCTGATGAAAAAAATAACCTATAAATATGGCATTTAATACCTAAATATATGGCATTTAAACCATTCATTTAGTAATTTTTCCGTTCATATGGAATTCTGGTTTTCAAAACGATAGTTCTTGCTGCTTCACATTTAGTGACTAATACAAAACTGGAAAAAAAAAATAATAATAAAAATGAACCGAATAAATGCTTTTTATGCTGTACTCCCTAGGTATCATGATGAAATTACCGTATTTAACCACATTTCCCAATTTTTTCTTTCATTTAGAGCCAGAAACACGGTAAATTTTACAATTTTCTGTCAGTTTTGACCATTTTTTTTTTCTTCTTAGTTCATTGCATTGCGAATTGATTTATATAAACCAATTAACCGCGTAATTTTATTTCTATATTTTCTTTTTCATTTCAAATTGGTATTTGAATGAAAATATGCGTTAGTGGGATTGAAGAGGATTTAAAAATGTTATTAAAGTTTTAAATAAAGATTGAAGGGGTTTTATAGGTGATGTTTTTTGAGTGAATTCGAGTGAAGTAGCTTTAACTTTATACTATAATAGTAGGCTTGTGCTTAGATTTTATTTCTTGTCCTCGAGCTTCCAATATTTAAAATCCTAACACTTATTTAAATTGTTTGCGTCATAACGTTTAAATGTGCAACAAGCTACAAGCGTTTTAATGAGCTACGGAAAGAAAGGCTTACTAATAATACTCGATAACTAATTCTTTCTAAATAAACTTACAGTCTTCTTCCTTTCCAAACTCTAAGTCTAATGTAATCCCTTCATCAGTAGAGATATTCTAAATTTAAAGATAAAAATAAATTAATCTTGCATTGTTAAACAATAAACGTTAAGAAAACGATTCGAAAAATCACCAATTATTTTTTTTTTATCGATTGTTTGAACAACTGGATTCTTGTAAATGACGTCATCGTAAGTAACTCGATTCAAAAGCCAATCAGGTTCGACACACACTCGTGACGTCACTTACAGGTATCCAATTAAATCGGATTTAAATCAACTGGCTAGGCATAATCAATTCATTACTTCTCGAGTTGCAAGTACCCAATTGTAGTTCGTTCCTTCTTTTAAAGTATTAATTTTAAAATGATAACGCAAAAATAAAATAAAAAATATGATTAAATCCAATTTAAAAAAAACAAACAATTTGTCACATTGACTGAAAATGTCTATGTTTTTCTAACACTCGTCAAACTAAAATAACACTCTACTATATTTCTATATATTCACTATTTTCTTTAAAAAATATGTTAAAATTAGCTTTCAAATTTTGAACAGCACACAAATTGCTGTAAAATAATTAGTAACCTATTTTGTGCCTTTATTTCCATTAAGACAATAGTTTAAATTGAAAATTAGAAAAGGATTTCAAATATCACCAATTCTGTTTTTAATCGTTTGTTTAAGCAATCGCGTTTATTTCTAACTTTTCACGCATTATTTTTAAATCGAATATAGCATATTAAGACATAAGTTAGAAAACGAATTTATCGATTTCAATAGTTTAATAATGACGCAAAACTTTAAACTACAATATAATTTCTGAATTTTCCTTTTTTCCTAAACTGAAACAACAGTTTTTCATAATTATAACAATAAAATCACAAAAAATTTTAAAAATTAGATATTTTTTTACAAAATTTTGTTTTAGCTTCAGCTAAGAAGGCACTTAGATGTTTATATCAAAATTATATTACGTATGCTTTTCATAATTCGAATATATATGTTTCCTATTTTACAGATTTTATATTATAGACAAATCACACAGAGAAAAAAAAATCTGGGAAGGTTACCGTACTGTATGACAATGGCATTTCCGGTAAAACAAAATCCATAATTCTGATTAATAAAACCAAAATATACGGTACTTAAACCATTCATTTTGGTAATTTTTTTATTCATATAGTAGTTTCAACAATTTGCCTGAAATTCCGGTTTTCGAAATCATAATTTTTATTACCACACATTTTGTAAAAAATACAAAAAGGAAAAGTAAATTTAACCTAATGGTTTTTATGGCTTGCTCTTATGTGTCACGATAAAGTTACAAAATTTTACCACCTTTACCAAATTTTATTAAATATTATAAAATCACATTTTATAGTGAATTTTACCAAAATCATTACAAAAGCGCCTCGCAATGCCAAAGAGCCAGAAACGCGTTAAATATTACCATATTCCATATTGTAGTATTTACTTTTTTTTTTCTCAGTGCCTATTAATATTCAAAATATCTTGCTAATGCCTGATTGGAGAGTTTGTAATATCGTTAACTCTATCAATCAATGTCTGCGGATCATTATTGCGAGAGATAAAAATTAAATTATAAGTTCACGAAAGCCTCTAGATTCTAGAAGATTCTCCATGCTTGATTTATAACGTAGTAGCTACAACTTCGACTGAAAAATCAACGCGAACTAAAGAACAAAAGTTTTTTTTAAAAAAAAACATAGTTAATACACATTTTCTCAAAGGCGTGAGTTGTTTTGACAGGCTCTAATAAATACTTTCAACAAAGAATAAGTAATTCATAATTCTATTAATTGAACATTTAATTTTTGTGATGTGAAAGGTGATGTTCTAAAAGCTTTTCACTCCCTATAAAGTATTGCACTTATTTACAAAAAAAGCCAAACATAAATATAACATCTACTCAATCTTATTCCGTCCATTATTTTCTATCTACTCAAACTATTTATCCTGCCAAGAAAAAAAAAAAATAATGAACAATCTAATTCTTTCATACAGCAGAAAAAACTAATAACATGCCTACTATCAATAAGGATTACAAAATAAAATAATAACGAAAATATTCGTTTTAATTCTACTTTGCGAAAGGAAAATTAAATTATAAAAAAAAAAAAAAAAACATTTAAATTGGAAGATTTCAAATACATTTCTATGAAACCTACATTAAATTAAGTACCGTTTTATACTTATTTCCTATAATTTTTATAATTGTAAGTTGTATTAATATAAAATAACAATTACAGCAATAGAATTTTTTTCGTAATTTCGTGAGAAAAAAAAAATCAATTACTCGAAATAATAGAATTTAGGATGTTTAATTTATTTTTAACGAAAAAAAAAACTATTTTTCGTTTAAAAAAAAATAATTAACTTTCAGTGTTTTCACCATTTTAAAATAAATTATTTTGGACTATTTATTTTTACGAAATATGATGTAATTTCCCATAAAGAATTAAAGAAGGAATATTAAACAGTAAATTAGTTGATGTTACACAAAACTAGGGTATTTCTTTAAAAAAAATTTAATTGCATTCGATAAAAATTGCAAAAGTTAAACGCCAAATTTCATTTAATAAAACTTGATACGGATTTTCTTTTAAAACATTACATGGGGTAAGCATGGGCTCGCCCAATCCTAAGTTGAGGGTGTGACATTTCTGCAAACTAAATTGGCTATTAATTAAAATATTTAAAAGCAGTAGTTTTAATTTTGATGGATTTCAACGTTGACCGCTTATATATACAGTAATACAACTCTGCTAGTTGCCTTTATTTTATTTAAATTTTTAAAAATAATTTTGACTCGTTGCGGGTGTTACCTGACAAGGTCATACATTTTCATTTTTCAGTTCAAAAACTCAAAATTCTGTGAATTAAAATAACTGCGTGAACTGTGTTTTTCTATGATAAACAATAATGTTTATATAAGTTATATTACAAAATTAAACTACTTTCTCTATTCTTATTTGTGTAAGAAATATTCAAAGTTTCCGATGCTTATGTAACTTGTATGAATAATGAAATAATGACACACAAATATTTACAACAGTAATAATATTTTTCTTAGCCTCTCATTCTGCTTTTGTCATTGTAAATTTTTTTCCTTCTTGGCTGCTTTTAATTATTATTAATTTTAGTTTTTTCTTTCTTGCTTTTGTCTCTTTCTCTCATTTTTGTAGATATTCTACGCATTTAAGGGGTTTTTCTTTCACTTTTTTTCCGGGAAGTTTCTTGATCCTTTATTGTTATTCGCTCTTCTGAAAGAAAAAAAAAAGATAATATATAAATATAGCATTAAAAGTCCAAAACTACAAATTTATAAATTGTAAATAATTTTTATTGTACAAATTTTTACTGAAACTATTTAAAATTAGATAAATTGAATTTTGCTTTATTTCAAAATCAGTATCTATACATTTTGTGCTAGCTTTTATAAACATTTAAATAACAGTTTCAATTATTCTTTTTTTATTCCTTATTTTTATTTAATTTGTTTTATTTAAGTAAAAATAGACAAAATCTGCTCCTAATATTATATTTATTTAAAACATCAAAAAAGAACTGCTGAAAAAAAAAATTATACATGTATATTTAAAGAAAATTGCGGGGGAAAATGCTTTGTTTCCTAATTTTAACAGAGTTTTTACATTTTAATACATCTTCTTAGTTCCTATAACACTTATAAAATATTTTCTTGAAGAGGCAACAAATCATCAATCCAAACTGAATTAATAAGCAATTGCATTCAATATCACATGCTCAAATGAGACTAATTTTTATTTATTAACTGAGAATCACACAACTCAATCAAAGGGTGTAGTTACTCTTGTCATTTACATATTTTACAGCTTATTATTTTTACATAAATTTTCTTGTTGTATTCTTCAACAAATGACAGAAAAATTAAGTCTGTAGTACAAATGATAGTTATTGTGCTGATATTTGATAATTAATCTTTGATATAATTTTTAAGGTTAATGATTGATATCAATACAAAACGCTAGACTGTAAAAAATAACTAAATTCTAGATAGATATAACTAGATATAGATAGATATATCTAGTTATATCTATCTAGACTAGTAGATCTATCTAGTTATATCTATCAAATAACTAGATACAGATAGATATTTTATAGAAAAAAAATTGTTTTTATCCGTTATTCGCGAAATGTAATTTTTTTTTTTACTGACTTTTTTTTTTAATATTTAACGGTTTAAATCTGTTTTGTTGAAAAAACAGTTTGTCTCTGTTTTTCATCCTACTCGTAAACGGAGTAAAACCTTCAGTTCCAATTCTAGTTTTTGTCAGTCAATTTTGTTTACCGTACGGTAACTTTCTCTTTTTTTTTTTTTTCCAAATCATTTTAGGATTATTTTATATACTTTCTCTTAATCTTCAGCAATAAATTTATGTTTTTAACATGGTATACATAAAACAGACTCGACTTTTTTGTCGAAATAATGCTGTACCGGATTATTATGTATCTTTAGATATAATTTTTTGGTTATTTAAGTTGTCAGACAATTTTATGAAGGTGGGTCAACTTTATAGTTTCAAATATTTTTACACTTAAATAAAATTTCAATAAGCCCTTCACGATAAAAACAGCTTATAGTTTTTCTTCATATGAAAACTAGAGCACTGAGCCCTATGAGGTTCGAATTCCAGCGTTGACTGTCCGTACAAATTCTGCTCTCGGCTCTAACCAACCACAATGCTGACATAATTTTATCGAGTTTTCTTGTTAAAATAACAAAATGTGTTAATAAAACAGTTTGTTTGTTAAAATAACACTGTTAAAATACCGAAGATTGTTTATTAGTATAACAATACTTATCTGCTTAAAAAACACGTATAACAGTATTTTTTTGTTAAATATACAACTTTATACTGATACATCAGGGAACAGCTTTTTATGTATAGTTTTTTAAAAAAGTCTTTTTTCGCATTGCTTCTTATTGACTAACTAAAGATTTCAAACGATATTCGACTCATACAGGGAAATAGTTATATACCTTTTTAACAAGCTTTTGATCAGTAACAACCATAAACAAATTCATTTTTGAAGCATTGTTATTCATAATAAAGTTAGTAAGTAAAAATATTGATTGGAATAGTACAATTTGTAAGACAGTTAATTTAAAAGTATTTATTGGAATAGTAAATATTGTAAGAAAATTCATTTAGAAGTATTGATTGGAATAGTAAATATTGTAAGAAAATTCATTTAAAAGTATTGATTGGAATAGTAAAGATTGTAAGCAAATTCATTTAGAAGTATTGATTGGAATAGTAAATATTGTAAGAAAATTCATTTAGAAGTATTGATTGGAATAGTAAAGATTGTAAGCAAATTCATTTAGAAGTATTGATTGGAATAGTAAAGATTGTAAGCAAATTCATTTAGAAGTATTGATTGGAATAGTAAATATTGTAAGCAAATTCATTTAGAAGTATTGATTGGAATAGTAAATATTGTAAGCAAATTCATTTAGAAGTGTTGATTGGAATAGTAAATATTGTAAACAAATTCATTTAGAAGTATTGATTGGAATAGTAAATATCGTAAGCAAATTCATTTAGAAGTATTGATTGGAATAGTAAATATCGTAAGCAAATTCATTTAGAAGTATTGATTGGAATAGTAAAGATCGTAAGCAAATTCATTTAGAAGTATTGATTGGAATAGTAAAGATTGTAAGCAAATTCATTTAGAAGTATTGATTGGAATAGTAAAGATTGTAAGCAAATTCATTTAGAAGTATTGATTGGAATAGTAAATATTGTACGCAAATTCATTTAAAAGTATTGATTGGAATAGTAAATATTGTAAGCAAATTCATTTAGAAGTATTGATTGGAATTAGTAAAGATTGTAAGCAAATTCATTTAGAAGTATTGATTGGAATAGTAAAGATTGTAAGCAAATTTTAAACAGATTGATTGATTTAGTAAAGAGTGGTTGTGACCAGAAGACCTGGCTGGATTGAATAAATCAGTCCACCATTCACAATTGAAACGATGTAGGAAAAACACGTTTTATTCCTAAGTGTTAAATAATTTTAAAAAAATTCTTATAAACCTGGTTTAAACGAGACTGTGGAATTCTTTCTAGCTCATATCCATTGTAGAAGAAATAACTTAACTCATATCCATCGGTACGCATCAGAAAAAAAAAAAAAAAAAAAAAAAAAAAAAAAAAATCTTTAACGGGTTATATTTTCTTTTTTCGAATTATCAACTTTTTTCTTCATATGACAAGGTAATAACAATCATTCATATTTTGAGACATTTCCTTAGATTATTATAAAGTGTTCGTTTAAAGCCGAAAAAGGAACAGATCGTTCTCAAAATGAGATAATTTTGCGGTAATGGGAGCATTTGTCATACTATTGATAAATGAGCAGAAAATTACCTCTGAAAGTGATGCAGAGTTAAAAGAAAATTCCTAAGAAACGTGAAAACTTAATGATTGCTGAACAATGAGGCGTAATTGAGCGTTCTATTAATTACGGCTGATTGGAGGAAATTTAATGGCGTGGCCTCAAAACTAGCCAATATATGAAAACGTTTACGTGATATAAATAACGTCTGTTTATAATTTTTCATCGTCTTGGAATAACCATTGTTGAAAGGAAAGCATTTTGCATGATTCTGAAAGCATTTTGCATGTCTACGATGTCAATTACGTCATTTGTAGGCAATTTAAAATGAATTATGAAAACGGAAAAACTTTTTATACTGTTTAATGCAATTCAAATGAAATAACATTAATATAATAACAAGTATAGTTAATTCACCAGGAGTTGGCATTTGACTCCGCCTCCTCCGATGAAGAGTTCATTTCAGCGTGGGAGTATGAGGAGAAACTTCTCCGTGCTTGAAATTGAGACAGCCCTAAGTGAGCGCCAAACGCAAAAAGTGAATTCTTTTTCAATCACTTACTTCGCTTTATCATCTGCTATTATACCTTTTTTTTACTCTGGCTAATTAAATATATTGCAGCAAAATGTCTCAAAAAGGACAAACCTTATTCACTGTAAAGAGAAAATATCATCAAATTTATGAAATATTTAATGTTAAAAAAATGCACTGAAAGATTGCGAAATAAATATTTTTGTCATACGATCGCCAAACATTAACCTTGTTCAGGATTGATCACGTCTTTCCCCCCAAAAAAAACGAAATAGTATCGTCGGATCCCACGTGATGAAGGCTTTGCCAAGCGCCAACTCCTGGTGAACGAACTATATATAAATCATAACATATATTGAAATAAATTTTGTACAAACCTTTATTATACTCTCCTTTAAAATAGAGTTGAACGAAATGAATCGATGAGTAAGCAAACTTGAATCGGCTAATTCGAAGCATGAATTCAGTGATTTAAAATCTAGTGAATCAATAAATTTGAATTATAAATTGAATCTATTATTCAAACCCAGAAGTCTATTTGAATTAATAAATCTAATAAAAAGAAGTTCGTTGAATGACTCGAAACACAAAATTGAAAAATGATTCTGATCAAACGAAAAAAACTCGAATAATTAAATTGGATTCACAAGTTGAACCAGTGATTTCTGTCAAATATAGCAGTTTACTTATGAATCAGTTAATTCCTTTAACAAATCGAGTACCTTATTTGAATAAAATGAACTGATTCGTATCTTATAAGCAAGATATTTCAAATCGAATGAATCAATTCATTTAAATAAAATAATTCTAATTGAAAGACAGATTCGAATCAGTTAAAACGAGTCACATAATTCCAATAACCATACAAATCTTCGAATCAGGTGGAATTCATTTGAGGCAAATCTATTAAAAACGATAATTTGAACCAAAATTTATAAATTACTAAACCGAATCTGTTTTGAAACAACTTGTGCATCAAAGCATTACTAATGTATTCGAAAGAATTACCGATCCCGTACAATTTGTGCTAGTACTAAACAGGAGGTGACAAAATCTAGGAAACTCACACCCACAAATTCTATCAGTGATGTAGACAGATTAGAGTTTAGCTCCAACAAATCAGCAAATTTCTTTTTTAAACTTTTAATATTTATATGCCTAAAAGCCACAAAAATATGTGTTGAAAACTTTTTTTTCTAACCTAATAAAATAATTACAAACGCTTACTTCACTTTGATAATAAAAACGTTGACTATCACTATTAATATTAAGGCGTAGTATCAAAATATACGTTACGAATACAAAATAAAAGAAGAAATCTGTGCCATTATCAAATATCGTCTGCTGAAACAAAAAATTATTAAAAAATTTTTTTATGCATTAATGGATAAAATTTATAGTTTTGTTAAAGAAATCGTTCGCGACATCAGTTGATTATTTAAATTTTAAAGTATGGCAACATTTTCTTCATTTATATTAACTGATATAAATTCGATTATTAACTGATAGAAATTCTAAAAAGATTCAATAAGTTCAGAGTTTATATGTTTTTAATTAAAATAAAAAATAATTATAACTATAAATCTTACAGTGGTTCACACAATAAAATAAACGTTTTGCCTAGAGCTCCTTGAATTTTAAAAGGAAGTTGACCACAGTGATACCATTTTCCTTAGAGAATGTTACAGGTAAAAATTTTAATTTCTATTTTCACTGAGTTATCAATCTAAATTATCATTTTGTGTTTGAAAAGTATAAGAAACAAATTAAAATTAAGTTTAAACAGTTATATTTTTATTTAGAAGCATTAATGATTCAAATAATATGGTAATTTCTTTGTAAACTACAGTTTTTTATAGCTATTTTTAACCTTATTATTTGATTTTAAATTTTAATTATTTGATAATAAACATTTTTATGTTTTTTCTTAGAAATATTGATCAAGACGTTAGTTAGTGCATTAAGCAGAAATGTAAGTCTTTTATTATAACTCTAACAATTATTGTTATTATTATTAGTACGATAATTTGGATAATAAAAATTTTTGTTATTTAATTTCATTGCTTTGTATTTTTCTATAATTACTTTTGAATTTTTCTATAATTACTTTGTTCCAATAGTAAATGGAATTCGCTTACTTATGAAACAAATAGGATTTTTTAAACCTGAAAAACTATTTATCCTTTAAATAACATGAAAAGAAAATGGTTTGAAGCGTTCTTATTGTTGTCAGTGATTGAACTGAAAAATCGTATAATAAAATTTTTTGTCTGTTATCAACATAAAAATTAAAACTTATAATGGTATTTATTTGTAAGTTATTAATTTATTTCTTATTTAAAAATATTTTTTCTGCTCAATTTGTATCACAGATATATTTATTATACATTTGTTAAATAATCTTCATTCATTTTTAACTATTCCATACTCCTTATACTTAACTTATTTTAACATTTCAGGAATTTTTATTCTTTTTAAAAATCTTGGAAAGTAGAAATCTTGCTTATTCAAGGTAACAATCTAATTCAAGAGTAAAAGCTTCAACGTAAAAGTGGTTAAGTGGTGTTGTTATACAGTAATTATATAAAGAATTATAATACTTCAATTGGCAGTGTTAGAACGTATTGCCATATTACGCAAAATTTTATAAAAAAAAAAACAATTTTTACAGTTGTACCATCATTAAGCTGCAATTTGTTTTGATAAGTTACATTTACTTTGAAAATATGATTTATACAAAACTGTGTACATTCACGGATTCAATTATTATTAACTTTTTAAACTGTTACTAAATAATGTTTTTGGTTACCGAATAAGCGATTTTTTTTTAGTAACTGAAAAATAAATACAAATTTAAAAAACAAATTTACAAATATGTTGCTGAAGTTGTCATTGATAACCGAGCTAAATGATAGATTTAAATTCCATCTCAATAGATTCAGGAATTAAATCTGTGTTAATGGAATAACACATTTTAGGATCTTTTAATTTATAAATCTATTTACTGACAATTAGTGAAGGGCAGTGAATGGAAGGCGAAACACCTTAAAATTACACAAAAACTAACTCTAGCTTGAAAAAGAAAATAACGGTAAACAGATAAAATGCATAGTTTAAAATTAAATAGTTGCTTAAGTAGCATATAAATTTAACCAAAAGTCCAAAAGATTTAATAAAAAAATAAATATCAAGGTGCGCACTTCCCAAAGTGAAACGAAAAACATAATTATCAGATGTTTTTAAAGGAAGAGATCCAAAAATTTCAAAGAATAATTGCGTCTAGTCGCGTATTTCTTAGGGATAAACACAATTACCTACTAAACTCTATATTTCAACATTAAAATCGTTTGGCGCCACAGATTAGCTTCCGTCTCTATTTTCTCACTTTTTCTAGAAATAACCGCTGAACTTCGAGGTTCGTTAAACTGCTGGTCAAACAAAGGCAAAAAATAATTCTCTTCTTTTTCAATGACAATCGCTTTGTTGAAAACACCAATGGTCTAAAAATACAACACCAGAACTGACACATAGTCATTTGACCCGTTCACTATTTCTCATTTATCTATCTTTTATTTATTTATTCTTTTAAAAAAAGAAATTTTATTTTATTTTAGTTTATTATAGCTATTCATTATCAAAGGTACAGATCCGTGATGCACATAAATGAAAAGTTTTTTTATAGTTCTCTCACTTACTTTAAAGCCCTATTTTAAAATAAATTAAAAACATTTTTAAAAGAAATATCAAAATTAACTTTAAAATTTTGTTAAATAATTTAGCCCTCAAACAATAACTTAAGATTTTGTTTTTGATTAATCAATTAAGATTCCAGATGAGGAAAACAACATAAATTTTCAAACTAACAATTTTGTAAAAAATATATTTTAGGAATCCTTTTTCAATTTTCGAATGCAAATTGTGGTTTAGAAGTACAAATTTTACTACAAGACATTTTTATGTATCAAATTTTTTTCTTTTGCAATGATTTTTGAACTAAGAAAAATGTGGAAGTTAGATAATTGAAAACTAATTTTAAAATATTTGAAAACTAATTTTAAAATTTTTCGAAAGCTAATTTTAAAATATTTGAAAACCATTTTTAACACATGTAAGATTTTCTTTTAAAATATTTAAAAGCTAGTTTTATCATTTTATTTAATATTATGGATACCTAAGCATTGTGAAATAGCAGTTATAGATTATTTTTTTAAAAAAAACATAGAAAAGCTATTATGACGACAAAGTTACTATACAATTCATTGCAATGGTTTTTAAGAAATAATTGTTAAATTTTAAATGATTAATTATTTCTGGGATTTATAGGAAAAACGAGGAAAACTGAAATTAGTATTTAACCCACAAACCTAAAATTCCCCGCGGACAACAAATTTCTCGAATCCGACGTCCGCGCGGATTTTTACGTTAAAGTTCGTGATACATTTTCAATTTTTGTTATCTTACAAGAGTCTATCGCCTCACTTCTATAATGACCCTCTAATCTAGAAATACAGCAATATACTGCGCTTGGTGGAATTGATGTTTTCTCTGTCTGGGAGTACTGCAGCGGTTGAATGGAGCTTTTCAGTAATGAACTTACAAAAAAACACATTACGTACTGATCTTAACAAGAAGCGTTAAACGCAATTATGAACATCTACCTAAATGGAAAACCCCTTTCAGATTTCTGAGCACAAACCTCTGTAAATCATTAGATTGATTGTGGAACTGGCAAACGTCATATTTGATTCATTTAAAAAACGCAGTACCCTCGGATTAATTGACATTCCAGATAACTTGACCTTTGTCGTTTAAATTATTTCATAAAAGAAATAAATTATTTCATAAAATAAATACTAGGTTACTATTAGTAACCTAGTATTTCTTTTATAACTGTATAATGTTATCCTAGTATTTGTAATCCTAATAACTACTAATTCATTGTGCAATTTATATGATAAATGTTTTTAATAAATAAGAGAAAATTATATATTTTTTTATTTAGAAGTGACGGGTTAGTTTAAAAGGAGGACGGGTTGTTTGTTGGACAAGCCGTCCTCGGGGACGGTTAAAATTTCCCGAGTTTTTTCGAGCCCTGCGACGACCCCTATAAATATTCAATGTATAGATATCAAACTGACTGATAATTTATAACACTGACTACAATAATTATAATTCAATTAATAACAATAGTACACATTTCACATGTCAAACAAATTGGAGAGAATCTTCATTAAAAATAGTTCTTTACGCATCATTAAAGAGACTAGGAAATAAATTTGACCATTTTGTAACTTTATAACACCTTCGAGGGTTGTTTGTGTAGAAAACAATTCAAATATATGTATCACTTTCCGACCGAGACCACTTGTTTCGGATGGTAAATAAAAGAACTGCGTTCCTTTGTCTGAAACCTCGCAGACGACACTTGTGTCAGCTGCCATTTTTCTTTCTTAAAAGTCTGGAATTTTTTCTTCTTTTACTCGTGATGCGATCAGCTGAAAAAATTTCTGTTACTTTGAAAACAATATTAAGAAAAATGAGTGTGTTTTGTCTGAAACGAAATTAGATTGTGACAATGAGTCATTGTCACCGTGCTTATCATTGTCTCAGAACATTTAAAAAGTCGTTAGCGATAGTTATAAATTTTGATGCCTCAACAATAACCATTTATAAACGCTGTGTATTGCATAAATTGAACTGATATCAAGTGGAAAGTAAACAGGTGAATAGTAAAGGAAAGGAAGAATAATGAGAACAAAATATACCTGTGTAGTAACATCAGCAAAAAAAATTATTTAAGATGAGAGTTGTATTAAGAACAAAACAGATGTTGATTACTGAAATAACCACACTAAAAGTGAAAATGACAACGAAAATCCCCTATTCTAAAAATTTAGTACGATGTAGTCCGAATTACTTAATTTAAAGTCCCAATCGACAAATGAATTTCAAAGCAATAATTAAATGGTCCTGTTAATGAGAAATGCTTTTAAAATTTATCAATATTAATTCTTATCACAAAAATCATTTGTTTTTGGTCATTTTACTCATAGTTCCTTTGATGAAGTTGACAAGGACTTCATCATGCTCATTTATTTATTTTAAGAATTCTGGTGAAAATTTTCTTTTTTCATTACATCTATATATTAATAGGCTAGCAATATTTTGTCTCGCTAAAAACTCCCAAACTACGCAACAGAATTCAACAAATAAGGTGTCGTTTTAAAGGTATTGTTATGTAGATGTGCAATAAGGTCTTAAATTATGAAATTTTCCTTTAATTAATTAATAAAATTAATAATTTAGTTTCAACCAATGAGAATTCAGCAAATCATTTTTCGGGTGGTTCGCATAAGCATTGTTTCCGTAAGCATCGTTTGATTTAAAGCATTTCTGAATTAATAGATTGATAAACAAAAATAAGAGTGGATAAAAAAAAAACGGAACTGAATTTCTTAAAAAAAGAATTCAATATTTTTAGTTCCTTTGATAAATTTTTAGTTTCATGATAAATTTTTTGTTTCGTTACAATAGAATGGCAATGGCATCGTGCGAATATTCAAACCAAAACAAACGTGCGAATATTCAAACCAAAACAAACTTTCTACAAACAATTATTTTGATTTGAGATTTAAAACGATATCTTAGTTATTTAGTTCTATTTTTATTTATTTAGTGCCTGCTGCCTAAATAAAATGCCTGCTATCAGGCGTCGAAATATCTCTGGCAGACGTCAGAGAAATGAATGGCGGAATTCTAAACGGGAAAGCATTTCTCGCCGAAGGGAATCGCCACCTCTACAAATTCGAGATTTTTACAAATCTGCATTGACTGTTCATGACGATTGTGACCCCTTTACTATTGGATCTATGACTTTTATTTGTAACTTTTGTCATGCTAAGTATTTTATGTTAGAGAAGACAGGAAGTAGCAATGAATATGGTATTTGCTGTCAGAAAGGCAAGGTTGATCTTCCTTTATTGTCGCATTCACAATATCTTAAGATTTTATACTATAGCACATTTCTAATAGATTTAACGAATTACATGTCATTTATTTGAATTCAAATATATTTTAATGACTTAGTATTTACTAAAAAGATGTAATTTTGAAGAAAAAAAAATTTATATGGATTTGAATGATTGTTTTGAATTCTTAGAATTTTGTGCATTTGCAATGTACCTAAGTTAGTAGCGAGCAAAGCGAGCTTGGTTTGCGAAGCAAAGCAAACCATATAAGATTGCGTAGCAATTTTCGGGGGTTGGCGAGCGTTAGCGAGCAGGGGGCGCAGCCCACTAGTCTTCCTTTATTTTTGTTTATCATAATTGAATTGCTTTAAAAGCAAGAGGGATTGTAAGATGTTCATTGCTGTTTTCAAGTTCTGCATGGCTGATGATAATATGAGCTACATTATGATGATACGGGTTGCATTTTAATGAAGATGATATGGGCTTCACCATACTAAACTGTTTTGCAATTTCCAGTAAAGCAAAAATATTTTTCATTAGACCGTCCTCGCTATTGTTCTCTGTACAAAAATTGCTTTAGAACTAGAGTTGAAAATGATTCAAAATTGTGGAACTAATATTTTTTTTTTTTTAAATAATTTATTAAAATTAGTTTTTTTTTTTTTTTTTTTCAATTAAGCTGACTAAATACTTTAAAGCTTAAGTTGGTTATTATAAATTATTCTTTAATCAGCAAAATAAATGAAATATGATGAAAGATCCATTATTGTTGTGG
The DNA here is from genome assembly GCA_949128135.1 of Parasteatoda lunata. Classification (NCBI taxonomy): domain Eukaryota; kingdom Metazoa; phylum Arthropoda; class Arachnida; order Araneae; family Theridiidae; genus Parasteatoda; species Parasteatoda lunata. Next base: position 56,089,060 of record OX421979.1, on the reverse strand, counting down.
TTTTACTTTGCTCGACCGAGCCATGAAAACAAAAGTGAGAGTTTTACAAATTAGCCCACTTGAAGCCGCGGTGAATCAGATAAGAGTATTTGCCTCCCAATGGAGGTAAACCTTGTTCGAATCCCAGCTGTGGCTAGTTGGCTCAAATTCTGCTCCGGCTCACACCGACCATAGTTGACGTAAAATATCCACAGTGTGCTAACCTTGGAAAGTTTTCGTAGTTTTCCTCTCCGTGTAACGCAAATGTGGCTTATTTTCATCAGAAAGTCCTCCACGAGAGGTAGTTTGTCCTAATGCTTGATTGAGGAGTTCCTTCGTCATCTAGGTAGGGCTGAAAATTACAAGGGTACGGAATTGAACTTTGATAGTCGTCAACTCAGAATTGGATTGCCTATTATGGCTGGATCGGTAATAATATAAAATAAAAGAAAAATTTACGTACGTGAATTTTTCTTTTAAATTAACAAAGTGTAGGAAACGTACAAAAGAAAAATCCTAACTTTATAGAGTAAATTTTTGTTTATTCCTTGCGTTTCCATTTTGTGTTACAGTAAAACATTTTAAATTATCTTCTTTTAATTTAAATAATATTTTTATGAACATATAGAAAAAAATATTTACTGCTTAGATTAAAATTGATTAAATTTTATTCTTAGATTTTAGTAGCATTTTTGTAGTTCTGAATCAGCAGTAGTTCAAACTTTAGATAGGAATTAAATTGGTTATAACGTTGCTCATTTTCTGTCTCAATTTAAGTGGTATGAAGTAAATATAATTTTTATTAATTTAATTTCGCATTTATTTACTTCTGTATTGGTTACATTTAAGTTACTTAGAAGTGATATACTATAACTACAAAAAATACTTTTCTCTGTCAAGAAAAATTAATGTGTCAAAAACTTACGGAAAAAAAAAACATTAGCCATAACCTTGAAAGAGCACAAGGCCGATTAAAAAAAAAAAAAAATTCACTGAAAAATAGCAGAAAATGCTCAGTGGCGTGTTTTTTTTTTTTTTTTTTTTCGCTTATGAACTTGATCTAAAAATAAAAAAGTAAATTCCTTGAAAAATTATGTTTAAAAACTATTATTTTTGCAAAAGATAATAAATAAATTTTGAATCCATGATTAAAAAAGCAATTTTCAATACGTATAATCACCGATATCATCTGCTCTGATGACAGTGCTATTCAGAGGGGGATGACCCCAACTTATCTGCTCAGAGTGGGCGCTTAATTTGAGAAGACATAGAACAAAGAACAACACTTTCAGGTAATAACTAATCAGATGAGATAAAAACAAAACAAAATGAATGGTGCGGCATCCCAAATGGCATCTTATTATTCATTTTTCATTTTGTTTCTTCTTCGGGACATTCAATTTATCGTTTGCACAATGTGAAATGGAACGAATTTTCTATTCATGTTTTATGAGCAATCGTGACACGTCGCACCTGGAGGGCGTGACTTCAAACTCTTGCAGACACTGCATACTATTTTCAGAAGCAGTTTTTTTTTTTTTTTTCTTATTCTTTCATTCGTTCTGCAGGTGTATGGATAGCTGACAGGCAAAACGAGTTGAAAAGCAACGTTTAACTATTTTAAAATGGTATACTATTATTTAGCTCAATTAGGGGTTGATGAATTGACGGTATGAAATTCTTTAACTAAAAATTATCGTCGTTACTTTATTTTCGAATCTTAAACAAACAAAACAGTCTGTAATATTTATTGTGTTACTAATCTACATGAATCTACACTACCTTTTAATATGCTAACAGTGCCCCCCCCCCTCCTCCTTTTATCATTTAGAGGGCCTTTTTTTCTAGTATTAAGTCAGAATATTTTCGGGGTTGAGATAGACTTTTGAAAAGAAAATCACTTTGCTGATTTCCAAAAATTAATTTGATTGAGACCTTTTTTCTCGGAGGGAAGGTCAGTTTGATTTTCAAAATTTTACCTTCTATAAAGAATTATTCACAGACGAGAATTATTATGCTTTCAAATGACCAAATTTATAAATTTTGTGTTTGTGACAAATGAGATTATCACCAAACTGGCGCATTAAAAATAGTGGAAACGAAAAGAAAAGTTTTTTTCTTAAATGTGTTATTAAGAGCAAAGCATATTCAATTAAAGATTTAAACTACTTTATAAGACTTTACATTGGCAATTTTACTGAAAAATGTATAATAATTTTATGAAACAATGACGATGAAGATCTATAAAACTTTAACAATATTCAGTAATTCAGGAAAATGTTAGTTTACTTTACTTTATAAGAGATAAATCTAAATTCAAGTTTATAAACGTTCTTTTTTTCGCTAAAACCTATGGTACTATCGGCTATCAGGATACATCTAACAAATTTCACTCAAATTATTTAAAATTTTTCATGCGTCTGTTTAGGATAGTTAAGATAATTCTAATCCAATTAGTACATATATATGGGTTACATACAATAGTAAGTATATTAAAACAAGGGATCTTAACATATTAGAAATATTATGAAGATAAGTTTAAGTATAATTTATTTGCATTATTATTATTGGTCCCCAGTGAGGGCTTGAAGCTCATCCAGATAGGTACACGCTGGTCTGGGAAGTAAAGGCAGCTTATGCGAACACATTGCCACAATCATGCCGTTTGTCATGAAGTTCTAGAGCCTTAACCTCCATGACCCCCTGGCCCACGATGGACTGTTGCGGGAATGCTTTTTAATATTATTAATATTTACAGTTTTTTAACAGAGGAAAGGTTATCTTGATTTGTATTATCATAGAATATAATTTTAAATTCTTTTTGTCGAATTTTCCATATTTTTTTGAAATTATTTTTTACACAATAGTCTCCTAAATTGAAAAACCATGAACTACTTTTGATCTAATGATCGGATTTTCATGTTCTAGGACTCAGTTTTAGTGGCTTGAGAGGGTGACCATAAATATGCAAATTTATAAGAGGAGAAGATATTTTAAGTTACGAAATCAGACATATTAACTTACTATCTCCGAATAAACATACCTTTTATTTCTGACCCAAAGATGTGGGTGGTAGCCGCAATCTGGGAAATATGGTCCCAATAGTTTGGTCAGGAGGGTGGATTTAGGGAATTTTCGTAGTTGTCTATTACCCCTAAATTATTTAAGAAACAACTTTCAAAATCGAATTGTTAAGTTAATAAATGAACATCAATATTATGCAGAGCACGTATAAGAATTTCAGTTTGCTTGCTTTAGAATAAGTAGCCAATTCATCTCATGATTAATTTCAAACACAATCATACTCAATCACAATTGAAATAGTTTTTTTAATTGATCCTCTGTTGTATTAGATCACTACAAGTTTTTTGCTGAAAGTTTCTAATAGAATGGAATTTTTTTTTTTTTTTTTTTTTTTTTTTTTTTTTTTTTTATACAAGAAATACATTTTTTTTTTAAACTAATAAAAATTACGGTTATTTTCGTATTTTATTTTAAGTTTACAATTTACTTTTAAATAGGGCATCCATTACAAAAAGATGTAGGATTGGATTTTGATTACACAGACAAATACAAGCCATTTGGAATATGATTAGTTAATTGCTAGTTAGCTATTTCTGGAATATTGTTTATGGGTCACAGCTGATTATGCATAATAACATATCTTCCTCACTTCCTAATTAGTAAATCTCAGTTATTATTTCTTTTTATTACTCTTCTAGAACTAGTTAAGACTGAAGATTCTTTAAAAATTTATATATAATTAAATGATCAAGAGGTAAATGTGTCATTTTTACACTTAATGGTTAGCATTCCTTCCTATAACAGGTTCAAAAAAAGAGTTTTATATATTTTAAAATCATGCAGCGTAAATTGAGAATACATATGAAGCAGTCGGAATAATATAGTTACTATAAAAATAATGAAGCTATTGTGGAGAAAATGTTTTTACATAATAGTTCTTCGATAGAGTATATATAACTGGTTCTAATATTCGGGGCAGTTTAAAAAAAAACGTTTAATACAAATTATTACTTTTGATTTAATTGATTATGTTAATACGTACGCTTTTTTTTTATTGAACCACAAGGTATTCGTGGATTGCTTTTTTATTATTTATAAAAATATAGCCTTTTTTGTGTTACAATTACTTTTGTTTAAACAGTTACACAAAAAGAAAATTTTTACTAATTTTTCTATTTTTCTGGGAATTTATTTCACTTGATGCAGTGTTTTAAAATGCCAGTATTATTGAAACGCTCGATTTAAAATTTTAAATCAATCTAATGCTTTCTTTCATAGAAGCATTAGACATAAATAAAATATTTGTATTCATTATTAATTAAAACAGATTAAGGGGTACGAATATTTATTTTTCACTTCAAAAATTCGAGATCTAAAGGGTTAAAACGTGCTAGTTTTGCAACAGGCGTAAACGATTAGTTTTCCTTTAAAAAAAAGTTCTTTTTGACCTAAACAAAACTCAAAAAAGTAAACAAATATTATTTTTCCCCACTAAATTTTTTCATGATCTGAAAGATTTAAATAAGCAAAGTTTTCAACAGACATAAACGGCCCTGATTAGTCTTTTTTTATAATTATTTAAGACCTAAATTTTGAACAAAATAAAAAGGAAACTTAAAAAACCCTGTTTGTGTACTTCTTAGAGTCAAAAATAATTATTGTAGTTTAAGTCAGAAAACTTTCCTTTCCGATACAGATGTGATATATATAAATATTACAATCCAAACATCACCCTTTGTTCTTGCTTGCAACAATAAGGCAAAAAAGTTCTTTAACTCACAAGTCAAACTATGACAATGAAAATCAGAAAAGTTTTGGTTATCTTTAAATCTCTATCTTTTAGGAAGGGTCGGTAACTTTTCTAAGAAACTTGCTTGTGAAAGAGTTTAGACATTTTTTTTTTTCTTTTTTCTTTTTTTGACGTCATTTTTAAGAGGAAACAGCAATCGCTAGGAGGCTTTGAGTTGGTATTTTTAGTAGAGATTCATTAACGTTTCGCTGAGAAATCCCCACCATATACCAAAGGCGATAATATTAGACCTAAGCTTACCCTTGTAGTTGAAAGTGTATTTATTTGAGCTTTTTTCCTCCCTCAACACTCAATATCTACGCAAAAGAAAAATATTATGTTTGCAATATTTTTTAAACATTATTATTATTATTTTTTTAAATGGTTAAAAAAAAAAATTTCATAGAATTTCTATTTTTTACCCAGTGTAGAATCAAATGGATATTAAATTTTTGTAATTTCCATTAAATTACCTAATTTGGAAATCAATGAAATTAAAACCGAAATCGTCATAACTTTATTCAAAAAAGTCTTTGTTTGTAATTAGATTTTAGGCATATTAGATTTCTTATAAATTTCTTAACGTGTGCAGTGAGCAAAAATAAAATGGATCGCCCTGGATAACTTTTGATAATAATGCTCGGATCTTCACGTTGCGAAATCAAACACAAAAAAGTATTTTCTCTGAATAAACATGCCTTTTTTCAACGAAAGATTCGGACTTCTGACCACCAAAATGTATTGGTAACCACAATCTGGGACATATGGTCTTAATAGTTTGGTCAAGAGAGCTATTCTATAATTCGGGCAATGGTGGACTGCGCTCAGTAATTGCCTCAATTATAACCCCCACCCCTAACAGTATGCTGATTGCGCTGCTAGTTGATAACGTTTGTAGGTAGATCTCTCTCCTCATTGACATGTGAGGGGTGCAATTTATAAAAATCAAGCACTAACTTGGAGATAAGCTTCTTCTTGGCCAAGAAATATATCAAAATATATTAGGCTAAGTTACTAAATTCGAGATATTGCAAACAGGATTAGATTTACAATTAGAATATAATACATTTACTGACAGTATTACATTTATCATTACAATTTTATTATCTTTATGGGTAAGTGAATTTACAAATGTATTTAAAGAACGGGTGAACTTATGCATTTGAGAACGTTGTGTTATTCTCTTTTCAACTTTTGATTTATTGTGAATAAAAAATTTGATTAGGACACATTTAAACGCATTATTCTGTTTAAATATAGTACTCAGTGTTTTGTAGTTAAAATTAAGAAACAATTTCAATCACAAAATAGCTTGAGAGTAAGAATTAAATAATTTTTAAAAATTTTACAAAACAACTCTTTTATAGTTTTATTCGATGAAGTAAAAATTAGAATATTGAGTGTAACTTCATATAAATGAAGTTATGTAAAATCAAGTTAATATAGTTTCAGTTAATTTTTCTGATATTATGGCATTTTATTAAATATTATCTTAAAATTTGTTGCAAGTTTTTCCTATTAGCTCTAAAAATAAAGATAAAAAGTCGAATAATATAAAAATATCAAATAAGTTACCAACTTTTATTTATTATTTTTTTTTAACTTAAATTTTTTGTCTCATTTGAAATGATTTTTTTTTTTTTTAACTAATTCCTTTTGTTTTGCTTACTGTAATATCGTAGTAAGAGTATGATTTTCAATATTGTATGTATATTGAAAATCAAATTCTTACTACGAAGCTACTGTAAGCAAAACATAAAGAATTTGTTAAAAATCATTTCGAATAAGAAAAAATGGGCGAAATTATTCAACTTTATTTTAAGGTTTTTATTTAAAAACACATAAATTAAATTTTAAAAAAATACTAGATTTCTAAGTTTCTGATTGCTTCTGTCAGGGTTGGCATAAATCACTTGATTTTAGTCATGAATTAAATGCTGATTAAACCTTTTAAATTTTTTTAAAGTAATCACTAATTTAAGTCAGCTTAATTTAAAAAAAAACGTTAACTTAAACAAACATAATTTTTATAACATTAATTATGAATTAATTTTTTAAAAAATTATTAATTTAACTTTTAAATATTTTCATACAGTATAAATAATAAATACATTATTAAATGTGTGAATTTTTAAAAGTCTGATTTAATTGATAATGTATGTTTATTAAGGAAGCGATTTTTTTTTTCTACTGAATAATAAAAGGCATATACATTAAAATCACTATGTTATCCCCTTCATTATAAAATGCATTGATGTAAATCAATAGTGATTATATTTTCTAAAAAAATAAATCAATAATTTCAACAAAATGATTAAAAAATATTAATTGAACAAAATATAATTTAAAATATTTTCTACTAAGAAATTTGATTTGAATTGAAAGATTTTTTTTACTAAGAAATATCAAAAGGGATATTCATGTAAATTATTATGTTTCAAAATAGACTACACTTAAATAAGAGTGATATGAAACCTTTAAATAGTAATTTTCCATTTAATATGTTTAAAATAATTTTCAAAAAACATATTTTAATTATATCCATTTAGTTTTCTGCTAATTAAAATACAATGAATCATATCTTATTGACATATCTTATATCTTATTGAATATAGAGTTAGAGTGTATCAAGACTTCCTCAAATCAGAATGACGTAATTTTTTTTTCGGTAATGCTTTCTTATCTAAACTAATTTACTTTTCATTAGATGTCTAGTTGACAAATTGTCACCCGAACAATTATCACCAAGTTGAGCCTGGGAAATATAACTATGATTTTTTTCTTAACGTAGTGATTAGTATGTAATAAAATAATAATAATTTTATCCATTTTTAGTAAGAAATATTAACTATTTTACTTCTATTTTTAAACAATAGTATTATTAGAATATTGTATCAGATGGTTTGGTGGGCAAATTTTAAAAAATCCAATTTATTTTATTCAAATAAAAAAAAATCCAATTTAAATCAAATATTTACGATTTTGGATTTAAAAAAAAATAATGACTGCCATCCATGGCTTCTGGTCAAAGTTGTATCCATAAACTTTTTAGTATATGAACTGTAAAAATTCAAACATATTATGTTCATATATTTTTTTAAAAATAATATGCAGAAGTTTGGTTAAGATAGATTTGTTAAAACTGGTTTAAAATTCAAATTATTAAATATATTCAAAAATTGCATGTAAAAATTATTTAAATTTTAAATATATTAAATAAATTCAAATTATTAAATATTAAAGTAAGGTTTTTTCAATTTAATTAAAACTTGATACTATTACAAACCTATAAAAAAATTCCTTTTAAATGAAAATTACTAAAAGATGGAGGAAAACTTATTGGCAAATCCCCCTTCCCCCTCAGCAGACTAGCTTCTGGCGAACAATATTGGCGAGACGATGCTTTTATCAGAAATTGTTTTAATGCATGAATGAAGTAAGAGGGATGGTCATTAGGGTTGCCTTAAGCGCAGTCCACCAGCCTTTCTTAAAGGGGGATAAGATGTTAGCAGCGCAGTCCACCATGTTTTAGAAAACCATTAGCGCAATCAGGTATCACCGCTATAATTCTATATATATGTGCAAGAAAAGGAAAGAAAAAAAAGGGGAAAAAAACGGACCACCCTGAATAACTTATGGTTTAAGGATTAGATCTTCACGTTCTAGGACGGACTCAATCTTAATGGCTCGATGGGGTGACATCAAATATGCTAATTAACAAATGCAGACGATATTTTAAGTTACCAAATTAGAAGCAAAAACGAACTTTCTCTAAATAGACAAAGCTTTTTTTCGATGGATTCAGATTTCTGACTAACAAAATATAGGGGTTAGTCGCAATAAGGGAAATATGGTCCCAATAATTTAGGCAGGAGAACTGTCCAAAGTTTTAAGCCCCTAATGTTAACTTTACTTTTTGCGTATTTAGCTATATCTCAAAAACTTTTCAAGCGAATGGAGAAAATTTTGCAAACAATTATAAATTATTATGATTATTATTATTATTTTATTTAATAATGGTTGAAAAAAATTTGAATTGTAAGATTAGGTTTTCTCATTATTTTAAAAAATATAATTTTATATAGCAAATTGCATAGTTAGGGCAAAATCTGCCGAATAGTTCCTGAGAAATCAAATTTTAAATATCTGTCTGATTTTTTGAAATTTAATTTCTCAGGAACTATTCAACCAATTATGCTCAAATTTTGTGTTTTACCAAGTAAAATTATTTACTTTAAAATTATGTAAAAATTGTATATTTTACGATTCAAAATTTTTTCGATCATTGTTAAATAAAATAGTAAAATATAATAAATATTTAACAAGTGAATTTTATAATTGTGTGCAAAAATTTTTCCACTCGCTTGAAAAGTTTTCGAGATATAGCAAAATACACAAAAAGTAAAGTTAACATTAAGGGGTCAAAACTTTGGACCGCTCTCCTGACTAAGCTATTTGGTATATATTTTCCTAATTGCGGCGACCCCCTATATTTTGGAGCTCAGAAATCCAAATTCATCAAAAAAAATTTCTATTCAGAGAAAGTACATTTTTGTGTCTGATTTCGTAACATAAAATATCGTCTGCACTTATTAATCAGCATATTTGAAGTCACCTCGAGCCATTAAGATTGAGTCCTAAAACGTGAAGATCCGATGATTAGATTAAAAGTTATTCAGAATGGTCCACTTTTTTGCGCACTTAACATTCGTTTTAGTTTGTATATATTTTGTATCATTTTACTTTGCAAAAAAAATTTGAAATTTTTTTTCTTCCAATTCATTCATATTGTGCATAAATAAGTAGTAATAATAGAAATTTTTAAAAAAATATATTAAAATTACAATTTATTTAACTAAAATGTAGTTCATGGTGTTAAGCAGTACTTAATTATCAAAAAATTGTATAAGATCTTTACAAATCTTGATCTTAAAAAAACAAACCTGACAAAACAAATATTTAAGTTCAGCTATTGTGTCAAAACTCGTTTAATTTTCATTGTATGCATACGATATTAAACTGCACTGTATAAATCATTTCTTCATAACAATAATTTAAATACAACCAACATTCCACATTAAACGTTGCATTTAAGTCTTTCATCATATGTTTTTAGATAAACACTTTCAGCTTGTTTTAAAACTAATGAGGATAGTTTATCTTTATAATATTTTTATTTTCTTTAAAAAAAAATCCAGATAAGAACTCCTTTCCTCAAATTATCGAATGACTGATCGTAAGATATGAAGTACCCGAAATCGGATTTTTCTGGATAAAACTGGCTAACTTACGTAAACAAACATAAATTCTTTTATCTTAGTGACTTAATATCATAACTTCATAATACTGAAAATTTGCTTGCAAGGTTTTATTTTAAATTTCTTGATTTAGAATGATGGGATTTCACATAGTATAAATATTACTTTCAAAAAATTTTTTCTACATTTTTCTAGATACGAATTCCGCATCTGGCTTGCACTGACCACAGTGCTGACGTGAAATATCCTCAGTGGTAGAGGGATCATGGGTTATAGTCCCCTTGCCGTCATGCTAACCGTGGGAGGTTCTCGTGGTCTTCCTCTCCATGTAACACAAATACGGGTTAGCTCCATCAAAAAGTCCTCCACGAAGGCAAATTTTTCCTAATACTCGATCCGGGAGTTCCCTTGTCTTCTGAATTGGGTTCAAAATTACAAGGCTACGGAGTTGAACATTAGTAGTCGTAAACCCATAAAATTGGGTCGGCTGTTCAACGACAGTTATATAAAATAAAATAAAATCTACTTCTAGATAAGAGCCCACTATAATAAAATATTTTATTGCTTTCCTAGAAATAGTCTGTGTTGTTTATTTTCAAAACTCGCTTCTAATCAATTTAAAAATAATGCTCTTCATTATATTGCTCCAAACCCACATCATGCATCAAAAATATGTGAATTAATAATAACAATAATACACAATTTGTCTATAAAAATGTTTACGGTAAAAGAAGATCATTATATCTTTATTTTGTTTCAAAGTTAGATGATAAAACAAATTTTAATTGGAACAATAATGCAATAAGAGATTAGGCCGGCGACCTAACTGTTTTGTTAGCCTCTCTAATTAGCATACTTATTGCGATTTCCTACAAAAAGGCTTTTCGCAATAACCGGAATAGAACATTTCACTCAACAAAACCATGAAGGTACACAAAAAGAATGAATAAAAACAAGAACGGATAGGCGTCGAGTGTATTTCAGTCAGCATATACAGCAAAATCTTTCTCTTTTTGGTACTAATTTGCATAAGTTCAATCTCAGTCACTGGATACGAATCGCTAGTTATAAATTGAATTCATTTTACACCTCTTGGATGGACTTCCGCTGAAATCACTGTCCAACCCCTCGAAAAGAAAGACAATAGACTCTGAAGGTAGAGAATTAACAATGCATACATACATTTATATTGACCTTAGCGATAACAGAGCCCTCTTGTTAGAAAAGTTACCTTTTATGTGAAGCAATTTTCGCCTTGATGAAGAAAAAAAAAAAAGTCGTCAGAGAACAAACAATGATAAAGGCCGGTGTTAGAACAATAGAATTAATTTCGTTTTTTCAATTTTGGCCTTTTTTTTCATCTCCAGATTAATATTGCTTCTGATGCCGATTAAATTTTTGTTGTTTAAACATATTTTTGGCATAATAATAGATTTTATTATTAATTTCAGTTATTTTTAAAAATTATTAATTTATTCATTTTTAAATGAAGTTATCGTTTTCTGATAAAACGACTTTAACGTTATAACCATTTAGAACGTATATTTTCGCTGAAAATATTATCGATAGATATTATCGATATATACTAATATTTATCGATAGAGATGAGTAAGACACTAAGCCCGCTATTCAAGTGTAAAAATTTCTATTCTAGAAAATTTAAAAATCAAACTGTTTCAAACTTTAAGTTTACTCACGAACTTTTTAAAGCACAACTCTTAAAAGAATTTTGGAAATTTTTTTTTTTTTATGAAATTCTGTTTGAGACGTTAGAAAAAGGGAAAATGTTTAAAATGTAATACAAAAATTATTAAAATTCTTACATTTTTTATTTATTTATTTTTTTGCCTTAACTGTTAGTTCCATATTTTTCAGATTGCGATAGCCCCTTCATATTTTGATAGTAAAGAATTCAAATACACCATAAAAAAATATATTTATTCAGGGAAAATACTGTGTATGTATTTATTAACATAAAATATCATCTGCACAAATTAATTTGTTTAGTTAAAATTAAGCTCTGGAATCATTAAGATTGGGACCTAGTGACTGAAAATCTAATTATTAAATAAAAAGTTATTCAAGTGTTCGCTTTTTTTTGTAAATGAAAAAAAAAATTGCGCATTGTACAGTGAGCTAAAAAAACGGACCACCCTGAATAACTTTTGATCTAATAATCAGATCTTCACGTTCTAGGACGCCATCTTAATGGTTCGAGGAGGTGACCTCAAATGTGCTCATTAAACAGTACATCCGATATTTTAAGCTACGAAATCAGACACAAAAACGCATTTTCCCTGAATAAACATACCTTTTTTCCAATGAAATCGGATTTCTGACCCCAAAAATACCTCAATATGGAAAATATAGTCCTAATAGTTTGGTCGGGAGGGTGATCCAAAGTTCGGATCCCATAATGTTAATTTTATTTTTTGCATTTCCCCCCATATCTCGATAACTTTTTAAGCAAATTTTAAAAAAATTTTGCACAAGTGAAATTTGTCCAAAGATAATTTCTTCCAAAAAATAAATTTTAGTAAATATTTATTATTTTTTATTATTTTATTTAATAATAGTTGAGACAATTTTGATTTGTAAGGTACAAAATTTTTATATCATTTTAAAGCATCTAATTTTACATGGCAAAACAAAAAATAATTGACGAAATTGGTTGAATAGTTTCTGAGAAATCGAATTTTAAATAAGTCATATATTTAAAACTATATATATATATATATTATATATATATATTTTTATAATATATATATATTTTTATAATATATATATATTTTTATAATATATATATATAATTTATAATATATATATTTTTTTTGGGGGGGGGCAGAGAAATCTGAATTCCTCCACAAAATAAAATGACTCGTTTGTTCAAATAAAGTACTTTTTTGCGTCTGATTTTCTAACCCAAAATATCGTCTGCACTAAATAGTTAACATATTTGAAATTACCCCCTCGAACCATTAAGATTGAGTCCCAGAACATGAAGATCTGATCATTAGATCAAAAATTTTTCAAAATGGTCCATTTTTTCTTATTTTTTTCGTACTGTACGTAGCAATCGTAAGCTAATTTAAGAAAAATATATAATATAACTTAAAGCATACTATTTATACGATTATTTAAAGTTGCCCCCTCCGTCCATAGCTGCGTTGAGGATATATTTAGGTTCTGATTCATGAGTTTGCCTGTCAATATCATAATTTTATTATAGCGATGATTTTATGCCATTTTAGGTAATTTGAGTAATTTTTAAATTGGTTAATATTTTGATTAACCAAATGAAATTCAACCACCCTCGCGATAATATCGTGTTCGATAATCATCAAAAAAGTAAGGCACTACCTTAACAGCCTGTTGTTGGTCAAAGGAGTCATGGAGATGAAGGCTACATAGCCACATTTTTCGAACAAAGGCATTACAGTGGCAATGTAGCCTGCATTGCGTAGCGCACCGGCCGTCTTTACTTTGTGATAATGAACACGATATTATCGCATTCGATATTTACTGTTGCAATATTGATCGCAGTATGATCGTTATAGATAAAACTCGTAATTTATGTTTATAGTAACAGATGGTATTTACGATATGTCGTGATAAGCATGTTTAAACTATCGTTATCAAATTATTTAAGAAACATTAGATATATTCCCAAGATCTAATCGTCAGAGAAAGGTCTCCTTAAGAAATTGACGCTTTCTTGTTATAATTGCTACTTGAAATATAAGCCTAAATATACTTAAAATCTTAATTATCCTCCTTAATTATATGATTTGATCGACGCGACTTGGAGTAAATACAACGAGTCTTTGAATTTATCTCAAAAACTATTATTTTTTTCAGGCTATTTTTGGAAACGAAATCCAAATTATGATTTAAAGAAAAAGCATAAATTGCAAGAACAATAGATATCTTTTTGCAAAGCTTACGTGACTACTCGAAGGTAGATATATGTTCATTTTTCTTTTCTTTTTTTAATGAATTGAAGGTCGATACTTTTCAAGGTCAAAATGGCGCATCAATGCACTCAAAAATTTAGTTCGTACGATTTTTTTTAAAAATAAAATGTTACTTTAATTTCAAACTTTTGTTCTTATTTGAAACTTAATTCTGTGGAAAACTTATGTATTTTATTTCAACGCTTGAGGAAATATTCTAGTGTATTTTTCCTAGAACTCACTGGCAAAAAAGGCACCGGAAAAAAAGAGCACGAAAAAGCACTGGAAAAAAAAAGCACCTTATTAACTATTATATAAATTTTACGTCAGATTCTATTCACGTCGTTGAATCCGATTTTTGTGTAACTGAATATTTACATGAAAGATAAGACATTTTTTAAAATCTTTATTAAGATACAAAGTCAATTTGAAGTTAACTGAAAGGAAGTTTTAATGATTTATATATATATTTTAATTATACGTGAAATTATGGAATTTATAATAGCATTGTTATGAATAATGTATTAATTAACTGTAGTCTCTCAATAGTTAATACTTTCATTAGTTAAAAAATATTATAATAAATAAATAAGTATTTCAATTTAAAACAATTTTTAAAGGAATAGCTAATTGGAAAGGTATCATTCGTATATTTTAAGATCATAATAAAGTAAGTGTAACTATTGAGTTTGAGAACAATTTTAGAACTGATTAAGATTCATAATCATTTAGTTCATTCATTTAGTATGAAGTGAGATAAGTTCATTTCCGTAAACTCTAAAGTAATCCTTATATTTTAATTAATTTTTAAAAAGTAATTATTTTTGATAATAATTAATAATTGTGATAACAATTATATTTATTTTTGTAATTATTGAAATCGAGAACAATTTTAGAGCTGCTTAAAATTCCTAATCATTTAGTTAAATGTGAGAAAATTTAATTTCCGTAAACTCTAAATTAATCCTTAATTAATTTTTAAAAATTAATTATTATTAATAATAATTAATGTATGTGATATGCAATTATAATTATTGTAATTATTGAAATTGAAAACAATTTTAGAACTGCTCAAGATTTCTAATAATTTAGTGAAATAGTATGAAGTGAGAAAAGTTCACTTCCATCATCATCATCATCATATCTGGCTAGACAGCCCAGGGTGGGCCAGTGCCTTCCTTTGAATTCGAATCCACTTCTCTCTACTTTTGACACTTGTTCGCCAGTTTTTCTCCTTTAGAGTAAGGAAATCAGTCTCAGCTAAATCCAGCCATCTCAGTCTTATATCACTTTCGTAAACTCTCACTTCCGTAACTCTAGAACTTTCGTAACTTCCGTAAATTTTAAAAAATACCTAATTTCATTTGAAAAAATGTTTAATAACTTTAAATTTTGGCTCGATGGTCCAAATTAAATCGATTGTTAAATTTAAAATTACTAAGGTGCTTTTTATCCCAGTGATCTTTATCCTTCTCGCTTTCCCACAACCTATATTATCGTTAGTCCAATTATACGACACGGTTTTTTCTGTAACCCCTTTCCGTTTTGCATCCAAAGGTCACAGGTTCGATTCCGAAAGTCTTTGCAAAATGTAAGTAAATTCAAAAGATTTGTAGTTGGAACCTAAATGCTTAAAACGGCAACAGTTGCGTCTGTGGTCGCAAGAACCATTTAAATTAAGAGTAAAAAAACATTGGAAAGATATACATAGCCTTTTTTAAATTCTTTTATATGTAAATGTATGCGAAAGTTATTCTTTTGTAAAAATATATGTTTCCCAACAAGATATTCTGAAAACATATTAAATTTAAGCATTATTAAAACTTTAATGACCTTAAATTTTATTTTAAAATTTGTTTAAATATCGTATATTATTTTTCAGAGACATTTCGATTAATTGAAAATATTTACTAAATAAAAATAATACAATAGCAATCTAGTAACAGATTTAAAGTTTTAGTATACTCATTAATTGTTTGACCGCATGCCCTGGGCTATTTCCTCCCCCACCCCCGTCTTACTTCTACACTGGATGGTAAATAGAAAAAAAAATTGCGGGGGGGGGGGGGGGGAGTCTATAATCAAAAGTCTCGAAAGTAGAAGTCACTTATAGATTGAACAGTGAAGAATTGAATGCTAACTCGAACATAAATAAACAGTTTTTCAAAAATTAATTAATACGTAAGCATTAATATAAAGTTAACGGAAAGGAACTTTTCACATTTTACACTTTTTGACTAAATGATTAGGACTTGCTTATACGAAGCGCTAAATTTTTTGGTCACAATGAACTGATTGTTAAGACACGGTTACCATCATATCGCCGAAGTCAAGCTGGCTGCGGTCAGTGCTTTAATGGGTGACCACTTGAATCAGTCTGCGAAGGGTTCGAGGGTGTGCTGCGGTCAGTGCGTTAATGGGTGACCACTTGAATCAGTCTGCGAAGGGTCCGAGGGTGTGCGGTATCGGTCCTCGTTAAACTGTTCTACCGCAGGTTGTCGGGCTACCGAAGCGGGGGTGCCATCCCCCTCTGCAGAGGATCAAAATTGCGATGGCAGGTGTCCTCAATGATGTTTCCCAGATCGTCGCCAATAGCCTATTGTGCATCTCTAGTACGACTTAAATGAACTACAACAACAACTCAATTATACTAATTATACTTATTGTATTGTGATCCAAATAATACTTATAAAATAGTGAATAGTTTTTAATTGTATTGAAATGAAAGACTCAATATTTTTGTTAGCATTGTTAACTCATCAATAGATGAATTCCTTGAGTTGTAACACAAGTTTTCCTCGCAAGTTCTCTTTTTCCTCCATTACTAATTTAAAAGAAAGAAAAAGTAAGTTCAGGCAAGCCTAGAGTAAGTCATGAAGATTCAATTGCTGAAAAAAATACTTCAAAATATTAAAATGCAAACAAATTATTAGAATAGAACTTCTCCGTTGCGAACTTCTCATAATTTATTTTCATTTATATATTTTAAAATATTCTTTTCAGTATTTGAAACTTCATGGCTTACTCTAGGCTTGTCTGAACTCACTTTTTCTACACTTTAATTAAATTTTAAATTAGTAATGAAGGAAAATGGGAATTTGCGAGGAAAATTTTCTTCATCGGTATGGCGTCCTCTTCAGGATAGCTAAAATATTAAATTTTTTAGAAAATATTATTTAATTATTACAAACTAATCACTGAATAGATAAAAGCACGATTTTTTTTGTTCTAGCTAAACATCATTATATTTTAAAGATAGGTAGGCAATATTGTCAGTTAGATATCCAATGAAGAGTAAATTAGTTTAGATCCAGAATACATTAAAGAAGAAAAACTAAGTTTCTATGACCAGAACAAGTCTTTCTTCAATATTGGTAAACTCTAATCTACATTTTTAATATGTTTTAAAAGCACTTACGATATTTAAATGAAAATAAAATCAAAAGGGTAAAATGAAAAATGCTTATTACTAGCGAATTGTATTATATACAGCCAATGGAATATTTTAATTTAACAGTTTATCGTTATTCTTATTCACTTTAGTCTGTAATTTTATTTATTTATTTTGAAATTAACACATTAGTTTTCGGCTAAAATCTTCATTATCAATTAAATGAAAAAATCACGTACTTCTAAAAACATTTTTAACTTAGTTTTTTATTTAAAATAATTAATTGGTTTAAATCAGTGATATTTTTAAAAAATATCACAGTTGATATAAATTAATGATTTTTTTGTAAAAAAAAATCAAGTGATTTAAGTCACGATTTTAATCATGATTCAAATCAAGTAAATGAAATCATTCCAATACTGGAGGAGATCAGGCATTTTAGAATTCAAAAGTTTGCCTAAAATGACAAAATTTCGACCGGGATTCACTCATGTAGGTATCTCTCTGTGACAGTATTAAAAAAAAATGACATTAATCAAACACTTTGGAAATGTTAATAAGTATTATTATAATTTAATAATATTTATATTTAGAACCTTGACACGACCCAAAGATTCGGAAGTGCAATCAAAACTTTTAGGCCTCTTATTTTTATTTCCTAGCATATTTAATTTAGCTGTAAGAATAAAGACCTCTCAAAACAGACCTCAATATGACAATAGCACATAAAAATAGTCACCTCGACAAAAATTAGAAAACCGAGAAAAAGTGTGTATTGAGCGCAAGTCTCCGAGGTCATGTGACTGTAACGATTGTTTCAACGGGGATTAATGTTGTAAAAACACAAAGGGGGGAGGTGTAGCAAAGAGAAACAATACGTAAATTGAGATTAAACGCCTTGTTTGACACAGGAGTCTGTGTGTACCTGGTGTTGTTTTAACAGGTGATTTCTTCAATGATACTTAATCTAATGGTACATATAATGTCAATTGTTGTCGATTGTATTAAGAATACTGCGGGGGCGTTGTTGATAGTCGGGAGATTTTGAATGCTGAAAACAAGGGAATTTCAACCACCTGATTAAAAAAGTGCAAAAATCAGTAGTCATCTTGGTAATGTACTAATGTAATCCATTGAAGTACCGAAAATATTTTTACTTCTCAATTTACCTAGGAAATCGGCACATTACCTTCTAGTCACTTGTTTAAGTATAAATAAAATCTTTGCTAGAACAGTAGCAATTTTTCAGTAAACTTAAATTATCATAATGTAATTATTTATTTTTAAATACCTAAAGAAATGAATTTACAGCAATCAAACTATCAACATAATAGTTGATATAATCAGTCATCAATCTCTTTAAAAACTGAAATAGAAAGAATCAAATTACAATCAGTAAATATTAGCAAGGCGGGAAATATAAGCCAGGCAATTAAATCAGTACATATATTTGGTAGGCGCTATTTATAGTTTTTTATTTTCTTATTTATTAATAAATAAACTATTAAGCTCTGGTAAAATTACAAAATAATATATTTCGCGAATTTTGGGAAAATGTCAGCATATTAAAATATTACTTATGCTATTGAACAGAATATTAATTCATTCTTGATTTTTTCAATACTGTATTTTGCTCATAATACCACTTTTAGAATTTATTTTAATTAATTATAATAGTTTAATTACTGTTTTAGTTTATTAATGCAATTATAACGTTTATTTTGAGGTTTAATGCCTGGTGTTTTGAATATGTAGCGGAAGAAGGTGTTTTTTTGATGGTAATCAAATATTATTAACTTAATTGACAAAAAAATCAAGTTAATGATAGTCAGAAAATTATTTTCATTGTATTTACCTATGTAGTATTTTTATTGTTATTTAAAATATAGGAAGAAGAGAATGAATAATTTAAATAGAGATAGAAGAAATAATACATATAAAACTAGACTAAAAATCTGTACTTGTGCTGCCATCTGGCGGCTTTTCTTATATAATATTGGTAATAAAATGAAATTAAAATAATCGTCTAGTAAATGAGTATACACGGTAGATAAATTTGCAGCTAAATACTAAAAACGAATCGAATTAAAGAACTGAAACGGCATGCAATGTATAAAATGTATGAATCCTGTATTCTAAGCAATATAAACAGTTTTATTTCCCAATATGAACTGATATAAACCACAGTAAATGTACAATGATCGCTGGTATTTTTTAACAGCTTGTAAAAAGTAATTCAACCAAACATACTGAACTGTCATAGTACTGAAATTTTGTTCCTATTTCTAATCAATCTTTATCATAACCTCAAGATTTTAAATTAAACACATTTAAAAAATAAAAGAAAATGGCACCGTTTACATTAAACTGGTAAATATCAATTGAAAAAAAAATTTTTTTTTTTAATAATTAATCTCGAAAAAAAACCAACCATTAAGAAAAAAAAACAACATTTAAATAGTGTGTATTGTAAAAATATTTACATTTGATACATTTCACAAAAATTTTTCTCGATAGATTTAAAAATTAATAAAGATGAAATTAATTTTTACAAAATGGTAAATTAATTGTTAGAAATTTTTGTTATTGTTGAAATTGTTATATTGTGTTTCAAAAAAAAAAACTATAAGAAATATATATGTGCATATGTATACTTTTGAATTCCATAAAATTACACAATAGTTTACTTCCTAACTTAAAAGATATTTATTTAATTATTATTAATCCAAATAATATGAAATTTAGTATTTGAGAAAAAGAAAAAAATAATCCGTCGAGCCGGAGTCGAACCAGCGACCTATGGATGTCTATTCGTATCATCTACAGTCCACCGCTCTGCCAACTGAGCTATCGACGGCTGGAAGTGAGACAAAAATTAAAATTTTCAACCAAATCTTACTTCTTCCGTAAGTGTTCCAATTTTAATATTTAAATCATTTATGCAAAACAAACTTTATACTCGAGAACAATTTTTAAAAATCAAAGTAATATTTATTTTTCAATTATGCTATTCAAAATTATTGAATTTCTTTATTAGAACAATAATGCAATTTATGCCAAAATGTAATTTAATTATAGCAATTTAATTACCCTTTTCATTACTATTTAATATACAAAAACGTTAACAGAAGAATTATACGAATTTAAAACGAGAAAAACAATGTTCTATATTTTGTTAGTATTAAAAGCTAAAACTTTGTTTTAAATAGAGAGAATATTCTAAACGAATACTACTTTTATTGTTTTCTACGACACATTGTTTGTAATCCAAAAATGATAAATATTAAACGGGAGCAGTAAGCAATACGATATTTTTCAAAATATTTTAAACTATATTATTTTAAATGACAAAATCCAAAATTTAAATAAAAGTAGTCAAATTGTTTTTTAAATTAAAATTTATTAATTATTTTTTTTAAATTTAATAACCTAACTTTTTGACTAATTTCGTTTAGATTTTAAATTTTGTCATTCAAAATGGTATAGTTTAAAATAATAAAAGAAAAATTCAATAACTTACAGTTCAAAATTTTGAGACCATTAAGTAATATATTTGAAAATATCAAAACGTGATAAAAAATTATTTTTCAATCATATCTAATTTCGATTCGCTAAAAATTTAAAGCTTATGGCGAAATACGAGGGTTGCTATTTATATTTCTGGCCTTGGCAACAGTAAGTGTTGCTAGGCGACCGCAGACGATTTTAATCGAAAGTTTGATATTTTTAAACATAAATTCAGCAGACGATTTACCATTATAGCTTCATTTGTGTTGTTGACAGTAAATGGAAAAGTTCTTCTCTTTCAAAAAAATGGAATTGAATCGTGAACATTTTCGTGCCATTATTTTTCATAACTTTCGGCGTGGATTGTAGTGGACAAGAGTGCTTCGATGAACTTAATTCTTTATTCAGCGATAAAGCGCCATCCTACAGCACTGTAAAAAATTGGTATAACGAATTTAATCGTGGTCGATGTTCGATCCAGGACGAATCCCGTGCAGGTCGTCCAAAATCCGTTGTTGTGCCAGAAAAGATCGATGCTGTGCGTGAACTAATAAAGCAAGATCGTCATGTGACATACCGTGAGATAGAGGCGTCTTTGGACATTAGTATGACTAGCATCAATAAAATATTGCAAGAACATTTGAGCGTAAAAAAAAATTTTCGCGTTGTATCCCGCATAATCTGACAAACGCTCAAAAAAAGGCTCGTGTCGATTGGTGCAAGGAAATGTTGGAAAAATACGTTCAAGGTACATCAAAGGCTGTGTATAACATCTACACAGGTGACGAATCATGAATCTATGCATATGAGCCGGAAACAAAACAGAAATCAACTGTATGGGTCTTCCAAGACGAGGCAAAACCAACAAAAGTTGTTCGAGGAAGAAGCACATCGAAACAAATGATTGCCTGTTTCTTCGGCATTAACGGTCATGTGGCAACAGTGGCGTTAGAGCAACGCAGGACGGTCAATTCTGAATGGTACACGACCATTTGTTTGCCAGAAGTCATCGGAGAAATTCGAAAAAAGCAGAAGAACAGGCGAATCTTTTACCTTCATCATGACAATGCGAGCTCTCACACATCGACTCAAACAAAGGCATTTCTGACGGAGCGAAAGATCGAACTGATGGGTCACCCGCCGTACAGCCCTGATTTGGCACCCAATGACTTCTTCTTATTCCCACACTTCAAAAATAAATTATGTGGACAACGATTTTCGACCCCCGAAGAAGCGGTTGATGCATTCAAAACGCATGTTTTGGAGTTACCTCAATCGGACTGGAAAAAGTGCTTTGAAAATTGGTTCAAACGCATGCAAAAGTGTATTGATCATCATGGAGAATATTTTGAAAAACAATAAAACCAATTTCGATCCTACATATTTGTTTTTTCATTATTAGGCCAGAAATATAAATAGCAACCCTCGTACGTAGAAAGTGAAATTAATGAATCAAACTTTCGATCATACTACCTGTTAGTTCACTATTGCGATCGTGTGTTTATTATTAATATAACTTGCCTTCGTGTATGTCTGTTCGGATGGAATTTTGTAATCGATTTTAAACTAACTTCCCGACTAGCTACATACTTCAAATTTGGCACATAGTTAAGAATTGGATGACAATGCATGGAAATGAAGAGAAAGAGTACATACAAAGTAAAATAAAATTAAGGAAAAAATTAATATTTTCGCGATTGTCTTTTTTTGTCGATTCGATTATTTCAAATTAGTGTCCCATGTCAGTTGAAAAGTTTAGTGTACAGTGAGTGAAAAAAATTGAGATTTTGGAAGTACAAAAAAAAAAAAAAAAAAAAAAAAAAAAAAAAAAATCAAAATAACAATTAATAGTTTTAAAGACCATGTTTTTGTAGTGGAGAATAATTAAAAAATTAAAATTTGAAAAACAAAAAACGTGGGGCGCATGTTTGGTTAAATTTGTGCGCAGAAGACATACAAAGAAAATGTTTGGTTAAATTTTAGAACCATAGTAGCATATCAAAAATTTCTTAAGAATATCCTACTCAAAATTTTATAAAGCGTATCGCAAAATAGATAAATCTAAAGTTACAAAGATTTATACAAAGTTTTATACATTGTCACATCGTTTATTTAAATTTAATCCAAAAACAGGATTATTACTGTAAAAGTCAGAGTTTAACCAAATACACTACGCCTTTTTTAGAGAAACAAAGGGGGGTGGGGTTGTGATTTTTTATTTTGCTGATAAGGAGAGTCCGAAATTGGCGAAAATATGCTTATATAACATTTAAATATCCCCTTTTGATTCGATTGCAAGATTTGACATCGTGAGGAACAATTTGTACATTTTGAATTATTCTAGGTTGTATCAGAATCTTAAGCAAGCATTTGCTTATTTTTAAAATCTTCAGATCCTTGGTTGAAGCACCTATTTTCAGCAATAAACAATTACTAAATATTTCGTTATGCATTTTTAAAGTCATTGGTTTAATTTTTGTTTAGCCTCTGGCTTTTTGGATGTAAAACAAATCTTGACAAATTTGAAACTAAAAATTAAGTTCATAATATTGTTTTGACTCCCCCCTTTTTTATTTATTTATTTATTATTATTATTATTTTATTTTTTTTGTCTAAATTTTTGACTTCACGTTGTGAGTGTTTTTCTCTTTTACATAATTCAAATTCAAAATACTGAAGAATTATTTAAATTTAATACTTTTGTCTTTTTGTTCTTTTTTTCTTTATTTTTTAAAACTATCGTTTTGTTATCTATTTTCTAAATTAGGTGTTTGCACCTCGAGAAGAAGTGATTGCACCTAACCATGTGATTTAAATCAGATTTAATTGGATACCTGTTAAGCGTTGTCATGCGTGTGTTGATTGGCTTTGAATCGACAAATGCCACGATTGACCTACGATGACGTCACTTGCGGTATCTAATTCTCTAAAAGGAAAATATGTTTATAGAAAGGAATCAAAATACAATTGATTACGAAATAATAATGCACGATTGATTGCACTATATTTACCTCGTTCAAAGAATATATTCGATTCAACACATATACGATTGACGAAATACGATGGATTTTGCTATACAAATTTCGTTTATAGAACTATAAAGAAAATTAAATGACTAAAACGTGGCAAATGCCATAAATGATTCATTATTTATTTAATTTGACTTACTTTAATTGTCATTCAATTTATTTTATCAATCTAATGTAAAGAACAATACTAACATTAAACTACATTTTCTTTTGCTAATAAAATCAATTAATCCAATTTATTTTTATAAATAAGACCATTTTGAAACGCCGATACATGGTTAAAAAAACAATAGATTTCTTTAATGAATAGTAACTGACTATACGGATTAAACGAGTTAATAAAAATAAACAATTGAAACGCTGCTCCGATTGTCGTCTGACATTTTACACTTTCATTTCCATCTGGACGGTCTGACTTCAAAGAACCTATTCCAATTCTATTTTATTTATTGTAATTTTTATTCTTCTATTGTCATGACAGAGGGTGCATAAAATATCGAACTATACCAAGCGTACAATATCCTTTTTAATAAATATTTCATATTTTAACAGTAGCGATTATTATCGATTTGTGATTTATGGTTGGTCATCTAAATGCTATTTAATAAAGGACATGGTTGGCATACAAAAACCACTATTGATGATTAAGTACGTGTCTCTTACATTTTAATAATAGCAAAAAATAACTTTTGTTACTCATGGCTCCAAATTTACAGAATAAAAATATACATATTATTAATTTAATTAGAAATAAATAGAAAAAAGTTATACTTAAAAGAGCTAAAACTGTTAGTAGAAATAAAATTTATGAAGTTTTTTCAATACTTAAATATCTTACAAAGTTCCTCTGACTTATGTTTTTAAGTTTAGGTTATAATATTTTCTTCCTTTTTTTTCTTTTTTTTTTTTTGGCGCTGAAATTATAACATTTAGAAATTATAACAATAAAAGTGCATAAAAAAATGCACAGCAAATACGATGGAATAAAAAATTTTAACAATCTGCAATTAATTTTAGAAAATTAATTATTATACTTTAGAAAAAAATAATATGCAGGCGACTCTGTAGTCACGAAAAATGTTGCTAGAGGATAAAATTTAACATGAAAAATTTTACACCCAGATTTTTTTTTCTCCCGAAATTCGAATTTGTTCTAAAGTCATTGAATTTTCGATTGCTTTCATTCCTAATTTTTTCGTACTTTTTGTTTTAATTAAGCGGGTCTGAATCCTAGCGATGACTGGTCGATATGAATTCCACACCCGACTTGCACTGACACTGACGTAAAAATAAGGGTTAGAATCCCCTTACCGTAGACTAACCATGGGAGGTTTTCATCGTTTTCCTCTTCATGTAACGCAAATGCGGGTTAATAACATCAAAACGTCCTCTACGTAGGCAAATTTCTCCCAATACTTGATCCCGGAGTTCTCTTGTCTTCTGGATTGGGTTCAAAATTACAAGGCTACCGAGTTGAACATTAGTAGTCGTAACTCCAAATATTTGTGGGCTGCTCAACGACGGTTATGAAATAAATTATAAAAGTAAAGCAGTTAAAGGACACAAAAAAACTAATATTTCTTAAAACATGGTTTTCTTACAAATTATAACTTAATTTAGTTCAATTAGAAATTTTATTTTTACAAGATTGCGAGGTACTTTCTCTAAAATTCCTCCTCCTTTCCTTTGTTTCTTTTATAACAAATAATTTTGGGTACATTATAAAAATTTTAAGACATTTTGGCGATGTTGGCGAGAAATCGATTTGGCAAAAGTATTACGTAGATTGTAAAGAGGCTACAGGTCAACGACTTCACCGGTAAAGTACAATAAAATATTATTTTTTTACTACTTTTGTCGACGAGGACGAAAATAGATTTTCTTTTAATACCTGTTTTACTAAGCTTATAAAGTGTTTAACAGGTCTATATTGACTTAAGTTTATAATGACAGTTTTTTTTTTTTTTTTTTTTTTTTTTTTACCTATTTTCTCACGTAATAGTTTGTCTAATAGTTACAGATGGATTATTTCTGTATTCGGATTTAATTATTTATTTTAGAAATATTGCAAAAAAAAAATTTGTTCTTAGGAAAATGTTCAAAAGAAAGTTTAAAATGTGGGAAAAGTTTTTTATTTTTTCATTTTCCAGTTTTGCTTATTTTAACTCTTTTAAGAAATTTCGAAACTTATTAAACTTAATTTTTCCAGACATAACCAAACATAAAACTTATCATAGAATTGGAAATCAGAATCATATTTCTAAATATTTGCTTTTCCAAGAGTTTTTCAAACAGATTCAATAGATATTTTCAATATTCTTTTTTTTTTATTTTCGTTTTAAAATTGCAAAGGTAAAATTAAGCAAAAAATTAAACTCGTCGTGTTAACTAAGTTTAGAAAACTATGATAAATTTTAATACTAAATATTATTTTTCTCACAAACGATTTTTTATTACCTTGTATATTAAACATTGAATTACAATTTGCATATCAGTAGTGCATATCATAGTGCATATATAGCATATCAGTGCATATATATAGTGCATATATATAGTGCATATATATAGTGCATATATATAGTGCATATCAATAAAGGTGTTTCTGCAATTTTTTCGCTTTAAAATAACAGTAAAATTTAATTTAACGATGAAATTATGCTCGTCATGATAACTATTGCTATAAAGTTCAAAAATTCTGATTTTAAAAAATTCATTATTAAATATTGTTTCATAGCACAAAAAAGCTATTCGTAGGTAATGGACAAAATTCTGAATTACAATATAGTTTATAATACTAACTGAATTTTTTCTACTATATTTCCACTTAAAATTACAACAGTAAATTTAACATAGAAGATAAGTTAGACTCATGATAACTTTCGGTTTTTAATAAAATTAGAATGCGTCGGATACATTAAAAAACAAAAATTATAAATTTATGTGGACTAATTTCATAAAAAAAATACGATTTTAATTTAGAAGAAAATGGTTCTAAATTACTTTTGTTTATTACTAATCATTTGATTGTATGATAATTGTTAAATATTTAAATACAAACATCATTTAGTTTCATTTATATATTTATTTAATTATATATTTAGTTATTTATTTCGATTTTTTATTTATTTATTTTTTTTTTTTTTAAACTCTGATCGAGCAAACTGAGAGGTTGAAACCAATGAAAATTTTGGTTTAATGATATACGCTAGTTAGTTAAAGGAATAATAATTAACTAAGTTACAAACTTTAAACAAAACCGCAATTTCTCAGCATGAAATATTTTTTAATCGTGGTAGATGAGGAAAAGCCCAAATATTTTTTTTTCGTTTAAAATATTATTAATTTCGTTTCTAACACAATTTTATAAAGTGAAATTCATTCTTTACATGCACCTGACGGTTAATCACACATGTTTTATACAGGTCTTCAACTATAAGGTAGATATTTAATTCATTTGAAACATGTCGATAAATATTGTATTGCTAAACATTTCTTCATCAATCATTCTGAAGCCGTGAATTAAAGAAAATAATAAATAAATAAATAAAAACCAGTTTAGGAATTAAATTTGAAATCATCGAAAAAACGGCGCCTTTTAAAATGGTGACTTAGTTCTCCCCCACGTACCCGTCGCTACATGCGTCCCCGTATATTAATCAGAAAAAACATCTGTTCAAAAAATTGAAATTACTCATCTAATATGAAAGAACCGTGATAAATATTGAAGATACTTTTTATAAAAAAATTTATAAAAAGTATTAGAAAATAGTCAAATCATTTAAAGAAAATTTTAAAAAATCACTAAATTGGATAAATAGTTTGTTGAAAATTGCTTGCCAAGTGAAAAAAAAATGTAGTTCTCTCTATTGTCTGTAAAAAAAATTTAAAAGTTAATATTTTTAACATGTACAAAATGTATTTGTCGAACTCAGAAACGTATAACGAATGACAATTACAGTTTGAAGCCATATTGTAAACCAAATATTGCGAATCACCTTCAAACTTATTGAAATATTAATAATTACAATTTAAACATTGAATTTAATTATGAAATTTTCGTTCAATGTTAATGACAGATTCCAAAACTAGGGCAAAGGAAAAAAAAAATCTTTCACGTGTTAAAAATAAGAACTTAAAACTTTATTAGGAAATCTTCTTAGTATAAAGACAGATTCTACATATAAAAATTAGGGAAAGATAAAAAAAAAATTTCCACGACTGAAATAAAAACTTTAAATTTTATTATGTAATTCCCGTTCTATGCTCAAGAAAGATTCCATTCATAAAAATTAGGGAAAAGGAGAAAAAAAAATATTTCTAGGTTAAAATGAAAACTTTATTATAAAATCTTCGTTCTCTGGTATCAAGAAAGCTTCCATTCATAAAAATTAGGAGAACGGAGAAGAAAAAAAAATCTTTCACATTTAAAATCAAAATATACTTCGAATTTTACTGTAAAATCTTTGTTCTATGTTAAAAACAGATTCCATTCATAAAAACTGCGGAAATAAAATAAAATATCTCGTTAATTCTAACATCATTTTGTATTCCATTCCTCGTGCTGTTTTTTTCCGACGTCAATATACTCATGACAAATACTTAGATGGCTTCCTGTTCGCGACGTGATGGTTTACATGTATAGTTATTAACATCTGTTAGTACAGCCAGCTTCATCTCCGCTACCTGGAGAATTAAAATGTTGTTTTCCTTCCGCCAAATATCGCCAACAACGAAAATTTCTTAAGGTCATTTAATTATGCGACAATCACTAGATCTTCAGCTGTTCTTCGAATTTATTGAGAAAAGGTGTTCAGATATAGAAGGCGAGCACTGGAGGTTGGTAGGATGTATCTGGTGGCAGATGAATTGAGATCATTGGCATCAAGCTGAGCTTTAAGTATCCGTTATTGGCGATAAGATGACGCGTACTTTGTGCAAGTGTACTAGGTCCTTTAAACTAGATACACTTTAGTAACTAGGGTGTATCCAATAAAGCTTTTTTTTTTTTTTTTCGAAATTCCAAACTTCAATTTGATAAATACAATTGATCACATATTTACAAAATAAAAAAAAAAATTTTTAGACCCATTCAAAAATACCTAGAGTGGTCTAAAAATACCAAAAATACCTAGAATGGTCTCAATTTTTTTTTTTCATTAAAAAATTTAAATTTTGAATTTTTTTAAAATACGCAAATACAAAATGAATTTTATATTTCGTGTCTGAAAATATAAAGTAGCAAATTTAAAGTAGAAGTAAAAAAAAAAAAAAATTACATATGAATGTAATATGTAGATCACCCAAAATCTACAAGAAAACTTAAATCTAAACCATCTCTACATAGCCCATTCCGAAGATTGAATTGAGAATAGAAAATATGCGTTTTGTTAATAAAAATTAAGATTTTCATGTAGATTCCTAGAAACCTGAATGTTACATTTCATACATATTTATTTATTTATTCACGTTTGCTTTGCGTTTTTAAACGTCGATATTTTTTAAATAACTGTGTGATTGCTATGAAAACTTTTTACGGTTGCTTTACGTTTTTAAACGTTGATATTTTTTTTAAATAACTATGTGATTTGTATGGAAACTTTTTACGAACTTGAAAGTTAGAGTTTCAAAAAAAATTTTTTTTCTTGATGCACCCTAATATTCATAGAGTACTTTACAAAATGTGTGATTTTTCAAACAAAATACATAAATAAGTAAAAAAATTCAACATTTATTGAAGTATAATTTTTTACTTTTAAAAATTATGTGCACAGATTGTTTTATCTTAAATTGCAAATTTAATATAATGTTAAACTTAATTTAAAGATAACTCATAAGAATAATTATTTCAAATGATTATTACAAAAACTAAGGGATAATTTTTAACCATTAACAATTTTTAACATTGAATTAAACGACTTTTAAACCATTTTAAAGTACTTATAAAAATTCCAGTCAAAAACTAACTATTTCAAAATTTGTAAATTATTAAAATGAGAAAAATAATTATGATAGTTCATAAATATTAAAGCATACTAATTTTAAAATAATTAAATATTAAAATGTAATTATTTCAAGTGTAAATTCGTTTTCTAACATCATCCTCGCTTTTGTGCGATTGAGATAGAAAAACTAAGGGACAAGGATAAAAAGTAAAATCAATCATAAATGCTTTAATTTATTGAAAGTCGGACAACCTTGTTTAAAATTACGAGTTTTATGCGAATAAAAAAATTTTTTCTAAAACAGAAATATGTTTTGCTTGTTGCAAAATCTTAACTCATACAGTAAATAATAATTTCGTTAAAATTTTTTTTAAAAATTAATAATATTTTTTACATCTGAACGATGGCCGGGATAGATTGATTGGCAAAGCGCTGGACTCACGTTTGTGAGAACGGGAATTCGAATCCAGCCGGCAGAAGTGCTGGTGCACGTTAAATCTGTCTGATCACAAAATCCTCCATGTTCCAATAACGAATCAATACCTCTTGGGGTACTCAATTGGAGCTTGATCGTTCTCTGGTTCAGGTCAAAATTACGATCTGTGGATGAATGTATGAATGGGTCTACTCTATTAACGAGTGTGACGTATGGGTGTGGCAGAAGTCGAATTCTTGGCCATAGATGGAGCCACTGAAAAATAAGAACAATCGCGCCCCGTCTGTCTTAATAGCCGACGACGACAACAACAACTGAACGATGATTCAAGTACTTTTTAAATATTTTTGTTAACTCGCTTTCATTATTGTAAAGATGAAATCTTGTAACCAAATTTGAATCATTTTTTGACTGATTAGACCTCACAAAATTGTTAAACTAATGGCAGGATAAGAGACGTCGAAAGAATCGTTTTTATTCCTTTTAATTATTTTATTTCCGTCGTTGAACAGCCGACCCAAGTTTTGGGTGTACGACTACTAATGTTCAACTCCGTAGCCTTGTAATTAAGAGCCAATCCAGAAGACCAGGAAACTCCTGGATCAGTACCCCCCGAGGTATTGATTTGTTATGGGAACATGGAGGACTTTCGACTCCACAGATTTAACGTGCATCAGTCACCATTTACAGCACAGGGAGTCTTCGACCGGCGGGGATCGAACCCAAGAACTCTTGGACAATGGCTCAACCGACCAGGCTATCATTCTTTTTAATTAATTGCTTTTAAACTTATTTTTTAGTAGTCATGAAAAAGTTGTGAGGAAATTTCTTTAAAACTATTCTCTACTTATAGGGCATTTCGCCATTGAGTGTTTTAAGAATTTTTAATTTTTTTTACAGAGAGTAGTTTAAATATTATTAAATTTTTGCGATTTGCATATTTCGGTGGTCGAGAGGTATAATAAATGCTTAATTGAGTAACTAGATTCTCTTAATCAAATAAAAAAAAAAATAATAATAAAAAAATAAAAATCCCTTGTAGGTTTTGGAAATAAATATATTGGAGGGAATTACATTTTGAATAAAAAGAAAGTTCTGTAAGCATGGGGACTGGGTAGCTGTTATTTGTTTATTTTGCAAGTGACAGAGATGGAAAATCAGCAAAAATATGCTCCCGTAATATTCTAACAGCCTTTTTAAAGGCAAAAATGTTTTATCAAATAAATACTAGTTCAATAAATAAATAGTACAATTACCCAAATCACAGTAGTATACAAAATTAGTTAAGAATTAAGTTAAGGAGTTCTTAATTCTTGAATGAACTAGTGATTGCATTACAACCAATCATTATGTCCATTATGACTCAATTCAAATAACTTATGGACTCTAGTATTCTTTTTTATATGACATATAATTATTTCTTTTTATATAATAATTATTCAAACGCATTACATTTTGTTCTTTAAAAAAATATCTTCTTTAGATAAGAAAATTATTGTTTGTTTCACTAGCTGCGTCATTCGCAAGTATACAAACAACATGATTCATGATTTTGTTTTTTCTGCTTCAGTTATTTTTTCGACCAAAGAAGACATAACTTAGAAAATTCATGCTTAAAACAAGCTTAAACAGCTTTTACTTTTAGCCAGCTAAATGAAAACACATTTTCTCAAAACCTCATTAACGACTTTTATCATCATAATCATTTCTGACTCTGCCAAGATGAACGAACCGAAAGACAAATGAACTCTTACAAGTTGCGAAGAATAAGATTATTCTCGACCCTTTGCACCCCATCAATTGCGCGAGGCTGAAAAACACGCATAAAATAATTAAATTTGTTATGACAATCGCGTCTCATTTCCTTTCAGATGCGCTTTGT
This sequence comes from Parasteatoda lunata, assembly GCA_949128135.1. Lineage (NCBI taxonomy): Eukaryota > Metazoa > Arthropoda > Arachnida > Araneae > Theridiidae > Parasteatoda > Parasteatoda lunata. The sequence goes on along the minus strand of OX421979.1, from coordinate 56,056,870 downwards.
TTCTTTCTAAGAATCGTTCTCGGAACAGGAATCGTTTCAAGCGAGGAAGATTTTTCTTAGATGCGCTAAGCCTAATTCGAACACTGCCATGAACTGAATGAATTCATTTGAAATCTTCTTTGTGTTCTAATGCCATTAACCGGGCGGCTGCTACTATCTGAATTTATAATGTATAATGCCGCAGCAAAAAGCAAATACAGCTTTCATTGTGAGATTTACCGTCTATTTTTTCTTTTATTTAGAAGTTATTTTACGGTTCAAATTTAAATTGCTGAAAATTACGACCTTATCCCTTCTTTTTTTCATTTATCTTTTTTTTTTTTTTTAAATTATGTTATGCTTAAAAATTATGTTATATTTTCTTAAAAAATGTATTGTTTTTTAATTAATTTAAAATGCCCAATATTAAAATAATTATAAATTTAATAATATTACGTTTCCATTCAAGTTAGATCAGCCAGAATTTCTATTCAAGGGGAGGGACTCGAACACCTTTCTGAATAGTCAAATAACTAGCACAATAATAAACTACCTCAAAAGCAATATTTTATCGGGTACATCTGAAAACAACATCCTGCAAAAAAGTAATATTTTACTTTCTGCACATGAAAACAACAAACTTCTGTAAAATAAATATTTTAACTGAGTGCATCTGGAAACGCCAAACTTCTATAAAAGCAATATTTTAATCCGTGCATAATGTCATCTAATTTTTTGATATCTAAGAATCAAGTCAGTAACTAAAATTAAACAATGAACAAATTATTTGTTAAATTAAGAGAAACAGACTTGTTTAATGATACAGAAACTGTTAATAGACTAATTTTAACTGTAAACTGTTCATTACATTGGTTAAATGCGGAAAACACTTGCTTTCACATTTTAACGCACTGTTAGAATTTTCATTCTAAAATTATAGTGAAATAACTGGCAGCAATTTATCCATCTCATTAACCGTAAAGTTTAGGTTAGAGAACATTTTTTGCCTTTACGGTTTTGAAACTGCTTACAACTAGTGTGGTTATAAAACCATGAATACAAAACTATACGGTTTTTAAACCATTTGAAACTAGCATGGTTTCAGAATAGTGAAAAAGAAATTTAATTTCACAAAGGAGCTAAGCTTTTCGTTTAATAATGAACAATTGAGAATGCTGGACGCAAATGGGGGAGTGTAGGACCCTGGAAATATTGTGGTGTCAACGCTGTGACCCCTTAGTTCTGTCGTTCATGAGACTGGCAGCTTAGCCCTCTCGGCTCTAATTGGTAAGAAACTGCAAGGAAGTAAGTGACTTCATTTGGTGGACTTCGTTGGTGCCATAAAATTCTGGTTGTGTAATTGTATTAGCAGTTAATAAACAGTTAATAAACAGCAGTTAATGAAAGCAGTTAATAAATATGCATACATGAAAAAAAAAATCATAATATTAAATATTTCATTCTAGACATTAAACAGCTTCAAGATATTTACTATGGTCTTTTTTAATTAGTATATTCACATCTGCCAATGAAAATTTTTTTATAATGCTAGTTGTCCAGCCTAAATAAGATCGATCATTTAGGTTCTCTTAACGAAAAAAAAAAAAAATTGGGAACCGCTGGAATAATTCGACTTGATTAGATTGCCGTGAAATGTAAAGCATTTCCTTTGACTTTACAATTTTTTGCGTAGCATCATCGTTCGAAAAAAAAAAAAAAAAAATCTAAAGCACCAAAAATAATGATGATTTTATTCGCATTCATAAGGATAAATAAATAAAACAAACAGTGAACTGTTATAGAATTAATGAAAGAAAAAAGATGTGAAGTGTTCGTGCAAGCTTTCACTTCTATTATTTGATTTAAAAGAGAAAAATTCAAATGGAGATTGCGTGCTGTTAATGATTAAAATCACAAAGATGAATTATGTGAAGTCACTCACCTTTCACTCTGAAAAAGAATAAAACTGTAAAAATACTAGCGTTTTTAGTTATTACAATAAATCTTAGGAAGTTGACAAATAAAAAGTGTCTTAAACGTTGACGAAAGATGTAAATTAAATCTATGTTTTTTTTTCTTAACAAAAAGTAACCATCAAAAATGACCGCTCTTAATAAATATTTTAGAAATTAATATACATTTTAATTATAATATTATAATTAATATAATTATAATTAAAATATTATAATTAAAATATGTAATATTATAATACATATTTAACTATATTTTTATTGCTATATATATTTCGCTCTTAATATATATATATTTTTTTTGTCAAAAAAAGTCAAAAAGTACTCACGTTAGTGTTTGCAAACGCTATCGAGACACTAAAAAACGCTATCGAGATATAAAGAATCACCACTGATATATAAAGCAGGATTGAAAGCATTAAAACCTATTTAATTAACAGAGGTAATAAATAATAAACTGTTATATAAATATAGAAAAAGTTTTCGCGCAAGTTTTCACATTAATTATTTGTTATTACTATTTGGCCTCTGTAGCGTGTTATACTGTTTAAAATCGAACTAAAAAACTTCACAAACATAAAATAAAGCATTTTTGAGATATGCAATAATTTTAATAACTCGAATCTAGCCGGCCGATATAAATGGTGACTGGTGCAGGTTAAATCTGTCTGGTCACAAAATTATCTGTGTTCCTATAACAAATCTATACCTCTGGGGGTATGAATTGGAGATTGATCGTTCTCTGGTTCAGGTCAAAATTACGATCTGTGGATGAATGTATGAATGAGTCCGCCCTATAAACGTGTGTGACGTATGGGTGTGACAGTAGGTGAATTCTAGGCCATAGATGGCGCCACTGGAAAACAAGAGCAATCGCACCCCTTCTCCCTTAATGTCCGAAGACTACAATAACAAAAAACAATTTTATCGATTAAGATACGATGGTAAACCTTCCAAATTGATTAGATTTAAATTTTATCTTAAGAGAATCGAAAACACAACCTGTAATACCAATTCTGTATTAACACTTTGTTGAAAGGGCAATTTTACACGAAAACTATGTTATGTCACCGACTACTATATTGTAATGGAAAATGGAAGTAAAATATTCTAAATAAACATTTATTTATACAGAATGAAATGAAATTAAACTTAGGAATATTCGATATCGCCTAAAGGCAACCACTGCTGACGGAAGACGACGATTCTACTCCTCGGTCGATACTGAAAACGGTGTAAATTTTGAAAAAGGAATCTGACTTAAAATAACTAATTTTCCCCCTTGAATTTCTCGCTGGTGTGGTCATAACGCTGTATAAAAATGCTTTTTATATTTTAAATTACAATAAATCTACCAGAAAATTATAAAATCTATATCTACCCTGAATGTTGATTTAAAAAACACATGAACAAGATAAATAACAATTAACGATTTCAGGAGTTAAAACAGGGAGGCGTAAGTTTAATTAATGGGAGTTTCACCACAAGCGTTCTAGAATAAATATGTATTATATGTAACATTTTAATGAGCATAATCTTTTATGGCTTACAAAGAGCCGCGATGGCTCAGGGGATAGAGCTTTCACCTTCCAATGAAGTGGACCAGGTTCGAATTCCGGCAATAGCTGGTCGATACGAATTCCGCATCCGGCTTGCACCGACCACAGTGCTGACAGAAAATATCCTCATTGGTAGATGGATCATGGGTTTGAGTCCCCTTGCCTTCAGGCTAACCGTGGGAGGTCCTCGTGGTCTTCCTCTCCATGTAACGCAAATGCGGGTTAGTTCCATCAAAAAGACCTCCACGAAGGCAAATTTCTCCCAATACTTGATCCAGGAGTTACCTTATTTTCTGGATTGAGTTCAAAATTACAAGACTACGCAGTTGAACATTAGTTGTCGTAAACCCAAAAATTGAGTCGGCTGTTCAACGACGGTTATAAAATATGACATGCATAAAACATTAAAATTTATTTCGTCGGGCTTTTGCAGATGCCAACAGTTTTTTAGTCTCTTCAAAATCAATAGTTTTTGCGGTTTCATTTTCGGTCGAAATTATTGCCAAAGAATTTAGTCTTTCTTATATCATTGTAGACCTTAAATAGGTTTTTATATCTTTTCATTTGCTAAAAGAACGTTTACCACTTGCTATAAATAGTGGGACTGTTAACAAAATTCTCAAACTTACCTACAAGTTTATGAAAAAGTATCTTTCAAGCTGTTCTATTGAACGAACAGGATGAGATCACGCGGTTCAAAATTTGAACCCTGTAATTTTTGCTTTTTGCATTTCTCGCGAGCTTTTTAAACGAATTGAACATTTTTTGCACACATGTATAAAGTTCGTTTCTCCAAAAGTAATTCCTTGCAAAAAATAAATTTTAATAAATATTTATTATTTTTTATTGTGTTCGAAAAAATTTTGAATTGTAAGTTATAAAATTTTTTATATTATTTTAAAGAATGTAATTTTTCATGCCATCATAAGGTAATTTTTCATGGCAAGAATGTAATTTTTCATGGCAAAATACAAAATTCGAGTGAAATCGGTCGAATAGCTCCTGAGAAATTGATTTTCAAAAAATTTAAATACTTAAAATTTGATTTCTCAGGAACTATTCGACCGATATATATGTATATATGGTAGCCAAAGATGCAAAAGAAACTGAAGTATACGTACAAAATTAAAAATTATATTTGATTAGAATAAATTAAATTATAGTACATTTGATACTAAACTACATTTTGCATACAATTCTGTAGTTTTAGACAGTAGTTGAAAACTTCTAATGTCAAGTAATTTAGGCAGAAGAAAAATTTTAAAAAATAACTTGTAATTCGTTTCAAATCAAGTTTTGAGGTTAACGGATGCTCCAAATTTAAAAAGAAATTTATTTTGTTTAAAAATCTGATTTTTTTATAGTTGAAATATTTGAATGTAATAAGATTTAATTTTTCTTACTATGCTTACGATCCATATTTTCAATTATAAATATGCAGCGAGATGAAAAAGTTTTTTCCTGAATTTGTCTGCGGACTTCACAAAATAATATCTAAACAAATATTCTTTTGAAATTATTACTTTAAGAAATTCAAAAAATTTTTTTTCGTTAAAATGAAGATTCCCTTTCTATCAGAGTTTGAAATTTAATGAATAAAGCAATCTCTTTAGAACAACTTTCAAACTATTAAAATCTAAAGAGAAAATGAAGAAACGTAGATGGATTGTGATGCGTGACGTCACGAAACGAGCCGTGGCTCCCTGAACTAATAACTTCTTCTTTCGAGTCAACCCTGCTCTAACCTAACCCATGACCCATCTACCAATAAGGATATTTCACGTCAATACTGCGGTCGGGGCGAACCGGGCGCAAAATTCAAAAAGGTATCCACTATCACTGAGCTTCGAACCTAGGACACATCATCGGAAGACTAGAGCTCCATACCCTCAGCTCCGTATTATAATGATTATATTGATAAAATTTAGGGCCTCCAAATATAGGTTTGCATGATGCATTCATGCAAGGTGAATAAGTTTTAAATTTCAATATTGTAACAATGCAATGTAAGTATAGCTTTTGGTACTCGTGTCTTTCTACATTACAAGTTTGTAATAGATTATTATTGCAATTTGTTTCACTTTTATTTCAAAATTTCGGCGTAGTTCACAGCAAGAAATTTAGAACTGCTGCTAATGTGTTTAGCTTCGTCCAAGACCTATAAAACCCTAAGCATGGCCCTGTAGATAAAAGTTTATATCTGCACATATTTTGTAGGTATAAATATCTTTCTAAATCATATAAATGTCACTTGACACGTTTTTGGAAAACGCCAGTTGACTTTCGACAAAAAAGAATAGTTTTAAATGTGCTCCCATGCAGAGAAACCTAAAATATTCCAGAGAAGGGGAACGCCTGCATTCGGCATCCCCATTTTTATGGAACAATGCGGAAATGCTGGCTACAAACAGGAGTATTTTGCTTGAAAAGTGTGTCCTTCACAGAAAACTCAACTTCAAAACAGACTCCCGCCGAAAAGAACCTTGAAGTACAAAAAGAAAACCAAAAGTAAAAGAGATGACAGCTTATCGCAAACAAGGACTTTTTTTTCTTCTTAAAATCAACATGCAGATGGCTGTTAGAAAAGAAAATATCAGCAAGACGCCCTTGTTTTGGCATTTTTTTAATCATTTTTGCACTCAATCCGCCCGCACCACTGGAGTTGTTTTCGATTCGTGACTACACGTGTTCTCATGTTTATCCTTTTCCTTTTCCTGTGAAGAAAGAGTTGAGTTGTCATTCAAATGATTGACAAAAGAAAGCGATTTTAAAGCAATAAAAGAAAACGATTTTTTAGTGACGAACTTTAAAATAATAGAAACTATTTTTTCTTCCTTTTAGAAATTTCCCAATTTTAAATGAAAAACAGAACGTTTCAACGTCAGAGTCTCCAGCACGAAAACAACTCGACAATTGGCACACATAAACTAGAATTAATAAAATCCTTAAGTGATTGATTGATGTTAGGATTATTACTTATAATATTTACATTATTAATTAACAGCAATGAAATTATTATTATTTATGATATTAATATCAGTTGTGAAATTATAATGATTATTCTGTTATTGTTTTATTAAGTTTTAAATTATAACTTTTGCCACTTATAAAAATTTATTAATACACTTAGATTGTTTTCCCTTTTCCTGTGAAAAATAAGTTAAGTTGTCATTCAATTCGTTACAAAAGAAAACGATTTTCAAAGTTATAAAAACTTGAATGAATAGATAGTTTATTTTACCGAAATTTCAGATTTTTAATAGAAAAGTAGAACTTGCTGGTGATGAATACACAAATAAAACTTTTTCATTAATTTTCTGCTTAATTGTCTGTAAACACACATAAATAGAAACTAATAAAATCTTAACTTTGTTCAGTAATTAATTTTTACTAATCAGAATTAGCAATAAAAATAATTGTTTTATCATTGTTCAGTTAGTTTTTAAATTTTATTTTATTCGATGCAATGTTGGCATTTAAGTTTAATATTGTGTATACTTTGTTAGAATCAAAGTTACAAGCACATGCTTCATATAAACTACATATGAAATAAACAAATTACAAATATGAGCACTAAAATATATTTAAAAAAAAACATGTATGCAATTCAAAATTTCCTCTCTCGCATCAATAATAAATTATGTTAAATTATACCACAAGGTGTTCCGTAATCACCGTTCTTTACGTATATTTTTAGAATCTGGAGAAATCCATTAATTACATTAAGTTATTCAGAGTGACCTTTGACTACTGTATAGTTACCGTGAAGAATTTTCTGTTTGAAACAAAAAGAAATATTAAAGAGACTCTGTATAAGTCAGGATTTCTCCTTAAACTTCTTAAACTTTATACCATACAAATAAGAATGAAAAGAATATATACATATATTTATATCATTTGACCTTATACAACAACAGTATGTCGGATATCTTGGGTTTATCACTAAAAAATCAAACATTCAGGTTATTTTATTCGATTGTATTAATAAAATGTATAGTTAATAGTAATTAATAATTCAAAACATAAAATATTAAGATATACTTGAGAGCGCAGCCCCTGATAACTGCAGCTCATCAACCTGATCCCAACTCAGACCGCTTGCTCACTAGATTTCTTACATTATAAAGAATAATTCATTCATATTGTTATGGGTTAATTTTATTTTATTTCATTACCGTCGTTGATCATCCGACCCAATTTTTTGGTTTATAACCACTAATGTTCAACTCCATAGCCTTGTAATTTTGAACACAATCCAGAAGACAAGGGAACTCCTGGATCAAGTATTGGGAGAAATTTGCCTTCGTGGAAGACTTTTTTATGGAACTAACCCGCATTTGCGTTACATGGAGAGGAAGACCACGAGAACCTCCCACGGTTAGCCTGACGGCAAGGGGACTCTAACCCATGATCCGTCTACCACTGAGGATATTTCACGTCAGCACTGTGGTCGGTGCAAGCCGGATGCGGAATTCGTATCGACTGGGATTCGAACCCGGTTCACCTCATTGGAAGGCGAACACTCGATCCCCTGAGCCATCGCGGCTCGTTATGAGTTAATTTAATTTTATTTTATGACCGCCGTTGAACAGCCGACCCAATTTTTGGGTTTACGACTACTAATGTTCAACGCCGTAGCCTTGTAATTTTGAACCAATCCAGAAGACAAGGAAACTCCTGGATCGGTACCCCCAGAGGTTTTGAGTTATGAGTTAATTGACAAAAATCATAATATCAGCTCGTTTAGAGGGACAATCTCTAATTTATTGTGAAATTTGGTAAAGCTTTCATGGTCAATAAAAGCCATTTGAAAAAACACAAATTACTATACTTTTTATTGAAAATAAGGAGATACGTTTTTAATGAAGTTATTGAAGTCTATAGGATTGTATACTTTTTATTGATAATAAGGAGATACGTTTTTAATGAAGTTATTGAAGTCTATAGGATTGTATCAATATATTAAAAAAAGAACATGCACTAAACGTTACAGAGTCGTCCAGACTGCTTAGAACTTCGTTAGTAGAAATAAAATGTTCTGTGCTCGACCACATCGCTTAGTCACATTAGAGGTGTGTTCAGACTTGCTTTTTGAGATCGAAGAATTTTAATTCGAGCCCAACTTATATAGGATTTCTTAGAGTCCGCGTCCGCCCGAGATATACAGTGCTTCTAAGAAAACTAACCACCCTGAATAACTTTTGATCTAATGATCCGATCTTAACGTTCTAGGACTCAATCTTTATGACTTGAGGGGTGACCTAAAATATGCTAATTAATATGTGCAGACTTTATTTTTAAGTTACGAAAT